>LNAC01000016.1:7835586-7913536 GCA_002007465.1 Ailurus styani | reverse complement strand
AAAAAAAAAAAAAAAAAGAAGCGTCACCAGTAACATGAACAGCTGATTAACACATATTTTGTATGTTGTCTCTATATAATATTCTGTATTCTTACAATAAAGTAAGCTAGAGAGAAGAAAATGTCATTAAGAAAATTGTAAGACACGGGCGCCTGGGTGGCTCAGTGGGTTAAAGCCTCTGCTTTCGGCTCAGGTCATGATCTCAGGGTCCTGGGATCGAGGCCCGCATCAGGCTCTCTGCTCAGCAGGGAGCCTGCTTCCCCCTCTCTCTCTGCCTGCCTCTCTGCCTCCTTGTGATCTCTCTCCCTCTGTGAAATAAATAAAATCTTAAAAAAAAAAAAAAGAAAATTGTAAGACACTATATTCTACACCTGAAACTAATGTTAAACAATATGCTAACTGGAATTTAAATAAAAACTTGGGAGAAAGAAAAAGAAAAATGTGTAAGAAAGCAAAAATACATTTACAGTATTTTACTGTATTTGTTGAAAAAATTCTGTGTATGAATGGACCTGCTCCATTCAAATCCATGTTGCTCAAGGGTCAACTGTAATTCCATTATGCCCCCAATTAATATTGTCCCATTAGTCTTTAATTTCATATGTATGTACAAACCTTGCAATCCAATAGTACTGTTCTGCTTTAAAAAGCTGTCTTTTAAAGAAAATAAGAAAACAGGGGTGACTGGCTGGCTCAGTCAGTAGAGCAAATGACTCGATTCAGGGTTATGAATTCAAACCCCAAGTTCTGTGTAGAGATTACTAATAAAAAAAAAATAAGAGGGTGCCTGGTTGGCTCCCTTGGTAGAGCCTGTGATTCCTGATCTCTGAGTCCTGAGTTCAACCCCCACGCTGTGTTTGGATCCTACTTAAAAGAAAAAAGGAAATATAAATGACAAATTTCCCAGTTTTACTGAGATATAGTTAACCTGTAATCGAGAAGATAATTTTTTAAAGATTTTGTTTATTTATCTGAGAGAGAGCGAGCACAAGCAGAGGGAAGGGCAGAGGCCCAGGGAGAAGCATGCTTCCCATTGAGCAGGGAGCCCGATGTGGGGCTTGATCCTGGGACCCTGGGATCATGACCTGAGCCCAAGGCAGACACTTAACCGACTGAGCCACCCATGCACCCCGAGAAGATAGTTTTTAAAATATTTATCTACATATTTCTCATTTCCAGTGCTCTTCATTCCTTACTGCAGATCTGAGTTTTATCTGGTATCATTTCCATTCAGCCCGGAGGATTTTCCAGTTTAGATATTGTATTTATCTGTTCTATAGGTCCCATTTTTTAAGTTTTCCATTTCTCTCCCTCATTATGTTCATTTTTTTTTCTTTAAATCATTGAACATGTTTATTATAATTGTGTTACAGCCTTTTCTAATTTCAACATCTAGGTCCTCTTGGGGTCTTTTTCTACTGAATTTTTCTAGATTGTTTATCTCATTTTCCTTCATCTTTGCATATGTAATAACTTTTTATTGTATGGTAGACATGAATAACACATTCTAGGGTGTCTGGATTTTATTGCATTCTTTTCAAGGGTTTTGAGTTTAGTTCTTTTTAAAAATTTTTTTTAATTTGTTTATTTGAGAGAGAGCAAAAGCAAGAGAGATCTCAGAGAGGGAGAAACAGACTTGCTGCTTAGCAGAGAGCCCGATGCAGGGCTTGATCCCAGGACCCTGAGATCATGACCTGAGCCAAAGTTAGATGCTTAACTGAGTGAGCCACCCAGGCGCCCCAGTTTTGAGTTTTGTTCTGATAAGTGGTTAAATTACTGGTGTCTTCTCATATCTATCAGGTTTGGTTTTAAGTTTGGTTTGGGACAGTCTCTTGGTTTTGTCTTTGGTTTTAGGGCATGGTCCTTACTCTTGGATGTGGTCCTTACTCCTGTAGCTTGCTCTTTTGGGGTCTCAACTGAATGCTGAAAATGTTCAGCATGTCTACTCTGATTGGGCTTGAACTCTAACATGTTCTAACATTGAGCAAACTCTGGTATCTCTGATCAGTTCTCAGCCCTGAGTTGAGCAGTCATTCTCTGTTAAGTCTCACGAAGTCTCCCTCTGTACATACACAACCCACAGCCCAGCCTTCTTTGGCCAAAGACTAAAGAATTCCTGTGTAGACTTCTGCCTCCTCCCACCTCCTGTTGTGTTATTCCCTGCTTTTCTGTACCCTGACCTGCAAATTCCTGCTGCTTCAGCAGCCTCAAATACTGATTTCTCCTCTTAAGCTCAGGAAGACCTCTTCTTTGGGATTCACTGTAGTTGGGAAATTGTCCCCAGGCAGAAAGCCAGGACAAACAGGGGACTCAGCTAGTGTATTGTTCTTTTCTCAAGAATCATAGTTTATGTTGCCCATTTTCCAATGCCTGAAAACAATCATCTCCAGTTTTATAGTTGTTTAGGATTAGAGGATTAGCTCATCATCACTGGAAGTGGAAGTCCTACTTCCTTACTATCATTGACATGCAATACATTGCACATATTTAAAGTGCACAATTGATGAGTTTTGATTTATGTGTATATCCATGGAACCATCATCGCAATGAAGAAATGAAGATAATGAACATATCTATCACCCCCAAGTTTCCTCTTGTTCTTTAAAATTGAAGACATCTCAGTTGTAAAACCATCTGTATCTGGTGCCTTCTAAGATGATTAGTACTTACCTTTTCGGTCTCTTTTATAGTTAGTTTATTTAGGCCTTCTTTCTCCTCTTAGAGGAATTATAGGTTGGGGTTTTTTTTTGTTTTTGTTTTTGTTTTGCTGGGAAGTTATTTCCCCTAGATTTCCTAATTATTTGGCAGAGAGTTACATATAATAACCTCTTTTAATTGTTATTATTGGTGGTTATATTTCCTTTCTTATTCATGATTACTGTTTATTATTATTATTATTACTATTATTTTCTATACTTTACCCTTTATTCAGGCTTACCAAGATATTTTCTCTTCTATTTTATTGGTCCTTTCAAATTCTTTGAAATATTTTTTTAAAGATTTGAATTTTTTTATCTGACAGAGACAGAGAGCAAGAGAGCACACGAGCACAAGCAGGGGAAAGGCAGAGGGAGAGGGAGATGAAGTTTCCCTGCTGAGCAGGGTCCTTGATCCCAGGACCCTGGGATCATCACCTGAGCCGAAGCAAGACACTTAACCAAATGAGTCACCCAGGTGCCCCTCAAATCCTTTAAAATATTTTTGACAAAACGTTATTTCGGTTTTTTTATATTTTATTTTTTTTGAATTTCCTTTTTCTTTTATTTTGGTTTATATGGCTCTTATACTATTTTAAGTTTTGAATATTTAATTCATTCATCTTTTTAAAATAGTAAAAACCTTTAAGCCTATACAATTTCCTCTGAGGACAGCATTAGCAACATTCCTATGTTTGGTATGAAGTGTTTTTGCTTCGTTTTACTTTTGGAATTTTAGCCTCCAGAACTGTGAGAGAATAAATGTCTTTTGTTGGAAGCCGCCAAAAAAAAAAAAAAAAGATTTCATTTACTTATTCATTTATTTAAGAGAGAGGGAGAGAAAGCAGGGGGAGGAGAAGAGGGAGAGGGACAAGCAGACTCCACGCTGAGCCTGGAGCCCTCTGCAGGGCTTGACATGGGGTTTGATCCCACAAGTCTGAGATCATGACCTGAGCTGGAACCAGGAGTCAGACTCTTAAGCTACCCCAGTGCTCCTGGTATGAAGTGTTTTATTCATAATATTATAGATTTGAAAAGTGATTTGAAATTTCACTCTTTCTTTTTACTTATTTAAGGGAGTGTTTTTTAATTTCCAAGTGGTTACATTTTCTTCCGGTCTTTGTTGCTGATACTTACTTTTACTAGATTACGTTCAGAGAATGCAGTTTATGTAATCTCTACTATTTGGACTATTTGGAAGATTTTTCAAAATGTTCTTACTTTTTTTTTTTTTACTATGATGGCTTTTAGTATACTCACAAATTTATAAAGCTATCATCACAATCCATTTTATAACACTGTCAATACCCCAAAAAGAAACCTTATATCCTTTAGCAGTTATTCCCCCTGGCCCTCCTTCACCAAAGTCCTAGGCAGCCACTGGTCTACTTCCTGTCACTATAGATTTGCCTATTCTGAACATTTCATACAAGTGGAATCATATAATATGTGATCTTTTGTGGCTGGCTTTTTTCATTCAATAAAATGTTTTTAAGGTTATGCATATTATAGCATGTATCAGTACTTCATTCCTTTTTCATTGCTGAAAAAGCCATTCATGGATATACTACAGTTTATCCATTCATCTGTTGATACACATTCGACTCATTTCCACTTTTTACCTATTATGAATAACGCAAATGTGTGCTGCGTCTCCCTTGGCCCTTCCCTTGTTCATCTACCTGAAATGTTTCCTTTCTACCACCTCCATTTCTGTCTTCCCAGGTTAGCCCTTTTCTGACCCAAACCATCTGTGGGCGCTTCTTCCTCTGAACCCCATAAGGTTTCTTCCTTCCTTCCTTCCTCTATCCCTCCGTCCCTCCCTCCCTCTCTCTTTTTCTTTTCTTTCTAAGATTTTATTTATTTATCCGAGACAGAGCAAGAGAGATCACAAGCAGAGGGGATGGGTTGAGGGAGAAGCAGACTCCCTGCTGAGCCCGGAGCCCAATGTGGGGCTCCATCCCAGCACCCTGGGATCATGACCTGAGCCAAAGGCAGATGCTTAATCGACTGACACCCAGGTGCCCCCCAGAAGGTTTCTTGTTTATGTCTCTTCTGACACCTCCTTCACTGGACCTTGTATTACTGAGGTTTGGGTATCTACTTACCTTCACCTCTCCCCTCTACTCTTCCTAGGAGGAAAAACAAAGTATCCTGTCGTTGTATCCCCACTGCCTACCACAGTCCCTGGCACATAATACATACCCAACTGAAATGACCAGAATGTATTATATGGGTCAAGGAATCACCCACTTGGCCAAAAAAAAAAAAAAAAAAAAAAAAAAAAAGAGGGCAGACTTTGATTTAGTGAAGACTTTTTTGAACTTTTATTGTTTGCATCTAAGAAGCAAAATGTAGAGAAGAATTATCTTCATCATGCCCTAAATGAGCACATTCTCCAGAATCCACCTTCTAAAAGCAAAATATTTATCACTTAGTGATGATATGAATAACTACCCTTCATCAAGGGCTTCTTACTCTCTACTGCTACAGTTTCCTGGGAATTTTGATCTGTTTAGAAACTTGGCTTAAAAACATGGTAACATGGATTTTTCATGTGTCATCCTGTTACTTCTCATTCCATGAATGAGAACCAGGTGTTGAGCTGGTTACTATGGTGTCTGTAATAAGGTATAAGTGCTCATTTAGGGGGAAAAAAGTCATTTAAATACCTCTTTTGCTTCTTAGCATTTTTTTTCCCTCTTTGTTTTTATTCCCATTTGTTTAATACATATGTTTCAAGAGCTTGGTATAGCTGTCTACATGCTGGTGCTGGAGATTTATACTGCTTCTCCCCCATGAGGTCATGGGTTTTTGGGGAATCAGACAAATAAGCAGAGTGACTGTGCTCTGATGGAGTGAGAACCTTTGACTGGAGAATCTAGGGATGGATCAGGGATGTTTTCTCAAGGACTACAAGTCTCAGAAGGCTATGAGGTTAAGGATGAGTTAGCCAGACATGGGTGATGGAAGAAGAAGAGTGTGGGCAAATAGGACACTGAGCAGAAAAAACAAGTGCCAGAGAACACCTTCACATTCAAAGAAGTGCAATTATTTCAGAATGGTTGGAGTGTCCTGGCAAGAGATGAAGCTTTTTGTCTGTCTTCTGTTTCTTTTTCTTTCTTCTTCTTCTTCTTTTTTTTTTTTTCAGTGCCAAGGCACTGGTGGTTTAGCCATATGGCAAAACAGGTTCTCTGTTGCAGTTAGTCCAAAGGTACAAAGCAGACCGGGGCTAGCTATGGATCTTAGGAGCTCAGCTTCAAGGCCTGGCCTTGGCCTCCTAACCTAGATACTTCTTAGTGCAGAGACAGTGTCTGATTCACTGGGCTCTGTCCCCAGCCCTGGTACAATGCCAGCTAGCAGTCAGAGCTCAGTAAATATTCTGACTGGGATGAATAAGATGGTCACCCAGAGAACCCTGGGGGGAGACAGTACTCTTTGGCATGGCTTGGAGCCCCTGTGGTGGGTTCTGGGGTGCCCTCAAGCAATCAAGTTTTTAACTGCAGGCCCCCTATGACAGATTTTTTTTTTTTTTTTTAAAGATTTTATTTATTCATTTGACACAGAGAGAGAGATTACAAGTAGGCAGAGAGGCAGGCAGAGAGAGAGTAGAGAGGAGGAAGCAGGCTCCCTGCTGAGCAGAGAGCCCGACGTGGGCCTCGATCCCAGGACCCTGGGATCATGACCTGAGCCGAAAGCAGAGGCTTTAACCCACTGAGCCACCCAGGCGCCCAGAGAGGAGGAAGCAGGCTCTCCGCTGAGCAGAGAGCCCGATGTGGGCCTCGATCCCAGGACCCTGGGATCATGACCTGAGCCGAAGGCAGCGGCTCTAACCCACTGAGCCACCCAGGCGCCCTATGACAGATTTGCTAAGGAGAACCTACTCAAGGAGCAGAGATGCCCTCGATACTGTGAGCCAATTAATTCCTTAAGTACTTCAAGTTAGGAAAGGCCTGCTGATTTGATTTTATCTGTCTTTAAGATTGATCTATCATCATATCCCATTCCAGCTGGACTTCCTCTCCTCTTCTTCCTCCTCCATTACTGATGGTACAGGATCTAATTACCTCATCACCCCTTAATTTATTTATGAAAAGGCTGAGGTTAAAGAAAAGAACGAAACTCCTGGGTCCTTTGGGGACCTTCTGTAAAAGCTTTCCTTTCCCCATTCCCTCCCTTATGCCTGATAAAACCACCTTTTCTGTTTCTGGCAAGTTGAAATTGTTCTTACTTACAAATTTAAATAAATAAACTTCCCTCCCAGGGCTGAGTGGAGGCCAGCCATGTGGGTTAAGCCTAGCCTTCGGTCTCCCAGTGGATCAATCAATCTATCAACAAGAATTCATTGATCCCACAGGAAGCAGCTTTCAAAACCAGCACATAGCTCCTGGATGTCCTGGCTTCCTCTTCACAAGACACTTGGGGAAGAGGAGTCTTTTCAAATTCTCAATTTTATTATTACACAAGTAATACATGGATAACATTCATCTTTCAAAAAATTCAAAAGACACAGAATCATAGAGTAACAAGTGAAAAGTCTTTCTCCCTCTTTCTTTGCATCCCACTGTTAAGAACTTGAGACCGTAGGCTTTTATTCAGATCTTTAAACGATGCACTTTCATACAAGTACACCTATATAAACAACTCATTTAAAAAAATAAATGGGATCACAACATAGGTACAGTTATTTATTCTTTTTTAAACAATATGTCCTGGACATTCTTACAGTCAGACCACACAGATCTACGTTTTAATGGTTGCAATAGTATTTTACAGCATAGAGGTAACATTATTTATCCATTTCTCTATGGACGGGCCTTAACGTAGTTTCAGCTTTTTCGGTATTACAAGCTATGTTGCAACCACTGGTTCTCTGGCACTTATCCAATCAATCACCCATTTACTGCAGGCTCACCACGTGCCACGCTGTTCTCGGGCTGGGGATAAACAAAACAGACACTGAAATATAGTTTTGAGCGACTGAAAGGGGGCATTTTCTTTTTTAAAGTGGGCCAGACAGGCTGAAGACTAGCCTCTATTCAATCCGAGAGGCCGAGGTGTCTCCCCGGCTGTGAACAGGGAGCCTCAAGACCCGTCGCGGCTGGCGAGGAGGAGGAGTAGATGGCTTGAGATCGCTGATTCCTCACGCCCTCAGTCGGAGGGCTGCGGGTCTAGCCGGCAGTAACGAGAAACCACTCCCCACACACCAGGCGCCTGGCGTCGGGCGCGGAACAGTGCGTGGGCGCAGGTCCGGCGGGGCGGGGCGGGGCCGAGCGGCGCGCGACCCTCCGCGCGCTCGGGGAGGCACAGACCCAGGCGGCCTCTCTGGCCCCCACTCCCGCGGGCTCTATGACACCGCGCTGCCTCGCGGGACGGGGCGGGGTTGGTTGAGGGGGAGGAGACCACTCCAAGCTGTACATCTCGCGGTGAGCCCCGAGCGGAACTATCTCGCGAGAAGTAGGAAGTACCGCGCTTGCGCGTTGCAGTAGCGCCCGGTGGCCTTGGCAGATTCTCCGGCGGGTGTGTGACGGGAGATAATCAGTTCGGAGGCTACTACGCTCTGTCCACGAGTCCCCGTGACTCGCCACCATGAGCAGCACCTTAGCCAAGATCGCGGAGATCGAAGCCGAGGTAATGGGCACAGCTGGCGTTTCACTCTCCCTCGGAGTGTTCCTTTTTAGGTAGTGTTGCTCTTGCCTGTACTCCTTTAGCCGCGTCAGGACCGGCCCAGCGTTGTCCAACTCCGCTCTTCCCGTTCTTGCGTTCTCCGACTCCCCTCAGCCTCGGCTGGAGCCCGCCGACTCCCCTCAGCCGGAGGCCCGCGTTCCACATCCCTGCTCCTTGGTCGGTACCCTGTTCGGTGTTCGGCTCCTGTCCGAACATCGATCCTCTCAGTCTTCCTCTTCTGTGAGCAACAGTCTTCTCCGCCTCCCTACTCCAGCCCTGACCCGCTCACGCACTTCAGGATCTTCATCATCTCCCAGAACCCAGCCCCGCTTCCCCAGTCTCTACTTTGAAGACCGCGTTTCCCAGAGTACTGCTCCCAGGAATGGATCTGGGATAACATCAGCGGTAGCCGTTGATTCCACCTGAGTTACTATGTGATTCTTTTGTCTGAAGTGCTCAGAGCTTTTTAAAATCCGGAAAGTGGTGATCTTGTATCAGATGGTGCATACCAGGTACAAGCAGTAGAAAAGGACTCCGCAGCTGAGTTTTAGTCTGATCTGTGGGTGCTAATTGCAGTGACCGTGGTCATGTCTCTTGTGTTTGGGCCTCAGTTGTTTGCTTTGTAATGAGGGGAATGGGCTGGGTAATGAGAATGATTTTTCACTCTTTTTTAAGTCTGACTAAAATGGGTATATAGACATCAGGTAGGAGCTAGAAAAAAAATCCTTCCCAGTTGGGCTTCATTCTGGGTATTTTACCCTGTAGGAATTGTTACTAATTTATGGCTGTGATTCCTCCCTTACAGATGGCTCGGACTCAAAAGAACAAGGCCACAGCACACCACCTAGGGCTGCTTAAGGCTCGCCTTGCTAAGCTTCGTAGAGAGCTCATTACCCCAAAAGGTGGTGGTGGTGGTGGGCCAGGAGAAGGTTTGTGTTTTTCTTCAGTATTGGAGGGTTTTTTTGTGTTGTGTGTGTGTGTGTAATTTCATCAAAATAATATAGGTGTATCATTTAAAGGTAATTTTAAACTTTCTATGGTAGTAGACTTGTATTTTCTAATCCCTAATTCATGAGTTGTGTTTATTTAATTCTGCTGATTTCAAAGGCAAATGAATGTTGTTTAAGTGATAAACTAGGGTTTTGTGTATATCCTGTATTTTTTTTAAAGTGTATTTTTTTAAATAATCTCTGCACCCAGTGTGTGTCTCGAACTCAAGATCTTGAGATCAAGAGTTCCATGCTCTTCCAACTGAGCCAGCTGGCACCCTTACGTATATCCTGTATTGATCCAAAATAGGTTTTCATTGGCTTACAGGAATACATAAATACATACGTTAACAAGGTAAAAAATAAGGAAATTGATACAAAGGGAAGTGAAGGTAAGAAGAATAATTTGAAGCCAAGAGAGAAAAGGTTAGGACCAAAAATAATGTCATAAAGTCTGTATACTTCCCACAGGAGGGGTGTGAATTTGGCTTTGAAGTTGTTTGCAGCCATTAAAAAAAAAAAAAAAAGAAAATCCAGTCAGTCACTTAGTTCCTAGAGTTCGTAAGACAAAAAAGAAACCCATTTTTATTTTATTTACTTATTTAATTTTGTTTTTTAAAAACTTTTACTTTTTTTACTTAAAATTTGTTTTTAAGTCTAGTAACATTAACAATGTCATATTAGTTTTAGGTATACAATATAGTGATTCAACAATTCTGTACGTACTCAGTGCTCATCACAATACATGGGCTCTTAATCCCCTTCACCTATTTGACCCATCCCCCCACCTCCCTTCTCTAGGTTTAAGAGTCTGATTTTTTTGTTTCTCTGTTTTTGCGTTTGTTTTGTTTCTACTTTTTAAAATTTAATTTAATTTAATTTTTTAAAAAGATTTTATTTATTTATTTGACACAGAGAGAGATCACAAGTAGGTAAAGAGGCAGGCAGAGAGAGAGGAGGAAGTAGGCTCCCTGAGATCATGACCTGAGCCAAAGGCAGAGGCTTTAACCCACTGAGCCACCCAGGTGCCCTGTTTGTTTTGTTTCTTACATTCCACATGTGAAGAAACCCATTTTTAAAAGATTTTTTTTATTTGAGAGAGCACACACACGCATACAGGTGGGGCAAGTAAGGATAAGCAGACTGCGCTGAGTGCAGAGCTCTGCGTTGGGCTTGATCTCTTAACCCTGAGATCATGACCTGAGCCAAAATCAAGAGTTGGCCAGCAGCTTAACTGACTGAGCCACCCAGGAGCCCCACCCATTTTTAGATTCTTTATTATATAATTTATATAATCTTTGTTAAATACCATGGATAGAAAGGTGTCTAACAGTGTAAGTGGTAGAGGAATAAAGTTTCTAAATAAATACTCCATTAAATAATGTTAGGGGCACCTGGGTGGTTCAGTCAGTTAAGCAGCTGCCTTTGGCTCAGGTCATGATCTCAGGGTCCTGAGATCCAGCCCTGTCTCAGGTTCCTTGCTCTGCAGAGTGTCTGCTTCTCCCTCTGCCCCCCCGCCCCCGCCTGGCTTGTGCTCTCTCTCAGTCTCAAATAGATAGATAAAATCTAAAAATAAATAGTGTTAATTGCTATTTTGTGTGCTTAAGTTGTGGAGAGGTAAACTGTAGAAAGTTGGAGAAATATGTCTTGGATAGATAGGCTACCAGAATATGAAAGGAATTTCATGAATCTTAACACTTCAAGAGATAATTTTCCTCTTCTTTTTGATATTTATTGATGTTTTAGGTTTTGATGTGGCCAAGACAGGTGATGCTCGAATTGGGTTTGTGGGTTTTCCATCAGTGGGGAAGTCAACACTGCTTAGTAACCTGGCAGGGGTATATTCTGAGGTGGCAGCCTATGAGTTCACTACTCTGACCACTGTGCCTGGTGTCATCAGATACAAAGGTGCCAAGATCCAGGTGAGTCAGGCCTGCAGGCCACAGACGGAAAGAAAGCCATTCTTTCATTCATTTAAAAAGCACTTATTGGAAGTTCTCTGTATGCTAGACCTGACCTTTGATCTACTAGGCCCTTCCTGTCTAGCCAGGAAGATAGAATAGTACATAAAGACAGTAACACAGTGGGATAGTGTTTGTGAAAACACAGAGAAAGAAGGGACTCCTTTTTCACCTGAGGATATTGGGGGAGGATCTGGTAAGACTTAAAAGAAGTTTCATGTAGAAAATAACAATGCAGGTGAGTCTTGAAGTTCAGGTAGAATTTCATCAGCCAGAGAAGGTAAAGGGCAATTTCAGGCAGCCATAATGGTAAATAGCTTGTTGTGCAAGCTGAGGCTTGGGACAGGAATGGTAGAAACAATCTGGAGAAGTAGGTTGGAGCTGAATTATGAAGTGCCTTTTGTGCTGCTAAGGCAGTTGAATTTTATCTTATATGTAGCTAGTAACCATCAGAAACTTTTTTTTTTAAGATTTTATTTATTTATTTGACAGAGAAAGAGATCCCAAGTAGGCAGAGAGGCAGGCAGAGAGAGAGGAGGAAGCAGGCTCCCCGCTGAGCAGGGAGCCTGATGCAGGGCTCCATTCCAGGACCCTGAAATCATGACCTGAGCCGAAGGCAGAGGTTTTAACCCACTGAACCACCCAGGCCCCCCAGAAAGTTTTTAATAAATAACATAAGATCCTTTTTATTTTTTATTTTTGTATTTTTTGGTGAGATCCTTTTTAGAAGATAATTCTTGTCTGTGAGGCCTAACGAAGTTCGTGTCCTGAGAAGTTTTTAGATAGGTGATGGATTTAGGGCTAGCCAATGAAGAGTCCCTTTGGTATAAAAGAAGGTATGTGTAAATGTAAGCTTTAATGGGTCATATTCGTATTGCCTGCACAGCTGAGAAGGCAAGATTCTGAATTCTGTGACATTTGAATTTAGGCTGGAGGTTCCCAGACTTTCTTGGCTTACAGCACCCTTAGTGTCTCAGCAGTTATTTCCTGATACCTTTGCTTGTCCCAGTAATTTTTTTATTGTGCCCCAGGCCAAAAGAAATACCTAATGGTTCTGTTTGTTAGGTACAAATAACTTAAGTATTTATGTCCTTACAGCCGCAGTTAATTTATTTACCAGTGGGGTGTGTGCACTGTTGGGTACACATAACTTCTCAAACTTTGGAATCAGACTGGATACAACCACCTTTGTTACCTTTTCCGCATTGATTTTTGTGTGGTGCTTTTTTATTATAGCAACTAATGAAAAATCTAACTTCTCAAAGGTTTGGATATGACATAATTGAAAGCAATGTAGTAGGATGTAATGTTGAAATTGTGAGCTATGTTCCTTCCTTGTCTGACATATATCAAGAATTACTGTTTCTTTTGAAAATTTAGGATATCCCATGGCACCCTTAAGTTCAGCGTGGTACTCCAGAGTATCTTGGCTCATTATTTGGGAACTGTTGGTATAAGCATTTGTTTTTCCCTTCTGCTGAGCTACAGAGTGAGTTGTGAGGTGCATTTGTGCTGCTTTATTAATCTGAAGTAGGAAGGGGCCAGTGTCCCGGTGGTATTTTCAGTGGCTTTTTTTCCTGCCCATGCAAAGACCGTGTTAGGTCATGGACCTTTCAGGGACTCCATGTCCAAATGTATATAACAAGAATGAGGGTGCTTGAGCATATCTGGACCACTGCTTGATGCCATCTGGTTTTAGAGTCTTGGTGATAATCACAGTTTTGGCAGCTCAAAGAGTAACTTCTTCCCTGATGAGATGTTCTTGACACTTCTTTCAAAGCTTTTGAGTATATCAGAATAAAGAACTATTTAACTCTCTCTTTCCTTGTTTTTCCCACAAAGCATTCATTTCATTGTCTCCTGACCTTTTAGGTTTTTCCCCACCTTTTTTGAATGATGCTTTCTTTTCTGCCTGTGCACTCTCCTCTCCTCCAACCCTGACTTACTCTAGAAAACAAGTTAAGGTATACATCACAGAATGAAAATGACCACCCTTGAATGTTTTTTAAATAGCTGTTTTGTGGCAGAGTACTCATTATCTGTGACATGAAGGGAGATGTATACAAAATTAGAACTATTTAATAAGAATTATAAGGAGGGAGATTTTTGTTGTTGTTAGGTAGGATGATGATTTTAACAGTAAAGTTGCCTAAAAATGGAATGGTACCTCTGAAGGTAATAAATTACTATGTCTGGAGGTGTTTTAGGTAGTGACTGAACCACCACTTACTGGGGATATTACAAAAGCAAACTGATGGATCACATAGGCAGAGATTAGCCTACAGAACGGATGTTCAGTTTTAAAAATTATGGGGCTTATTTTGCTTATTTTCAGCTTGCTGGGGTCCCTAGGACTCCTCTTGTCCAATATAAAGAACTGATTTGCACATTCAGCTGCTTAAACTTGTAAAGGCATTTGAGTTAGTTTAACGTTGAATTCTTAAAACCCTATAGTTTCATGATTTAAAAATTTTGTCTCTTGGTTGTAATATGAAATTCAGATATGTAAAGCATGAATTATTTTATTGAATGAAATTCATTTGCCATGTTCACAGCCATAGCATCCTGATATTGTCTGAAATTTAGTTGCCACGTTTAAATAGTTTGATATGGGGCGCCTGGGTGGCTCAGTCATTAAGTGTCTGCCTTCGGCTCAGCCCGCATCATGCTCCCCTCAGTAGGAAGCCCGCTGCTCCCTCTCCCCCTGTTTGTATTCCATCTCTCTCTCTCTTTCTCTCTCTCTCTCTCTCTCTCTCTCTCTCTCTCTCTGTGTCAAATAAAATCTAAAAAAAAAGAAAAGAAAAGAAAGAAAGTTTGATGTAACTTTAAAAATATTTCCCTGTCAAGAAAAGTTAAATTTATGGGCGCCTGGGTGGCTCAGTGGGTTAAAGCCTCTGCCTTCGGCTCAGGTCATGATCTCAGGTTCCTGGGATGGAGGCCCACTTCGGGCTCCCTGCTCAGCGGGGAGCCTGCTTCCTCCTCTCTCTCTGCCTGCCTCTCTGCCTACTTGTGATCTGATCTCTCTCTGTGTCAAATAAATAAATAAAATCTTTAAAAAAAAATTTAAAAAAAGTTAAATTTAGATTGTTGTTACTTTTGTAGGGGCTTCAATAAATTTCCCTGTTTTCAGTTGTGATAGTTAGAAAGCCTGTGCTCTTTTCTCTTGGTGTAATATTCTCTCTTTCACATGGTCTTTTATAGCCATATTCTAGGTTTAAGAGTTTTAGATTATCCAGTTGGATTTTCTTTTTTGAGTTCTTGAGAACATTAGCTAGGCTCAATATACACTAAAGCCTTTTGCTGATGTAATATATGTGTGTGTATGTATATATTTTTTAAGCAGACTGGGATTTACTGAGTGTTAGAAACAGATGGTAGAATCTTTGGGAGAGTTGAAGAAGTATACTCTAGACTTAATTTCTAGGAACAAGTGATGATGAACTTTTTTTTTTCCAAGTATCTTTATTGAGGTATAGTGCACATACAATAAACTGCAGATAAAGTATACAGTTTGCTAAGTTCTGACATAGCTATACGATGGTGAAAACATCACTATAATCAAGATCATGAACACACCATCCCCAAAGGTTTCTGCATGCACCTTCCCTCCTGGTCCCCTTCATCTCAAAGCAATTACTTATCTACATTTTATCACTACAGATTAGTTTACGTGTTGAGTTTTACATATATAAGACCATGTGTATATATAAATTACTCTGTTTTGGGTGGCTTCTTTCATTCAACATAATTATTTTGAGGTTCTCTTGTATCATTCGTGTTGCTGCCCCTTATGTGAACATCCTACATAATCACAGGAGAATTACTAGGAATACATTAACATTGATGCAATAGTCACTAAACTACAGACCTTATTCAAATTTTTACCAATTTTCCCACCAATGACCTTTTTTAAGATTTTATCTGGGATCATCCTGTGTTGTGTTTAGTTATTCTTCCTTATTCTCCTACCATCTGTGATAGTTACTCAATCCTGTCCTTTAAGACCTTGATGCTTGAAGAGTGTTGATTAGTGTTTTGTAGAATGTCCCTTAGTTTGGGTTTATCGATGTTTTCTCACAATTAGACTGAGGTATTACGTATTTTGTCAAGAATACAATAAAATGATGGTGTGTCCTCAGTGCATCTTACAGGATTCATGATGTTATATGTCTTAATTGGTGATGTTGATGGCCTTCAGTTGGTGGTATGTGCAGGATTTCTCTAAAGCTAGTATCTTTCTTTTTTTAAAAAAATTATTATCTTTTTGTGGATAAATATCTTGGGAGAGGTACTTTGAGAAGATACAAATTCTATCTTTCAAATTTGCCCACTCATTTTAATATCCATCTGGACCCTATCTCCCGCAGTTATTACTCTGCTTCTTGCCTAATGCTGATTCTTTTTCTTTTTCTTACTACATGTTATTAATTAGGATTCTATTTGGAAGAGCTGGTTCTTCTCTTATTTATTCAATAATATGTATCAATGTGGGCTAGTGGATATTTTATGGGTTATAATCCAGTACTGCCATTATTTGTTACTCGTTTTGTTCCAGCTTTGACAATTAGGAACTCCGTTCAGGTTGGCTCCTGTGTACTTTCCATAAGCCCCCATCTTTTTGTGAGTATTTTCTTATTTTTTGGCATGACACAATGTTCCATGCTTATCTTCGATTTTTCCCTGCTCCAGGCCTGAAATCAGCCACTTCTGAAGGAGCTCTAGTTTCCTTTATTGGAAAATGGTGTTTAGAAATCAAGATCTGGTGCGCTCATTACTTCCTGTGTAGCCTGGTAAATCAGTGCAATTAAAGTTTTCAAGTCAGGGCTGATGTATTCAACATAAACTATAAAAGGGTAGCTCAGTTTGGTGTGTTGTATTAGTCTTAGAGAATGTAACATTTATTTAATGAAGAATAGGGAGGAGCTTTGAGTAGGCTCTTGAAAGGATAAGTTTAACTAAGTGCCTCCTGAATTTGTTCTTTTTCATCTTGGTTTATTTAGTTATTTTTAAAATTTATTCATTGTAAGTTATCTCTGCACTCATTGTGGGGCTCATCAAGACTCAGAGATCAAGAGTCTATGCTCTTCCAACTGAGGTAGCCAGGCACCCCCATTGTGGTTTATTTAATGTGAAGTATATTTTTATTTTATTTTATTATTATTATTTTTAAAGATTTTATTTATTTATTTCACAGAGGGAGAGAGATCACAAGGAGGCAGAGAGGCAGGCAGAGAGAGAGAGGGGGAAGCAGGCTCCCTGCTGAGCAGGGAGCCCGATGCGGGCCTCGATCCCAGGACCCTGAGATCATGACCTGAGCCGAAAGCAGAGGCTTTAACCCACTGAGCCACCCAGGCGCCCTGAAGTATTTTTTATAATGTCAGATAGGCTTATAGCAAAGGCTGGTTTTAAGTGATGTTTTGATAAGCTGCCACTCTGTTTCTGGTCCATTCATGTGGATAATTCAAAATTGGTCATATAGAGGACCCTTGATATTTCTAGATTTTATATATGCTCGTAACTGTTTTCAGTAGACTATTTAAGGGTTTATAACTAATAGTTTGTAATTTTTCTGAGAAGTGCATTTGATTTGTATGCTTATGAAGTTGGTTTTTATGTTCTCATTGTTACATATATACACTAGGACTTCTGTGAAGTTTACTTTTACTGCATTTTCTGGGCAGTTAAGTAGTCATTTTCAATTGGGGACACACATTAGAGTCACCTGTGGAGCCTTTTGAAGACAGATCACTATCTGAACCCTATTTTGCTCTTCTAAATTAGAATTTGTTGGGTGCCTGGATGGCTCAGTGGGTTAAAGCCTCTGCTTTCGGCTCAGGTCATGATCTCAGGGTCCTGGGATCGAGGCCCGCATCAGGCTCTCTGCTCAATGGGGAGCCTGCTTCCCTCTCTCTTTCTGCCTGCCTCTCTGCCTCCTTGTGATCTCTCTCCCTCTGTGAAATAAATAAATAAAATCTTAAAAAAAAAAAAAAGAATTTGTAGAGTTGGGGCTTGGGTATCTGCATTTTTTAATGGTTTTAGGTGATTATTATGTGCTCACCTGGTTAAGAATGACTGCAGAAATTTTTGTGAATTAGAGGATTTGCAGAGCTCTCAGTATGTATCAAGTGAATGAATATCAAGATTCAACTATTATTTACAGTAAGGAATTGGTGTGGAGGCTCAACCTTCTGAAAAGGAATATATATATATATACATACATATATATATATAATTTATTTATTTTAGAGAGGTGGTGGAGAGCAGAAGGAGAGACCATCTTAAGTAGGCTCCACACCCAGCATGGAGCCCAACATGGGGCTGGATCTTCCAACCCTAAGATGACCTGAGCCAAAATCAAGAATCAGACACTTAACCAACTGAGCCACCCAGGCGCCCCTAGAAGATATTAATGTAGAATAATGGGTTTGGCTCTCAAAATGTGAGTTATAATCTTACTTGATTTGTTAGGATTGTGATTTTGGGCAAATCACTTAACCTCTATGAACCTCAGCTAATATCCTTATCTCAGGGTCGTTAGGCATTTTAAACAAGGTAAAGCATATAAAAAACTTATTAAAAAGTATATAAAAAATTGACATTTAAATGCATAGTAAAAGTAATGTACACTCATAAGGAAGCTTGGATTTGGATCTTTTATACTTTGGATACTTGAAATCATTCTGTTTGATCTATTCAGATTTATGACTTCTTTTTCCCTTCTCTATCCTCTCCTTAATCTTGCAGCTCCTGGATCTTCCAGGTATCATTGAGGGTGCCAAGGATGGGAAAGGTAGAGGCCGTCAAGTCATTGCAGGTGAGTGGTCCAGAGCCACCATCCTGGAATAGCATTCCTTTATTGGGTACTGTTCCTTTGTTGGGGACTGTTGGACTTAAGAGATTTTACCACAATGAAGGGCGTAGTTTTACCTGACTTCTTACTGGACTGAGTGTCCCTCGAAGGGACCTCAGAGAGTAACAGTCCAGATCCCATTTGAGAAGAAACACTAAGGACGGGAGAAGTGAAGTGCTTCAGTCCATGTTGCACTGGTTGTGGCTGATTCAGAACTAGAACTTGGGTTTCCTGACTCCCACCCATGCCTTTCCTTCTTTTCTTCTTTTACTTGAAGTAAAATATTATAAAAGGATCATCATAAGTTGCAACAATCTGCTTCTCCACCTTTCCTCACTTCCACAGTCATTCCCCATTGGCAACTGTTAACAACTCTTCAACTGTTCTTCTGTTACCTTCATATTTTCAAATATTATGCTTATATTGCTATTTCATGATTAATTTTAGATACAATCTATTGATTTCATGTTATGGTGGAGAATTAGCTCTCTTCTATACCTCCCCCCCCTTTTTTAAAGATTTTATTTGATTATTGAGAGAGAGAGAGAGTACGAGCTGGGGGAGGGGCAGAGAGGGAAGCAGGCTCCCTGCCAAGCAGGGTGCCTAGTGTGATGTGGGGCTTGATCCCAGGACCCTGGGACCATGACCTGAGCCAAAGGCAGCCACTTGACCGACTGAGCCACCCAGGTGCCCCCCCATTCTTATCTGTTTTTAAATTTTATTTTTAAGTAATCCCTGTACCCAACATGAGGCTCACATTTACAACCCCTAGATCAAGAGTCACATGCTCCACTGATTGAGCCAGCTAGATGCTGCCCCCTCCTTTCAAATAAATTATTATCACAGTTTTTAGTTAACTTATCAGTCATTATTATGTAATGAATATGTAACTTTTGTTCAGTGCTAATTCTTTTCTCTTGAAGTCTGTTTTTGAAATTTGTTTTTCACGGAGTTAATTGTTTCTTTTTTTGTTTTGTTTTATTTACTTTTCTGTGTTTGCTAATATTTTTCTAACATTCTAACAGATCAAATGCGTATCAGTCAGTATTTTTCTAGATAGTTAAATATAGCTCCAAATCAGTCTTACTGATTTCATTCTTTCCCCACAACCCTGACAGTACCCTTGTAAACCCTGTCTTCTTGCTTTAATCTGGATTGGTTGCTTTCTAGATAGCACTGTCCAGTAGAGGAAATGGGCTGAATCTGTGCTTTCCACTATGGTAGCCCCTAGGCATGTGTAGTTATTGAGTGCTTTAAATGAGCCTACTGCAATTGAGGTACTGAATTTCAAATTTTATTTCATTTTAATTAGTTTAAGTAGCCCCAGGTGGCTAGTGGAGTCTATTGGACAGTGCAGCTATAGACTTTTTGCATGGCTATCAACTTGGTGTCTTTGTTTGGGATCACCTGTTTCCTGGAGTCAGTGTCTTTTTTGGGGTCACTTTAGTGTTTTGCTAAAGCACATTCTTTAGTAAACTTCCAGGAAAAGGATGAATGATAGGTAAGTTTTTGTTTTTTCATGTTTGAAATTATTTTTTTTCTATCCTTATATTAAATTATTCATTTAGCTATTTATAGAACTATGTATTAAGAGTTACGCATGGGTGAATATCAGAAACATTATGCTAAATTAGAAGAGCCAGGCACACTAGACTATATTTTGTGTAATTCCATTTATATGAAATTTTTTAAAGTGCAAACTAACCTATGGTGACAGAAAGCAGATCAGTGGTTGAATGGGAATCAAGTGGAAGATTGATTTCAGATGTGATGGAAATGTTCACTACTTTGTTTGCATGTGGTGGTTATACAGGTATATACATTTGTCACTAAACCATATGCTTAACATGGACACAGTTTGTTTTTTTGTAAATTATACTGATAATGTATATGTAATATGTATATGATATATATGTGTGTATATATATAATTACGCTGATAATAAAGTTGAGAATATGCCAAGTAGACAGCCTTATGTTTTCAGAATCTGTTTTAAATCTTTCTAAACTTTTTTAGGGGTTTAGGTTATTGCTCGTTTCTTATCTTCATTCTGACTTGTTTTTTGGCTAGTGTATCAGAAGTTAACACATCTTCTAGATATACCAGTGGAAAACCAGGCACGCATTGCAAACTGACTTCTGGTATAGAATTTGGTAACCTTAAGAACTTCATGTATGTCTGTGTATTTATAAAAAAAATCCTTTGTCTTAATGGAACTTCAGTGCCCCCCACCCCAGCCAGCTTTTGAGAATTTGGCTTAGTTAAGTCTTCAGTGAGCTTTGCTGGGATATAAATTATTTTTTCCATTCTTCAGTGGCCCGAACATGTAACTTGATCCTGATTGTTCTGGATGTTCTGAAACCCTTGGGACATAAAAAGATAATTGAAAATGAGCTGGAAGGCTTTGGCATTCGCTTGAACAGCAAACCCCCCAACATTGGCTTTAAGAAGAAGGATAAAGGAGGCATTAATCTCACGGCCACTGTAAGTGGAGGTGATACGGGGCAGGCTGCTGAAGGGTCTGGGGTCGAGAGTGGATTGAGGCACAGGGATGTTGACCTTTGGAAATTACCTGGCTTCTGCCAGCCCTAACAGAGGTAACACAATGATCTTGTAATGACTTTCAGAGTAGGACAAGAATCAGTCTCAGACTTAACTTCATTTCTTCTTTGGGTTATTTATTTGGTGTGGTATGGGAGTATAGACCAGTTTTAATGCTTACTTGAAGTAGATGGCTGCTAATTTGTTTTCATTCATTCAGCACAGATTTATAGAGTGTCCACCATGAGCCAAGCATTGTTTTAGGCTCTTGTGCAAGGGGGGGAAGTTGGAAGAGAGACCAAAATAGACAAAAATCTTTCATTCTATGCGGAAAAGTAGTGAACAAAATTAATGAGTTAATACAGTATATTAGACAATGATAAATCTAAGGACAAAAATAAACTAGGAAAAGGGAGAGTGTTGGTGGGAGAATTGACTAGAGAAGTCTTCACTAAGGTGGTATTTCAGGTGTGAACAAAAGGGCTATCTTGGGGAAGAGCATTCTATATAGAGGGAATATCCAAGTGCAAAGCCCTGAGGTAGAACATGCCTTTGCATGTTTGAGGAACAACAGAGTGAGCAAGTAGGAGAGTGGTAGGAGATGAAGTCCGAGCATATGTGCTTTTACTTTGCAGGAGATGGATAACTATTGGTTGGGTTCCTCTCTTTGGAGTGAACATGATTTGATTTAGGTTTTGGTGAAATCAATCTAGCTGTTTGTTGAGAATAGATTGGATTGGGTTAAGAACAGAAGAAACAGAAGGGAAGAAGGCATTTAAGAGGTTATTCCAATAATCTGGTGAAGAAGTGATGTTTCTCAGACTAGAGTTGAAACAGTGTGAGAGATGAAAAGTGGTTGATTATCAAAAGATTTTGAAAGTAGCTGGTAGGAATTACAATTACTAAAATGGTAAGACTTTGAATAGGATAAGACTGGAGGGGAGGGGAAGAGTCGGATATTCAGTTTGAGATGCTAGACATCCAAGTATTACCATCAGATAGGCATATGAGGAATTACCTAGGTTAAAGGTATAAATTTGGTGGATAACAACTCTAGAGCCATGAACTTATTTGAGATAACTGGGAAATGAGTATAAATAGAAAAGAGGTTCAATGATTGAGCCTTATGGTCTCCCTCCAGTGATTATAGGTTAGGAGTTGGGAAGAATCAGCAAATAAGATTTTTTTAGACAAACCAGGAGGAAAACCAGGAGAGTTTGGAATCTTGGAAGCCAAGTAAAGAAACTGTTTTAGATTGGAGGGGAGTGATCAACTATGTCCACTTCTGCTTGCTTCTAAGTATAGAATTGAGGACTGAGAATTTCCTACAACATTTAACATTCTAGAGGTCCAGGTGGTATGACTAGCACAGAGTTAAGCTATCCTGCCCAGAAGATCTTTCTCATTATTCTGTCATAATGTTTGAATTTGATCATTTAGTATTCTTTATTTGTTTGGTAAGGCTGCCATAATTATCATAGATTGGGTGGCCTAAACAACAGAAATTTATTTTGTCTTAATTCTGGAGACACTAGATAATCTGAGATCAGGGTACGAGCAGAGTTGGTTTCTTCTGAGGCCTCTACTTGGTTTGTAGATGGCTGTCTTCTCCCTGTGTCTTCACGTGGTCTTTCATGGTCTCTGTGTGTCTGTATCCTAATCTCCCTTTCTTTTAATGTTGTCAGTCACATTGAATTAGGGTTCATCCATATGACCTCATTTTAACTTAGTTACCTCTTTCAAGATGCTGTCTTTAACCCTAACAGTCACATTCTGAGATACTGGGGTTAGGAGTTCAACATATGAATTTGTGTGGGAGTGATTCAGTCCATAGCACCTTCATTTGAGTTTAGAAAGATTATTAGTTTTCACGTATTTCTTAATGAAAGTCAATTACTCTCATCCAGAATAACAGATTTTAGAAATGAATTTGTACCTTAGGATTATCTAGGTATAATGATAGATACTTTTAGGAGTTTTTTTTTTTTTGCTCTGTGACCAGTTATTGTCTTCTGTGCACATGCAGTGCCCTCAGAGTGAGCTGGATGCCGAAACTGTGAAGAGCATTCTGGCTGAATACAAAATTCACAATGCTGATGTGACACTGCGTAGTGATGCCACAGCGGACGACCTCATTGATGTGGTGGAAGGAAACAGGTATGGCTAAGTGTACAGTCTGGTGCCGGAGTTTGAATTTGAAGCCTTGGAGTGGAAACAATATTGGATCATGAATCTGAAAGACATTGATTCTGTCTGTGCTACTATCTCAAATAATAGTGGGCCTTGGTTTTGTTAGCTGTATATTGAAGGGTTGGTTTTGATTTCTAATGTTCTTCTTTGCTCTGAAATTTGATTATCATGGTCAAATTCTCCATTTCTGTTACTTGCTCTGAACTAGGCTGTTCCCTTAAGCTGTATCATATGATGGTGGAAGAGAGTAGTTCTCAATCTGCTCTCTCAGAATTAATCCATCTAAGAAATCCTGTAGGCTATTTTGCTCGGCTATATCTGTTCTCTCTAAGGGTAACCTAAAAGTATGTAGCTGAAGCCCTATTCCATGAAAAATTACTATTATTAGTATTTTAAATTAAATAATTGAAGCCACTGTTAAAATTTTTCCTGGCACTTGAGTATAATATTTAATTGCTTTCCTGTTCATTTCTTCTATTTATTGGATGGATTTGATTCTCATTTGAAAACAAACGAAGGCCAATTCTTTGAGTTAGGCATTGTATAAGTGGAGGCAATTGAAGCCTGAAAAGTTGTGGCTTGCTATAAATTATTAGTAACCTTAGCTGCCATATTGATATGGACATTAGGATTGTAATATTATTAGATGTTACGTCTTTGTTTTAAAATTTTTCATGAAATATATTATTAAAAATATATTTACATTTATAGTATGTAAAACAACTTTGTGGGAAATTGACTCTGAGACTTGCCCAGGGGATTTGGATCTAGGAATTGACAGAGCTGGGAGTAGATTGAATCTCTGTGATTCCAAAGCTTGCATTCCTTATGATGCCTCTTAGCTGTGTGGCTCAGACTAGGGCCTGAGTTTAGTTACTTCTCAACTCAGAGTTCACTTTTTGGACATTCTACCTTACTTTGGTAGGAAGCCTTTTGGTGGTAGGGTTGAGGGGTTGATCTGACTCATGTTTTTCGAGTCTCTGATTTGGGGTCCTGGGGGAGGGGGTGCTGATAATTACACTGAGAGTCTTGTCAACAGCTGCAGACTAATGTCCTGTTTTTCTTTTACTTCTGTAGAGTTTATATCCCTTGTATCTACGTGTTGAATAAGATTGATCAGATTTCCATTGAGGAATTGGATATTATCTATAAGGTGCCTCACTGTGTGCCCATCTCTGCCCATCACCGCTGGAATTTTGATGACTTACTGGAAAAGATCTGGGACTATCTGAAACTAGTGAGGATGTAAGTCTTAGTGGAAAGGGTCATATTGCTGTAGGAGTTAAACCAGACTATCCTAAAATGATACCGTCTGGAGCTCATTGACATAATTTGTCTCTTTTTGGAGATATAAATAAATTTCTGTCATCTGCTAGGACATATTGAGGACACTTTATTCCTTAATTGGAGATTATCTATGTGTGATCTTTTCAGGGGTGATGGAAGGTTGATTTGCATTCAATACATGAAACATTCCAAGAAGTAGTTAACCTCTGCTCCTCTCTGTTTTAGTTACACCAAACCCAAAGGCCAGTTGCCAGATTATACATCCCCAGTGGTGCTGCCTTACTCTAGGACTACGGTGGAAGATTTCTGCATGAAGATTCACAAAAATCTTATCAAAGAATTTAAATAGTAAGTATCATGGGCATGTAGTGCCTTCTTTTCCCTGTGAGCTCCTGATTCCAATAACTACCAATTCTTAGGGTACCATTAAAGAAAATGGCATCAGGGAGCTGCTAAAATGTTTGCTTGGTTAGAACTCTGCAGTGTCTTCTAAAACCATGCCAGATTGGAGCAGGAAGTGCTCTGGAAGCCTCGTCAGGTCAGGTGGGCTGACAATACATAGGGCTCTCATTTTCTCATGTTAATTGCTCTTCCTCTTGGCAAACACAAATGTTAATTCTTGCCAGCATCATACTGGCCCTCAGTGGGTACTGAGACCCCCTCTAAACCTTAAGCATGAGTAAATGCCCCTAAATCTCCTTCATATACTTTCATTGCTGATACAGGCTGAAAAAAAAATTTCTGACATCTTATTTTGAGAAATTTGAGCTAATTTATTTTATTTTATTTTTCTAAAGATTTATTTATTGGTGAGGGAGAGTGCATGTACACATGAGTGGGGACAGAGACAGAGAGAAAGACAGTCTCAAGCAGACTCCTTAGTGAGTGCAGAGCCTGACACAGGGCTTGATCCCAAGACCCCGAGACCATGACTTGAGCCAAAACCAAGAGTTGGATGGACACTCAACCGACTGAGCCACCCAGGCACCCCTGAGCTAATTTTAGACTTACAGAAAAGTTGAAAAAATAGTACAAAGAGTTTCCTTATATCCCTTACAACTCTTCTAAATTAGCTCACATAACCATAGTATAGTTATCAAGAAGAATTTTTTGTCTATCAGTTGATGAATGGATAGAGTGGATGTGGTGTATGTACATACAATAGATATTATTCAGCCATAAAAAAGAATGAAACCTTGTCATTTGCAATGACATGGGTGGAGCTAGAGAGTATAATGCTGAGTGAAGTAATTCAGAGAAATTCAAATACCGTATAATTTCACTTATGTGGAATTTAAGAAACAAATGAGCAAAGAGGGAGAGAAAATAAGAAATAGACTCTTAACTATAGAGAACAAACTGATGGTTATCAGAGGGGAGGTAGTCAAGGGAATGGGTGAAATAGGTGATGGGGATCGTAGTTTCAGTGAACACTGGGTGATACATGTTGAATCACTCTATTGTACACCTGAAACTAAAAGAATACTGTTAACTGGAATTAAGATAAAAACTTAAAAAAAGAAAATACTTATTTCTGATCCTAGGAATACTGAGAGTGAAGACCTTTATTAAACTTTGCATTCCTTTTATCCAAAATAACTGTATTCCACGTGCAGATGCTAAATTCCACTATCCTCAGATCTTTACATTTTAGTGTATACTTGAATCGGTGAAGCAGAGTCTTGTGAAATTAGATTAGTTTCATTTTTCAAACTTCATGGATTCCTATATAAGTCTTGCCTTCCATGGTGGCAGAACACTTCTATAAGCTTTTAGAACTGTAAGTTAATAAGGGAATTAAATGCGAAGGGAGAAAAATATTTTGAGGAAAAGACGTATCAAAGCAAATAGAATTTTATTTGGTCACTGTTTTCCTGGGTTTTTGTTTTTGTTTTTGTTTTTTAATTATGGAATAAGTAGCATTTTGACCATCTTAATAGAAGAAATTTAGCCTTAGACCTACTAATCACAGAATTTGTCCTTGTTGCATTCCGTTTGTGTCCTTGAATACATGTACATGTGCTTTGATCATTTACTATGTGTTTTCTGTGTTATAAGGTTGACTTTTTTATAACCACATTTTTCCTACTTACTGCTACTTTACATAGTTTTCTTGTCTTCACACAGACCTTTCCCTTTTAATTTCTTTAAGCTAGGATTAATGATAATATGGCCTTTGATATGTTTTGCTGCATTGCTCTCCAAAAGGGCTGGACCTATTTGCATTGCCATCAGAAAAATGGGAGGCACTGATGTTATTGCAGGCATTGAACTTGATTGCTAAAAACTAGTTTTCTGGGTGCCTGGGTGGCTCAGTTGGTAAAGGGTCTGCCTTCAGCTTGACTCATGATCCCAGGGTCCTGGGATTGAGCCCTGCATCTGGCTCCCTGCTCATCGGGAAGTCTGCTTCTCCCTCTCCCCTCCCCCTGCTCATGTGCTCTTGTTCTCTCTCTAGCTTGCTCTCTTTCTCTCTCAAGTAAATAATCTTGGAGCGCCTGGGTGGCTCAGATGGTTGAGCGACTGCCTTCAGCTCAACACATCATGCTCCTGGCTCAGCAGGGAGCCTTTTTCTCCATCTGATCCTCCCTTCTCATGCTGTTTCTCACTCTCTCTCAAATAAATAAAATCTTTTTTAAAAAAATCTTTATAATTAAAAAAAAATACTAGGGGCATCTGGGTGGCTCAGATGATTAAGTGTCTGCCTTCGACTCAGGTCATGATCCCAGGGTCCTAGGATCGAGCCCCACATTGGGCTCCCTCTACTTCTACTGCTACCCCTGCTTGTGTTCTCTCACTCTGTCAAATAAATAAATAAAACCTTAAAAAAACAAACAAACTAGTTTTCTAGTTTAAGATTATAAAATGGTTACCTTGCATTTATTTTATTAGTGCATTGAAAATTTTATATGTCTTACTAATGCTGTTGTATTTGTTCCTGTTATTTATTTGTTTTGTTTTTTTTTTCCCCAAAGTGAAATCTTGTTCAGTGATTTCTTTTTGGAACATAGGTTATTATTTCTTTTATATTTACTTATTTTAGAGAGAGATTGGGAGAGAGAGCACATGCGTGAGGGGTAGAGGGGTACAGAGCCCTATGTGGGGCTCTATCCCACAACCCTGAGATCATGACCTGAGTTAAAACCAAGAGTTGGGCACTTGACTGATTGTGCCACTCAGATGCCCTGGAACATAGGTTTTTAAAGATGTTCTGTTGCAAGGGCACTATAACAACAGTGTAGCCACCATTTTCTGTCCCTTGGTACATAATACTTAGCCTTTATGAGGCAGGTCTCAGTGTCTTGTTCACCAGTTTCCATCACTAGCATAAGACATTTTTAGCTTTGGAGGCCTATAGATAAAAAAATAGCTGACTCAGTCTGCTTCTCCCTCCTACTTCTCTTGTGTTCTCGTTTACTTTCTTTCTCCCTCTCAAATAAAGAAATCTTTAAAAAAAAAATTACCTTCGTAAATTCAGAAGAAAAAAAAATCAGGAGAACATACCAGTTATGGTGTCTAGGGAGGGAGAGAATCTTCCTAGCAAGGCTAAGGAGGGAGGCCTTATTTTTTTTAGTACCCACTGATGGTTTTAATAGTCCCAATAAAAACTGGTATTCTGTAACAATCTATAACTGACACCATAAGAATCAATTTCTAATCTGAATTATTTCAGGGTATTTTTCTATAACAAACCCATGCTTTCTCCTTTTGATTTTAAACTAGTCACATTACTCATTTATGTTTTTTCTCTTTGACTTTTGTAAATTGGCTCTGGAACAAGAGGAACTACACAACTTCCAGAAGACTTTGCCACTTTGTATGTGAAGGCTCCATTGTACCATACTGCTGGGGAAGCCAATGCCTGTGGGCTTTGAATGTAGTCCTTGACTGGGGAGAGGGGATGTTGCAAGCCTATGGTTAAGAGGTGGAATGCTAAATCTAAGCAGAAAGGTGGCACCCTGGTAGCTAGGGTAGAAGCTGGTGATTATTTATACTGACTTTTTTTTCCCCCCCTCCATACAGCGCTCTGGTCTGGGGTCTCTCTGTGAAACACAATCCTCAAAAAGTGGGTAAAGATCATACGTTGGAGGACGAGGATGTCATTCAGATTGTGAAGAAGTGAAACCTTCCCCTCTGTCCATCTGCTGGGCCAACCATAGCAGCTTTTCCTGTAACGAAGCACCCTATCCCAAACCCCTTCGAGCTTTGGCAGCCAGTGGATCAGGATTCAGGGGAGGGAGATGAAGGCACCCAAGCTGGAACTTTACTTGTCTTAACTTGTTGTCACCTTGTAAGTTCAACTGCATAAAGGACCTGGTAGGCCAGCCAGCTATGTGCAGTTCATGTGTCATTGTCAGAATTTGTTTTGGGTTGGACTGAATGAGGACGGATATATACCGTGAGGTAATTGCAGAGGGGTGCTTGGGAGCTTGGTCTTAAGTGTGAAATGGATAAAAATGTGACTGCAACATCTTATTTGATGTTTAGTCGTGGGAAACCCTTCCAACTGGATGTGGCCTTCACTCTTGAGTGGTCTTTTGCATTTTTGCAGATGATACTGGAAAGAGGAAGGACATGATGTAAGTTAACTGATTATTCCCTGCAAGGCTGGCCAGTTTGGGAGATAGTGTCATGTGACAGTTGAGTAAAGTACTCTTCTAACCAGACACATCAAGAGTTTGAATTGCATGGCCACTTCTAATTAGCTGTGAAACCCTGCATAAATTACACAACATCTCTAACTGTCCATTTCCTCATGTAACGTGGAGATGGTAATAGCACTTACCTTCTGTTTTTGTTTTTAAGATTTTATTTGTTTATTTGACAGAGATCACAGGTAGGCTGAGAGGCAGGCAGAGAGGGGGGGGGGAAGCAGGCTCCCTGCTGAGCAGAGAGCCCGATGCGGTAGTCTCAGGGTAGTGCCTGAGAAAATCAGGAATGAAAACAGATGTGCAGGAAGAAGAGTTTGATTTTTAGAAGTGAGTTGGAGCTTCTAGCAGGTTGTGAGGGATGTGGATGTGAGATTATCCATATAGGACTCAGCCTTTTCCAGTACTTGTTATTTATGCTACCGTAGTAACAATTGTTTCTCTGATAGTCTTCCTGGAGTTTGGGCTTAGCATTGTCTCTAGACCCAGGAGATACGCCTTGTATCCCAGTCACTTTGCAGGCTATAGACCTTGATATCACTGGTGCATTCATGATAGAGGCCAAAATCTAGAGCCTACCCCAGCTCTTTAGAGAAATACTGGCATTCTGAGCTGTGGGATTTCCAGCACGGTTTGCTCTTCAGCAGAGCAAATATTGGGTTTCAGGGAAATCCTCATGCTCAAATTCACATCATTAGCACTGCCAGGATGTTGGGTAGAAGAGGTTGCTGAAATCCAGTTCCTCAAAGACCTTAGGATGTGCTTTGAATAGGCCTTGTTTCCATCATTCAGCATCCTCCTCTGCCTATCAGTGGCCCCCTGATGCTTGAGGAGAGCATTATCCTGCCATTTTCCTTTCTTTCCCTTTTGGGCTCAGACTTGAGAGTTCTGGGAGAGGAATCCTGTCTGGGGCAGGGCTGCTAAGGAGGGGCATTCCTGTAGTAAAGGCTTTTTCTTCACGGACTCCAAGACTACAGTGGTTTGGCTGTCACAGCATGGCTCGAATTTCCTGTATGGTTACACATTCCTTTTTTTTCCCTCTTTTTTAAGTTTGTTTATTTAAGCAATCTCTACACCCAGTGTGGGCCTCCACCTCATGACCCTGAGATTGAGAGCTGCACGTTCTACTCACTGAGCCAGCCATGTGCCCCCCCCCTGCCTTTTTTAGCACAGCTTAAGAGACTCGCTATTCTGTGCCATTAGTTAGAATGCTTTTAACTGTGTTTAACAGCAAACACTAACTTAACAAACTGAAGTGGAAGGAAACTTGATCTCTCACATAAGTTGTAATGGAGCTCAGATGGACTCACAGTAGCTATGCTATTGAAGGTCCAGATTTTTTCATTAGTCAACTCTGTCCACAGTAGTTTATTGGCTTTGCTGAGCAGCTGGGTCCCCTCACAACCAGAATGTCTGCTGCAGTCCCAGGCTTTACATCCAGCATCCAGAGGATAATAATTAGGACTGATTCTTACCGTTTGGGAAGCTGTTTGCCAGAAACTGCACAATTTGTCCTTGTGTCTTAATGGCCTAAATTGGGCCATAAGCCTATGCTTGAATCAGCTGTTGGTAAAGAGAATAGAATTATTATTATTATTATTTTTTTTTTTAAAGATTTTTATTTATTTATTTGACAGAGAGAGAGAGATCAGATCACAAGTAGGCAGAGAGGCAGGCAGAGAGAGAGGAGGAAGCAGGCTCCCTGCCAAGCAGAGAGCCCGATGTGGGCCTCGATCCCAGGACCCTGGAATCATGACCTGAGCCGAAGGCAGCGGCTTTAACCCACTGAGCCACCCAGGCGCCCGAGAATAGAATTATTGAAGAGTTTACTCCTATAAGTTATCTTCATTCCTGGATTTTGTTTGTGCTCTTATTAATTTACAAAGAACCAGTGGACCCGGTTACTCTTCTTAGTAGAGCCTCTCTTAAAAATGCTCAGTTGCTGTCTCCTGAAAGGAGGGTTGGCTGTACTAGCCAATTTATAACTCACTTCTCATTGTTACCCTGACTCCCGAAGTATTGGCTGCTCACCTGCTTCCTTTGGGAGGCACTTTTCTTTCTTCCTACTTGACCACCCTCCTTAAAGGTAGGTCTTGGATGAGGCTCTTTGTGGCTTTCCTGTTTTATTTTGAGGCTGTCTTCCACATTTTTTCTTTTTTTTTTTAAATTATAGTTGACACACAATGTTACATTAGTTTCAGGTATACAGCACTGACCCAGCAAGTCTACATGTTATGCTTGAAAGTGTAGCTATCACCATGCAGTACCATTGCCTATATTCCCTCTGTTGCATCTTTTATTCCCATGATGCTCTTGACCTTTATGTTGTACATTCTTCTAGTCCTGTTTCTAAAGGCCTCTCATGCCTGCTAGACTTCCCAAAGTTGTTACATGTATGACCCCTCCTGATAGCAGAGACATCATTTCCTCCTGTCCTCTTTTATCAGGCTCTTAGCTCCTGAAGATTGCATTAGCTTCCTCTTTTGCTTCCACTCCCTCCCCTACACCAAAATAGTTTTAAAATCTACCTTCTGCTGTGCTAGTGTTAGCAACATTCTCTTACTTCCTTCTGGCTCTGTCTCACCAACCACTGGCAAATGGCTTTGCCCATTGCTTGGTGCCTTCATTGTTCATTTCGGTTCTTTTGGCTTCTATTCTGAAAATTGGCAACTCCAGCCCAATTCTTCCACCGAACGCCTACATCTTTTGGTTCAATGAAGGGAGAAAGGAAGTGAAAGAAGACACAGGAAAGGTGGAACTAGATTCAGGCATGTGTTCTGTTGTTACTTGAGACTGCTTTCCAGCTTCTACCTGTGGAAACAAAGCATTTGCAAGAATTCTAAACATAGGCTTTATTTCTAAACCTAAAGAATCCCAAGAGCAAATCCCGTTGGGGCCTGGGGAGTGGGGAGGACTAATAAGTTCCAGGAAGAGACAGACCTCATGCTCAGTCCATAAAGCTAGGTTTTGCTGAAAGGCAACGTGGTTTCTTATGTTCCTAGAAGTAACACGTCATGGTGGGTAGCTCCAGGTTTATAGGCAATACTCCTAACACTGAAGACTCAGGCTGTTTTTTACCCTGGCAGTCAAAGTCCAACCACCTTGGCCTTCATCTGTGAATCAGAGAACCACCTCATAATTTGACCCTCTAGCATGAAGTCAGAGTAGCTTTGATGGCCCTACATGGACAAGTATTGAGAACTAGGGCATATTAGCTCGAGTTTGAGAAATAAAAGTTACCACCTCAGAGTAGGACTGAAAAACCTTCAGTCAGGAAAAGGGGATTCAAGACCATAGCTATAGTACTCTGGCAGAATACTGTTCTCTAATGCTGTGCATATAGTTAAGGTGAATAATGAAAATAATTGTGAGGTGAGGAATGAGACATAAAACACAAGGAGTCTGCTAACACAGTCTTGAGGGCAGTTTCATATGAAAAAGATTTAACGGGTTGAATGAGAACTCTAAGGTCCTATTTTTCTTTATAGGGGACTTTGAGCTGGAGAACAGGATGCCAACAGACTATTCACTTTTGCCCCAGTGAACATGGATTTGTTTGGGAGAAGCTACCATATACGTGATTACCCAGTACATTGTTTTCACTAGGTGGTTTTAATCAAATACCGTACACATTATAATCTGGTGTTAACCGCAAGGCTTCCTATAAGATCATTCCAGCCTAAAGCCTTACAGTGTCTTTAAGGCTCAAAAAAGGCAGCCAGTGCTGCTGCTTTCTATATGAGATAAAGAGTTCAGTTCTGAATTTTAAAGAAAAATTAAAACTTCTGATCATTTCCCTCAGGGAACCTACTGAACCTCACAGGTCAGCTGGTTGTAAATGAGAAGGAATGAATTCAGAAGGAAAGAAACACAACAGTGCCATTCACTTCATTCACACACTTAGCATAATGCATCTTTAATCAATGAAAAGTCCCAAATGTACAAGTGAAAAAAAAAACTGTTGACACAGGCTTAACTAATATCAGCTACTTTTATGTACAGCTGTATACGTTCAAAAAAGCTATCCTATATGTATATACAAAAGTTGTTTATACACAAGTCTGTACATAGGGTCTATACATTTATTTCCTCAGAACCCTTAGGTGCCACCTCTTTGGTGAAGACACCAACACTTCATTCACATATCTTACAAAAAAAGACTATTTCCAGGATTGACAACAATGTGCATCCTGTATTCAGACCACGTAGGTTCCACTCAGTTGGTTAAGATCCTTCCATCAATGCAGACCACACCAGGTGCCTGGGCTTCCCTAAACAGCTTCACACAGAGTGCTCCAAAGTAAAAGTCCATAAACCAACCCGAGTTGAGGAAGCAGAGTCCTAATCAGGGTGCCACCACAGGTCCAAGCACAGATGAGCCTGCCTGCCCTGTTCATTGACGGTATTCCAATTCATCTACACTGATGACTTTGGCAGGCATGGAGGGCAGGGGCTGCTGTAGCACATCTGAGCCAAACCATTTGGCGAGGCCCACCGGGGAGCTGCTTCTCTGGTTGGGGCGATGCTCCAGCTGGGAGTGCACGTGGGGCAGACCTGACCTGGTGGGCACATTCTGAGGGGTGGTCTGAATGCTGACAGCTGCTGCCTGGGAACCAGAGCCTGGGGGATGAAGAACTATGGGGATAAGAAAGAAGGTTATCATTCAGAGCATGTGGGGGAACATAGTTGTCTATCAGGCCTTGCCTCCCTCAAATCCTTTACAAAATACCAGAAGACAGTACCTCAGAAAGTAGAGCTATTCAGAAGCCATTCTAAATGACATGACCACTACTTCCCAGGACAAGCAGCCATATCACAGAAGTACTAACATTAGATGGTGAGAGGGCATCTACTCTGGATCGTCTCCATGCTAAACCTGTCAGGATTCTTAGCCTCCTCTCTTTAAGAGGCAGAGGACAAAATGCCAAAGCATAGTCTGCTCTCTCACTGTCTATAGGAATAGGAATTCCAAATCCCATACAGGTTGGTTTACTTCATCCTATTCTCTGGTTATTCCCTTATCCCACGCTTGCAGGATAAGTTAAAGAATGAATCACATAATTCATCCCCTCCACTGGAAACTGGTCCAAAAGCTTGAAGCCTATTCAGGCCATCCCCAGCTCCCCTGGCCCAATCCTGAGCCTACCTGAACGCTGTAGCTGCTGCTGCATCATTGCCAGATGCAGAGGTGTCCCAGGGCGAGGGTTTAGGAGAGGGTGACTAGCCGCAGGTAAAGGGTAAAAGGGTTGACCCAGGATTGGGCCAGATATTCCCTGTAAATGAGTCAGGTCCATCCCAGGAGGAAGCACACCTGTTGGGGGCGGGGGGGGGAGTGGTGAGAAGTAATCTGCCTAGAAATTTTCAGGCATTGCTGATCCACAAGATTAACAAAGAGCAGTGCTTAAGCTAGCTTCATCTTTTAATGGACTAAGAGATAGTTTGGATTGAACCCACTGCCCACCAGTTAGATGGAAAAATATAGCAACATTTTTCTAGGGATAAAAAACCTCAAACTATAGTACTTGATCAGTTCTGGTGACTGTTGTCACGCCAGGTCAGAAACTCACCAGCTTGGAGCAAACTTGGAAGATGCTGTGGATGTACTCCCTGGGCCAGCATCCTCTGGACCAACCCTGGGTGAAGCTGGTGAGCAGGCCGCACGATGGGGACGTGGGGGACAAGGGGAACTTGGTGGACAGGGCGGAGAAAAGGTGTTCCTGGAACTGGGGATGCCAGGGTGGGTGTTTTTCTCCCAGTTGCTTTAGGTCGATAATCTTGTTCTTTGGTGTAACGGTTAGTCTGAGACAGTGGGGTAGAACATGAAGACCGCTGCAACGTTGAAAGTTTGGGATTTGTAGTGGGAGAAGAGTCCCGATCAGCACTGGGCACAGAGTTGGATGACAGCAAATTCTCTGTAAGGACCCAGACAGAGAATATTTTGGTACTGGCAAACTTCTCCCAAACATGGCCTTCCCAATGATCCAGCAATTCTCATTTCTTAGAAAGTTTACAGTCCTTACTTGATCCCCTCGGCAGATTTAGAGGATTGTATCATAAGAACCATCATTTGCCTTAGGCCTAGTCAAGATCACAGGAGTAGTTAGGAACAGAGCTGGAACTAGACCCCAAGATTTCTAGTCTCCAAATACCTTGCTGGAACAGAGTTTATTTTTCTTACAATCCTCCCAACCCAGGAATAGCTATGGGCAAGTGAACCTGGCTTAAGGCCTGGTGGTCTAACTTAGCACCTTGCTCTGCCTGTCCATATAGTTGTGGTTCAGATCTATATGGGAACTTGGGATTAATTAACATGCATTTTTTAGCCTAAGGGGAAAATCAAACAAAAGTAAAATTATGCAGATCCATCACAACAGAAATTAGTCTAGTGAAGGAATCTGAACTGCCTTTTAGTAGGACCAAGAGGATTTCCTTTTGCCCAGAAGCTTTCTCACAGGCAAAAAGCTCAGACCAATACTGTAAAGTGTGAAAACCTAACTTACTAGAATCTACTTCACCACATCCTTGACAGTCCCAACTGTGCAATTCCTAAAAGCCTTGGTCACATTTTCTATATACTTTTTTTTTTCCTGAGGATTTTTTTTAGTGAGCAAGCAAGAGAGCATTTGCACATAAACAAGTTGGGTGAGGGGCAGAGGGAGAGGGAGAATCTCAAGCAGACCTCGAGCTGAGTACCCAGCTGGGGCTCCATCTCATGACCCGATCATGACCTGAGCCAAAATGAAGAGTCAGTTAACCAACTGAACCAGTCAGGCGCCCCTTCTATATATTTCCAAAAGGTTCTCCACACCTTAAACTTTACCCATTGCTGGATTATGTTGGACACTTAAGTCTTCACAGACTAGAGAGAACATTTCAGAAGTAAAATGGGCTGTACCACATTAATTTGCCAAATACTTGTGCTAATAATTCAATTTTGAAGCCTCAATAAGGATTCTAAACTAGGGGTGCCTGGGTGGCTCAGGTCATGATCCTAGGTGCCAGGATGGAGCCCTACATCCAGCTCCCTGTTTAGCAGGGAGCTTCTCCCTTTGCTCCCCCCACCAGCTCATGTTCTGTCTCTAATAAAAATCTAAAATATATATATATATATTTTAACTAAAACTCACTCTTCCTTATACTAGCATTCGTACCACTATTAGATTGGTCAGAATTTCAAATGGCTAAGCAACTGTGAACTGGTGCAGTGCTTTCCCCACTGTCAGACACGGAACTATGGTCCAAAGCAGGCAGGAGTTTTGTGTAGGCGTTTGCTGAGAACAAGGTGAGCTGGTGAGCACTCAAGCCCATGTTCTGTCACATACCCTCAAGAGCTCTGCATTTACCTTCACTGGCCTTCTGAGTGTCTTCTTTACTGTCACCAAGAGCTGCTTTTCCAGATGCTGGCTCCTCCTTGCTTTTCTCTTTGCTCTCATACATCTTACGAATCACTGAGGTAGGGGTGAAGGAAGGAGAAAGCTGCAGAGAAAAACAGTATTAGCATGTTCTCTAAATGCCTTTCCTAATCAAGCCAGGCTTGACTGGTCAAGCTACTTAATAAGCAGAAGAGTCCCCTTATTGGCTACATGTGGCAGAGACCAATTTCAATGTTCTGGTGTCTAGCTGCTGGAGGAAAAGAAACAGGATGGGCCAGGCAGGTGGTGCCCCAAGTGTCCCATTCCTTGTTCACATCAAAACCTAGATTTAGCTCTAGCACAAAGGCAGTTAAAGCACAGAGTGCTTTAACCCGCCTGTCTGTGTCTGTGGTGATAGGGGGCTACCTATGGCAGCCCCTGCTTCAGCCATTTCCCTCACCTGGGATAGGCTGACAACAGGGGAAGAACATGGGCAGAAGTATACCCTACAGCAAGAGCCCTACCAGCTGGGAAAGGACAGTTCAAAGACCACCTCCGAACCTAAATTTCTCTATACTCTTAATGCATCCCGTCTTAACTGGGCTACCAGAAAATTCACAATTACATTAACAGTCTCCTCAACCCCTATGATTCACCTTTTGGGGTCATTTGTTCCCATCGCTTCACTACCCATTTTTACTTTGATGATTTTATTGTGCATGTGACTTTTCTCATTAACCCTAACTCCTTGATGGCAGGAGACGAGGCATGAGTTATGAACAGAGAACCCCTTCTAAACCCTGTCTTCAAAGTGCTTGGTGCAAAGACCCACTTAGGGTCCAGAAGCAGAGCAACAGTTTTTCCCCTTGTCTATCAGCTTTGACGAGGTGACAGAAGTTTCTGGGGGATAAAACTTAAAAAAAGAAAGAAAAAGAAAAGCTAATATATGAATGAGTCAGTTGTAAAACTAAATTTAACAACACAAATAAGCAAACTCCTTTCTCCTAGCTTTAATTTGTATCACAGACCTGAATCTATGAAGTCCCCCCCATGTTTCACTGGATTCCCCATGATCCAACCCATTCACCCCATCTATCTCACCTCCTATCTTTCACCCCATCATCCTCTACTCCAAGTGTTCATTTGTTTGAACATACTATATCACTTTGTATATTTTAGCCTATACTCCTCTATCTGCTGGAACATACTTTCCCCAATGTAGGGGCTTCACTGGAATCCTAAAAGTTAGACTGTATCCTGAAAGGGGAAGATCAAATAAATAAGCAGGTATAAAAGACTATTAAGTCAGTTATTCCTATGAAGGCACTTAAGGATACTTTTGGGTACACGGTGATAGGATATAAGCACAATCAAACGGAGAAGCCTTGAAGTTATTCACAAAAGTAAAGGTCACTGACCATGCTTGTGATGGAGGCAGCGGGGGCAGGGGAAGAGGAATTCCCTCGGTGCACAGGTGCTGGTGACTTGGTCACTCGCTGTTGCCTGTGAACAAACCAAGTATCAGTAAGAGCTCCAAGCTGCTCGAACTCCAAATTCTAAAACCAAAGAATACTTAAGACCAGCCTAAGACTTTTAATATCCCATTTCCCTCATCCATTTCAATTTTCCAAGCATTTATTAAGTGCCTAATATATGCAAAACCACATGCTAAATTCTGAGGGAAGACAAAAGATTCAACATGGTCCTGAGCCTTGCAAGAACTCCTGTCTAGTGGGGAGACACTAACCAGGGCAAACTAAGGCATGTAGATATTAGGTAACAATAAGGTGAAATGGAAAATGACGTCTAGGAGTGACACAATACTCCTACTGAAGAGACTCTGGGAAAACTTCTCTGGGAAGGAGCTGCATTAAATTGAGTGTGGCCAATAAGAAAGCTCTAAGATGGAGAACAACGATTCAACTAGAAGGATCAGGTACAAAGCCTTGGGAATGTAGGGTTATCCAGGGCTGGTGTATAGTTTTTTTTTGTTTGTTTTTTTGTTTTTTTTAAAGATTTTATTTATTTGACACAGAGAGATCAGATCACAAGTAGGCTGAGAGGCAGGCAGAGAGAGAGAGAGAGGAGGAAGCAGGCTCCCTGCTGAGCAGAGAGCCCGATGTGGGCCTCGATCCCAGGACCCTGAGATCATGACCTGAGCCGAAGGCAGGGGCTTTAACCCACTGAGCCACCCAGGCGCCCTGGTGTATAGTTTATTTGTAGATTCTATCAGTGGGGCAGCCTGCAGACCTTCATTCTGTGAGCCATGCTGTGCTCCAAAGAGTAGGGAGCAATACTGACGAGTAGAAGGCCTGGCATAGAACTGCTGTGTAAGACACTTTCAAATCAGAGCACCTAGAATTTTAGCTATTTCAAGGCCCAGTAGCATTCCCCATCACTCCTGGTCCACACACAAGGTTGATCCCAGGCCTCCCAAAGTTTAAAAGAACAGACTTCCCTTTACTCCCCATTCTACTCATTCTTCCTTCACTTGGCGAAAACAGGAAACAGTTGATGAAGATGTAAAAAGGCTGAGAGAAGAATGAATTATACGAGTTCCCTGGTTAATGAGAGTTTCACTGTACTTCAGCTATCAGACCTCGTACCATGAGGGCCAAAGCCTTAGTCAGTGATTCTGGGAGTTCCTAAATCGTAAGCAGATAAGACTCCTTAACCCACGGCTTCTTTCCAGTCTGTACCAGGTAAGCCCCACTGCTGCCACACTGCAAATCTGAGCATGACAACGAGGGAGAAACAGATCGGTACTCCGGAGTGAATACTCCGAGTGATCAGGAGGAAAACCCGAAGTCTGGTGGTTCTGCACACCTATCATTTATTCCTTCTGATGAACATACTTGAGCATCCGCTATTGCTAGACACTGGGCTAACGTGTGGGCGATACAGCAATAAACAAAACAGACAAATCTCTGGACTCATTACATTCTTTTGGTTGTAGGGTAGGAGGGTTACTATGGGCAGAAGGACAAAAAATAGTAACTCAGAAAGTGGTAAGTACAATAAGAAAAAAAGTCTTTTGGGGGACACAAGTGTATACAGGGTATTCAGGGAGGGCCTGAGAGATTGACATTTGATTCAAACAACATAAAGTCTCTGCTGACATGGACTTATGTCTACTGATTAGTTTTTGAGGAACCTGCATTAAAAAAAAAAAATCTAAGTTTCTATATCTGTAAAACGCATTTATTTACACCATCTACTTTGCAGGGTTGTTACCAAAAGAAATTAAAATTCTGGATATCAAAAGTGCTTTGTATGTCAATAAATCAAGTCAATGAATTATTTAAAAAACTATGTTACAGAGAGAAATACAGTGAAGGGCTCAGCAGACCAGTCCTGAGTTCTCTGTTTAGGCTGAAGGCTAATATAGACAGAATACTTATGCAAGAATACAGGGTACTTACTGGTTTCAATGTTTTCTGAAAGTGTCAACATATAAAATCAACTGAAGCAAGACAATGAGACACTGATATGACAATTTTAAGAATCGTATAAAAATATAAGCACTTCTTAATTACCAAGTATATTGTATGGGCAGGACTTAATGTTCAGGTATAAGAATTTTGGTGATAAAACTGAAAAAATTAAAGTGGTATTTACTTTTTTATTTATTTATTTTAAAGTAACCTGTACACTCAACATGGGGCTTGAACTTATAACCTGGAGATAAAGAGTTTGCAAGCTTTTCTGACTAAGCCAGCCAGGCACCCCGGTATTTACTTTTAAAGGCTGGAGGGGATCTGAGTGAAGAGGTATTACTGGGACAGGACACATAGGGAGCTTCTGGGTAGCTAACAAAGGAGTTTGTCTTGTAATAAGCTACATATTTGTTTAATGCAGTTTTCTGTTTTATAACAAAAAATGGTATCGCTACCCTTTCCCCCTAATTTATCGTTCATATTACTACTTATTGCAACTATTGGAAGGAACAGGAGGAGACTGAAGTCAGTAATCACTTGTTTATAGTTTTGATCAACAAACCCATTAGCTCTGAGCAAGAAATAATGGATCAGCAAACCTGCATCAAAGGACAGTTTGGTAACTCAACAAGGAATCTGTAGGGGAGGAAGCTAGGGGGAGTTTACTTTTCATCATCTCGTAACAAATAAGAGCTATGGCAGCTAGCTACATTTGTAAAAATGACTCCTTTAAATCAAGAATATAAATAAAATTATGTAGAATGAAAAACCTATGCCCCTGCAGAATTCAATTGTTTCACTTCTGCTACAGCACATTTGGAGATGGACTTCTCACCATATAGTGTACAAACCTATCAGTGTGCACCACAGAATTTTACTGTGGATAACTAATCGCTTATCTGTGAAAAACAGATACGCAAATTCCCACAAGGGTAGGATTAGTTAGTAACTTACCTGTTCCTGAATCCGTCTCTGGTTCTGTCCACCTGTGGTTTGCCAAAACCAGGCTGGTAGAAGTTGGCTGCCTGCACTGCAAGGTCATGTGGCAGGGCCAGCCCCTCCAAAGCTGCCTGTTGGAGTTCTAGCTGGCTCATCTGCTGAACAGAGGCAGCAGAGGAAGATCAGCAGAAAAATGAGGACAGTCCATGCACTTTCTACAAAGATCTCTCTTCACTCAGAAAGGTATGATTAAGCAGCGGCTGAGAGGAGGCCCTGCAAACCTAAGTTGTGCTGCCATCCACTGAACAGGATTTTAATGAAATAGGACTTCAACTCTTCACCAATCTTCTAGCGTTTACTGAGCTCAAATTGTAGTTCAAAACCACTTCCAATGATTCTCCATCCCACAGTTAACAATAAGGATGAAAAGCAAGCAAAAAACTTAAGAGAAAAAGCTCAGACAGACCTGGGCCGTGACAGGGCTCATAGGCTTGCGCATGCCTTGGAACGGATCTCCGAGTAGCTGCTGTGGCCCTGGTGTGAAACCTGATGGGAAAGTTCCGTATCAGTGAGTGTCAAGGGAGCACACATCCATGAGAGAGGTATCAGCACTGCTACACGCGGCTGCTTGTTGAATGCCGTCTCTTTCAGGCAAGTACTGACTTCTGGGCTCATCATGTCCCTGTTCTTCTGTGCCCCCACATTGGGCTATGTGGACCTTAATCAAAGCACTTAATGACCCAAACTGCTGGTGTATTCGTCTACCCCACTAAGCTGTCAGCTTTGTCCCTTTCAGAGCTGAGACCTCTGAGAAAGAAGTGCTTTTCTAGTCAGTGATTTGGCTCATTATCACTGAGCCAGCTGATAACTGGAGTCGAGTCCAGGGCTTTGAGGCTTATACTCTTTCCATTCTATCTCACTAATTGGGGAAGGAATAGTACAAAAACTTATTCTCAAGGTATGATTGGGACAGCAGCCGAGAGTGGTCCAGGGTGACAGGAACACTGAGATTTTGCACAACACTTATGTTAAGACAGCTTTTAGCCATAGGACCTCACAGTTGATTATGTACCAACTCCATAAAGTTGGTGCAGAGCTACTACCCTGATTTCTACTCTATCAAAGACAAACCTAGGAAGCCAAATTAACTTCTTTGAACTCCCAAAATAAGGAACAAGACTAAAGAGCTGGATCCAATTTATATAATCTTGATCAGTCTTAGAAGAAAGAACTATGAGTGTATTTTTCTAGAAGGGCAGACAGATAAATGATCTTCTAATTTTATGCCTTATCGTTCCCCCCCCCCAAGGCATGATTCATATTTCTTTTTAAACTCTTCAGAAATGCCCATGAAAAAGACTTTGCAAGTTCCAGGGGACCAGTATAACCTTTGTGGGGGGTTGGGGGAGAATGGGCAGAGACATCTATGCACAACAGCATTTACCAATTGGTGATGGTATCCTAGGACGAAGGTAGTCTGCTGAGGCTGCTCGTGTCTGAAACACCTGTGACAAGGGAGGAGAGGGTGCTCTTTGGCCCAGTAAAGATGTTGTAGGCTCCAAACTCCCCATAAGGCCAGTCAGAAGATTGGAAGAAGCAGGTCTCTGAACTGGCGGACCCAGAAGTTCCTAAGGGCAAAAAAAGTCATCCTGTGAATAAACTTTGTTCTTCCTCCTAGTCAGAGGCTGTGAATTATGGATTAATTTTTGGAAGCCAACGATGAATCTCCCTCATGCTCCACTGAAGGACTTGGCACATGTACATGCAATACATTTCTGTCATTGTTCAACTAGCAACATTTGCTTTAAGTTAGTGCTACAAATATAGGTTAGATACTTTCAATTTCTATAGAAATTGCAAACCTGTAAAGCTGGAAATCAAGGGCTTACTTTGTCGTCTTCAGCCACCTCCCCACCCCACAATGAGATTAACAGCAACACAGAACTATGTCAGGTAGCAACACTGTATCCTCGATTGCCAGGCCATTCTCTAAGGCCCAAAGCTGGACCATCACACAAAACCGGTTCAAAGGACTAGTGTTCAGGACTCCGAGGCCTTGGTATAAGATGATGAAGTACCTGCAGGATGTTCTTAGGGACAGGCTGGCCTGGAATCTCAGCAGGGGACATCAAATGGCTTTCAAGGTTTCGCTAAAAAAGTCAAAGGAAAACTGGTTTTAACCTTCTTACACACTTGACTTACAGGCTCATTGGGGACCACAAGAAAGCATTAAAAACTCCCCAAGGAGTTGGCACTTAAGCAGAATGATATCCAAGGGACAGAAAACTAACTTAGATCCACTTGTTCCACTTGCTCATCACAGAGGTCCCAAAGATCTGGAAATAGAATCTTCACATGTACATGCAAAGTCCACTCAGGGACTCTCAGATGGTCTTTTCCTCCCTGTGGTAACCCTAGCGCATTTCACTGTTTCTAACACTGTGACCAAAAGAAGGGAGAAAGAAAATGGTGAAATACAGGAGCACTTTATAAGAAACCACAAGTAGGAAACTGTGATAATTTACAGATTTTAATTTTCAAGGCAACCTTTGCTACTCATTATTTTTGAAATAAGATTTATAGGTCACAGATCATAATTAAAAACCTAGTAAACAACATAAAAGTTTGGCCAGAATTGTTATATTTCAGATTTCAGAATTGTTATATTTCACATTTCAGGAAATTTTGACTTTATTATCTGTAAACATGCTGTTCCAAAATGGCTCTCACATACGGGGTGAAATTCAGATCTTCCACTCTTTGTTCTTTTAATGAACCATTGACATCACCTCCTGCACTTCAAGGACATCCTTGTGCCCATTTAGCTTTGCCTGAAGTGCTTTCTCTTGTAGTTTCCCCCCTACTAGGTGAAGCTGCAGAGGTCCACAGCAGTGTCCTCAGGCGTGACAAGAACCCAAAGATACCCCAATCTTTTATTGTTGGTTTCAGAATTGGGACTGACTGCAGATTTTTTTTAAAAATAGGCTCTATACGTAGCGTGGAGCCCAACTCGGGCTTCAACTCAAAACTCCGAGATCAGGAGTCAGATGCTTTACCAACTAAGCCATCCAGGTGTCTTTAACTGCAGATGCTTTTAATAAGAGATCTCCTCAAGAGTCATTTAATTCCATCTAACAAAAATGGGCAACTTTACACTACACGGCTTACTCTATTTGGAGGACAGAGCCTCTATAGTTCAGCTTGAAATGGAGTTTGGATTGAACCAACATGTTCTATTTCGGCGATGAAACAAAAGGATTGAACCTAAAAGATGGAGGCAGATCAGAAGTAGTATACATAACACATATAGCCATAGTAATTGAAGACTTGATTTTGGAATAGACCATGACTTAACAACACCATGCAAATTAAGCAGTATTTTGGGATAATACCTGGTGTGCTTATTACATTGCTTTTCTTGATGCTTTCTTTCCTAGGTTAGGTTTGTGTTACTTTTTGTGTAGCAACTTGAATTATATCATCCATCCCTTTACACACAGGTGTCTGAGGCTCACTCCCTTGGCCAGATATATTTCAGAGCACTGAAACCTCAACATCAAACCAGTTACCCTCACACAACACAGGGTCAACTGTATCAATATCAAACCCTAGCATCATATTTGAAACAAAATGTTCTAAAACATCAGGTAAACTATGGAATGCCCCTGCTCCCACTTCTTTACTCAATCACACTAAAAGAAGCTACTTACAAGCTACGAATCACCTCTTGGTGATACCCAGATGAACACGAAAAAAGGGCAGTTTGCGTTCTTTTAATCTAGTCCTCATTTGAAAAGATGTGTATCTAATAATTCACCGTATGGAAATAACTCTTAAGTAATTCCTTATGACAGCAGTTTAAGAGAAACATTCCCCTATAATTGGCATGGTGTGGTTAGATTCAAAGAAATAAGTCTACCTGAGATGCCTCCTTTCAGAGGTAGAGTCAGTCCTAGCAGTAAGGCCAGGAACAATGGCACCTCTGTTGGAATCTGTTGCCAACTGCTGATCAGATAAAAAACACCAGTTTCCTTCCGTTGGTACAAGGCACAATGAATCATGACCAACTACTGATATCATGACCAACTTGTAGTTCCCAGAAAAGATGATGTCAGAAGAAAACAGGAGGCAAAATTCAATTTAATAAATTTGCTATAACTTAGCAACAAGAAGAAATCTAGGTTTATGTTTTTATTATTCAGGTTTGCCTGGCATCCTCTATCACCTTTATCATCAAGGGACAGCAATACTGACACACAGGCCATGGCAGGGAGCCACCGCTAATGTGTTATGACAAAGACCAGTATGTGCTACGTTACGCACCTGTGTTTATTGACCTGCAGTCACCACATGCACAACCCAAATTTGTGCCCCAAAATGTTTTTACAAGTCACAGCTTTTTGTTATTTGTAAGTTGTCAGAATGCAATGGTCTTGAAAACTCCATCTTAGATATTTTACAAATGATATATACAACTGCCAACTTCCTAATCAAGAAAGCAGGTAATTCCAGGTATACAGGGGTGATTAAAACATGTGAAAAGACAGACTTTACTATAAAAACATGGTGAGTTATTTTGGCTTAAGTAGCTAAATAAACAAAACTTTCTCTGGAGTGTATCCAAGAAGATATTTTTACCACCTCCCCCCAAATATTTCAATAGTTACACTGTCACCCATAAAACATACAGATTAACCCCAAGCCTGCTTTTTCTAATAACAAATAGCACAGTGATCGCTGAAGAACACACAAAAGCATCAAGGACCAAATGACTATTAAAGAACTTCCAACTTACTCAGAATACCGTTTTTTAAGTCCATTTATTATAGTGGGAAATGGAATAGAAAGGGAAAAGGAGGAAAGACTGGGGTTTGTGCCAAATACTTACGCTGACTTTGGGCTGAGAAGGCAAAGTCCCACTTGCCTTCATGGTGCTCACTAGTTTGTTGAATGCGGTCATATCTCCATCTTTCTTGAGCTGTCGATTGCTGGTTACAGCACTCAGGGTCTCCTCTAAGTGTTCTGCCATGAAGGGAGTCGAATTCTTCAATTGCTGGTCCACCTTCAAACCCTTGAGCCCCGCTTCTACCTCTTCCACCGACAGTACAACTCCTGAATGCGCTGAAAGATTGAGAAAATCCAGATCGAGCCAAGCCAGGGTATGAATATGTGGAAGGAATGCTCTTTGGCGACCATGATGGTTAATGTGAAAATAATTTACTTCACAGTTGAACTGAGGTTGTCAGGAAAGGCTGTTACCAAAAATAGACAAACTGAAGACTCTTAAAACCATGGCTGCTCAGTGGAAATAAGGCCATAATTATGTACTTAGGAAGAGAGGGCATAAACCTAAGGTCTATTGTTCAGGGCACATAAGCTAAGCAAGAACATGGCAGACTGGGGCAAAGATGTGACAAGCTGCCAAGTTATGCCCAGAAGGACTACAGCTTTAACTGGAGTATAATGATCAGGCTCCAGGTAAGAAGGAGGACTTGGAGGAAAAGCCCAAGACCCACTAACTGCTAGATTCTCAAGGAGGTGGTATTGTTTGAGAAAAATTCTGAAATACATTAAATAAAACCCATTCGCTAATTGACTTTTGGTGAAACAGCAGTGTGCTGTAACCAACTGCCCTAAGACTGAGATCCATACTTTTTCAAATGTCTAAAGCAGACTCTAATAAACACTTACAGCTTTCCTTAAGCTTTTCTTTATTTGCAGAAAGACTGGAAAGAAGAGGTTTTAAATCCACTTTGGCTTTCTGCAGCATTTCTAAAATATCCACTTTATTTTCAGCATGGTCTTCCAGTTGGATAGGAGCAAAATAATTCCCCGAATTCTGCCCAGGAGAGAGGATGGCTTGTTCCAGACCTAATATTGCAAGTAAATATATTCATTAATTTACTGGTCCCAATAAAGCACAGAAATAGATTTTCAACAGTATTAAAAGGGCACAAATTGAAGGGTTGTGTTTTTTTGTTGTTGTTTTTTTTAAGTACCCAGAGGCTCTTTAACCCTAATGGACCCTAACAAAGACAGAATGAACCATGTCAGAGAAGGCTCAAAACCACATTCAAAGTCAGAATCTGAAGCCATTTTACCTGCTAGTCTCTCCAGTTCTTCATGTGGTGTTGACCCAAGACTGCTAGACCGGCTTCCTGATCGGCTTGGGTTAGAGAACCACCTACTGAACCGACTGGCAGAGACTGAGCCTTCTCCCAAAACATCTTCTATCATCTAAAGGGAAAGATAAAAGGAGCTAAGATAATGGTTTCTAGATGAAAAGAACAACGAGGTTCAAATTTTTAGAAATGGTCACTTACTTTGAGACTTCCTTTGATGCTGCTGACCTGAAGGTAAACACCTTCAGAATTTAGGATTTTCAACATCTTTAATTTTTCTTCCCCTCCAGAGTCATTTCTGAGTAACCCAAAGGTGAGCATTACTGACCATGTACTTTCCGAGCATATAATGAAAAACCTCTGTGTCACAGAATATGTTTTGGTTTTCTATCCTCTGCCTCATTAGAAAATTCATGAACTACTTAATGTTCTCAGAGAACAGTTTCAAAATCAAAATCAGCACCACAGTAAAGCACTGCATTGCCAAGCTGCTGAGGGGCCTTCAACTAAATATCAAGTATGGAGAGATGATGAAAGAAAGCCCTTGCTTTGAATTTCAACTTTCTCAAGGTTGTGATGAACATCATAAAATTCAATGGTGACATTTTCAGAAGCTAAAAAGTAGAGCTCATAGAGATCATAATTCCAGTCCTAGTTTCGAAAGTGTCAGAATGTAAAAGATGAACTTTTAACTGATCTCCAATATCTGTTTGAACTTAATAGGGAGTTTGCAGGTGTTTGTTTTCTTTTAAATACAACCGCAATAGTTTTCAGTTTAGTAAGAATAATTGATATGCTACAATTAGATAAAATTTCTCAACACATAATAACAGTAATTTCCATTGTCAATCCTTAAAAACTAGACTGACGCATTTAAAAGAATATTTCAATTCTATACCATCCTAAATCCAGTTAAATATCCAAATTGATCTTTATGCAGTGTTCTTATCAATATTTTAAAAAGACAAGGTAGAGCAAATGTCAATCCAAAAAATGAGGCACACCTTGAAAGGCATAAACTTTCATTTCTATACCAATGATAAAGTGAAAACAGGTTTTCCCCCAAACTGGCATGTGGATGGCAAAGTAGTGACACTGTTTTATCTAAAGACTGGAACCCACAATTTCCAATCAAAATTCAGCAACAACAGGTTATATTTCTTTTTTTTTTTTTTTTTTTAATTTTATTTTTATTATTTGCCCAAGGGGTACAGGTCTGTGAATCATCAGGCTTACATCTTTCACAGCCCTCACCAAAGCACAAACCCTCCCCAATGTCCATAACCCATCCACCCTATATTTCTTATTTTATTCTCATCTAGATGAATTTTCTCGTAATGTACCCAAACTAAGCCACAAAATACTTCTCTTGAACACAAGAGAGATTTTAATTCATGACGCTAATTTATTACTTGTGGTAGGTTCTGTTTTCTGAGGTATTATTCAGTTTCAATTATTCACCTGTAGACAAGCAGACTTTCAAGTGTACGAATTTTGCCATAATTAAAATATAAGAGAAGTTTATCAGTAAAGCTTCATTGTGAAAAATTGAGAATTGTACCTAAAACATAGCCACCTTAGGGTTAAATAGGAATTATTTTAAAACTAAAAGCTATAGTCATTAAAAAGTTTTTAATGTTGAAAAGAATGTGAAATTTTACAAATAGCCAAAAATCTCTTTGCATTTTAATCCTTTTATTTCCTCTGATCATAGTGTATCTGAGAAAAGTCAGAAGATACACAAGAGGAACATGAAAAAGTAAAGGACATGAATATAAAGTATCTGGACATTTTCTAAAGATATGACAGTAAGAAAGTCATTTCCATATTTTGATCAGTAACCAACTTTGTTTCTGTTAGAGAGATCTTATTATAGCTACAACATAAAAAGTAGAAACACAGTTACTCTTACGCACATTTGCTAGAAATGCCAATTTCAAGAAACTAAAGCATTTTAAGGCCCAAAGAAATCCTAAGAGAATTTATCTAGTCAGTCATTTTTACCACACAGCAAGCGGGGATGATCTAACAGAAGTGAGATTTCCTGGACCTCGGTATAGGAAATGGAAAGGTGGACCAGCTACTCTGACTTCTTGGTCAAGATACCTCTGCTACATTCTTGTCAGCCATCAGCTGGTCAAGAAGAGGAGCCTATGAGCTGTAATCTGGTATGTTTAAACTGTTACTTCTACATTTTTAATAATATTTTTAAAAAAATATTTTATTTATTTGACAGAGAGAGGAAACATAAGCAGGGGGAGTGGGAGAGGGAGAAGCAGGCTTCCCACAGAGCAGGGAGCCCAAGGCAGAGCTCGATCTCAGGACACTGGGATCACAACCTGAGCTGAAGGCAGACGCTTGACGAGCCACCCAGGTGCCCCTTTTAATAACATTTTAAGGTAACTTATGACTGTTAGTCTAGTCTTTCGATAAAGGTCATTTAGACAAGTCATATCTTAAGAGTCACATTATTCTGACGGTCAGACACTGTAAAATATTTTCTCTTTGACAATTACTAGGTTTTACTGATCAAGGCTCTTCTTCTAGTACTTTCCACTTTTATGGGAATTTCTATAGTTTTGTATTTGTTTCACTCCAGTATGATTTTTGGGATTTGTAACAAATGTACTTAAAGATATACATTTTCTTCTGAGTACACTTTTGATTATGGCACCAAGGTTTTTCTATGTCATGGTCCTTGTTCATCACTCTAAATAGTTTACTATTTCCACTCTGATTTCCTTCTTCTTCATTCAATATATGTAAGCACCTGTTATGTGTCAGGCGCTGTAGTAAGACTTGTATCATATCTAAAATAAACTTATTTTTAATCATTTAACTGAAATTACTTGCACATGAGATCCAAATTTTCAGTTTCAGTTTGAGACTTTTTATGACTTTCAACTTCTAAGGTGTTTGTAATGGCAGTAAATACAGCCTACAAATATAGGTAGAATTCTGTTTTTATCTATTAATACCTAACACTGGTGGAGCTTACTGAGTGCCATGTACTATTTCAAGCACTTTATATAGCATTTGTCAGTTGATACTCAAATCCTATATAGTTCTTACTTTTCCTAACTGGTCATTTATTGAGCTAAATATTAGAACTACATGGCACAATCAGGGCATTTGTTTTTAACTGATCCCAGTTTTGCCTTTAAGTAAACCTATTATAGAATATACACCTTAATGAGCAGGACCTTATGAAAAACATGGACAACTTCTAGCCTAGTAGCAACTACAGCTCAGCTTTAGGCAAATTTTGATTGGGGGTGAGGGCCAAAGGATAAGATACTGTGACGCTCCTACAGTTCCTTTTATGCTTTAGGGGCAGTATAGTTATGGGGAATTAAAAACAAAGACCCTTAATTGAAACTGCTATGAATCAAAATTCAGTTTCTTTCTTTTTTTTTTTTTTTTTTGTTTTTTTTATTTTTNAGAGAGAGAGACAGTGAAGGCAGGAGGAGTGGGAGAGGGAGAAGCAGGCTTCCCGCTGAGCAGGGAGCTGGACATGGGGCTCGATCCCACGACCCCGGGATCATGACCTGAGCTGAAGGCAGACGCTTAACGACTGAGCCACCCAGGCGCCCCCAAAATTCAGTTTCTACCACTTACTGGGTGTGTGACTTTGGGCAAGTTATTTCAGCCTCTGTGCTTGTTTCCTCATCTGTAAAATGGAAACAGTAGTAATCTAATTTACAAGAGTCTGTGAGCATTAGATGACTTATTGTGTGTAAAGCCTAAACCAATCAGCACTCTAATGAATGTTACTTATTCGTAAAAGTTTAGTTTTGAATTCTTCTTCTGTGTAAGCACACAGGTTAAGTTTCACAGGTGCTCACATTTGGAGCCAAGAATAAGCCTATAAATTTTGACCTTTTGATGTGAAAACTTTTTACAGTAAGATTTCCACCCAAGAGTGAAGGGGGAAAGAAAAAGTGACTCATGTTCCCTTTAAAGCTAAGAATTTTCCATCAAGGAAATTAAACTCCTGTCTGACTGAGGCCCTTCTGCTCACAGTGAGCCAAAGGACTATTACTGATTAGCTGACTGTAAGAGAGGTATCTGACTGGAGACTTACAGTTACAACTGCTGCTAGAACTTATGGAACAGAACCAACCACACAGTTGCCAGTTTGGTTTAGAGCCACACTCCACAAGTTCCTGAACAAGAGCTAGACAAGTGTGCTCTTGGACCACGTGGAGAGAAGTTCAGAGAGTCAAAAGTAAATGTTTAGACACCTTTATAGCAATTTAGCCCTGCTGTGACTTTTGTACTTTATACGAAAGTATTGGTCCTCACGGACTGGAAATACTATTTGGCTCCCAATTTCAGAAGTGAATTTCAGAAGTACTGTTCTAGACCCTGTACCTATCAGTGCTATGCAATGTCTGCTCGCCTATTCTGGGTGGCCATCTTTTGGGGGACTGGGGCTGCAAGTGACAAAGGAGACAAGCCAATGTTGTCTGTTCTGTCATGCCCAGTTCTCTCTACTCATGCGATAATCAAACAAGGAGACACTATGGTTACGAAGTAGAGACATTTGAATTCCATGAACCACCAATTTTAAAGGACAAGTCAAATGTATTTGCTGTATTTGGTGCTATAAATGGGACCTCTAGAACACACGGATGCTTTTGGGCAAATGTGGGTTTTGTTTTTGTTTTTGTTTTTAAGAGAGAGCAAGGTGGGGGAGGGACAGGAGGAGAGAGAATCTTAAGCAGGCTCCATGCCCAGCATGAAGCCTGATTCAGAGCTCGATCTCACAACCCTCAGATCATGACCTGAGCCAAAATCAAGAGTCGGGCGCCTGGGTGGTTTAGTGGGTTAAAGCCTCTGCCTTAGGCTCAGGTCATGATCTCAGGGTCCTGGGATAGAGCCCCCATCGGGCTCTCTGCTCAGCAAGGAGCCTGCTTCCTCCTCTGTCTGCCTCTCTGCCTACTTGTAATCTCTATCATATAAATAAATAAAATCTTAAAAAAAAAAAAAAAAGAGTCGGACGCTTAACCAACTGAGCCACCCAGGTGCCCCAAATGTTTCTTAGAATTCTGTATCATCATGGAGTGCTTGGGTGGCTCAGTTGGTTAAGTGTCTGCCTTCAGCTCAGGTCATGATCCCAGGGTCCTGGGACTGAGTCCCACATCGGGCTCCCTGCTCAGCGGTGAGTCCACTTTCTCCCCTTCTCTCTCCCTCTGCCCCACCCCCCGCCCGCTTGTGCTCACTCTCTCAAACAAAAAAATAAATAAATAAATTTTTGTTTAATATTTATTTCTTTGAGAGAGACAGAGATAGTGAGAGAGAGCATGAGCAGGAAGGAGGGGGAGAAGCAGACTCCCTGCCAAGCAGGGAGCCCAATGCGGGGCTTGATCCCAGGACCTCGGGATCATGACCAGAGACGAATACAGACACCTAACCAACTGAGCCACCCAGGTGCCCCTCAAATAAAATCTTTAAAATAATTGTTTCATTGTGATTCTATGGACTCTTTCAATAACCACAGAACAAGCTCGTTTCTGTGTGCACAGGTCAAAGTTCTATCTTTTTTTTTTTTTTTTAAGATTTTATTTATTCATTTCACAGAGGGAGAAAGATCACAAGGAGGCAGAGAGGCAGGCAGAGAGAGAGAGGGAAGCAGGCTCCCCGCTGAGCAGGGAGCCCGATGTGGGCCTCGATCCCAGGACCCTGAGATCATGACCTGAGCCGAAAGCAGAGGCTTTAACCCACTGAGCCACCCAGGCGCCCTAAAGTTCTATCTTTTATCCAACTTGTTGAGGCTACAGTTAATACCTAAAGGACCAAAGGGGATAGGAGCAAGGGCCAGTAGCAAGTGAAGATTTGGGATATCTTACTGCTTCTACTTTGAAAGTCAAGAAAGACTGGACCTCAATAATTTAAAGCAACACTGACAGTATTTCGAAATGCTTTTTCACTAAAGGTTTTCAGAACCATCACACCACAAAGTTACCACATAACTAGTCAACCTTATGTAAGGAATACACATCAGCATGATGCTAATCACCAGTTATAAAAATCCACCTCCACAGCAAGTCTTTATAACAAACACTCAACTACTTAAAAATAAAAGCAATGTTCTTAACATCTAAAGAATTCTTAGTCCAACGCTACCAGCCTGGAAAAAGAGGTAACTGGTACAGAATTTTCACTTTGTCATTTCCACTAGGCCTCTCGAAACAAAGCCACGAAAACTCAAATAATACTTAGGAATGAAAGCCTAAATCCCCCAAACATCTAGCAAAACAGTATTTTAAAGAGAGCATCTTAAATATTTAGGTCAAATTTAACCATACAGTTGCTCCATCTCGTTTGTTAAGTGTGCTGCTACACTCACCGAAGCCAAGCCTGGCACCTTATCAAGGTTAAAGAACTCATTAAAGTCAAATTCTCCCGGGGACTGCTCAGGTAAGACGGCATCCCTTGGCACTTCCTGATCAGCAGCAGGCTCCTGTGCAAGGATGACCTCCACCTCATCCTCTTCGGCCACTCCTCCATTGCATTCGACTATGCCTGAAAGCAAAACCAGGACAAAAAAGTGGTCTGATCAAGTGAACCGCTCTAGACTTATTCTGTGGCCTCAGCCATCATCACACGTGCCAAAGAGCCACAGATAACTTTTAAAGGCAGATCTCGTGTGCCAATACAGCATTTGCAACAGTAAAACCGTTCCTTTCCTATGGGAACGAGGGGGAGAAAAAAGTCTTAATAACAAGCCAGAACACCAACAGAATGCAGGAAGGATGATGGTCCCCTCTGCAACCCATTCTTCAGGTTTTCTGTAATGTAGCACATTCTTTTTCTAAGGGGATTTTTTTTTCTTTTTAAAGATCGTTTTTGCGGGTGCCTGGGTGGCTCAGTGGGTTAAAGCCTCTGCTTTCGGCTCAGGTCATGATCTCAGCGTCCTGGGATCGAGGCCCGCATCGGGCTCCCTGCTCAGCGGGGAGCCTGCTTCCCCCTCTCTCTCTGCCTGCCTCTCTGCCTCCTTGTGATCTCTCTCCCTCTGTGAAATAAATAAAATCTTAAAAAAAAATAAAGATAGTTTTTGCAAGTCTCTAACTGCTTAAAAATGGAACCAAATTAATTTGGCCCTGCCTTCATCCACGTATCTGCACCACCACTTTAAGCCAGGGTTTTGGCAATCTAAGGTGTTCATGTGAACCTAGCATGAGGGCAATTTTCACATGCCTACAGGTTGGTTATAGCTCATCCTTCTAGGTGAAGCTCAAGTATTACCTCTTCTGGGAAGCCTGACGTGCCTACCCATTTCTACCATGCCCAGAAATATTAATCACTGCCTTCTCTATAACCCTTGTGTTTTCTCTCAGAGTACTTATCACACTGTCTAATGAGATAATTGTCTAGTGGAGACTGAGCTCTCTGAAGACAGTTTTACTGCTTTACTCAGTTTTGTCTTACTCTGTGGTGCCAGATAAATTTAAAACTAAGTATTGTTCATTTGTTGTTAGGATGTGAAAGTAAGGTCTAAGTGAAGCTACCAAGTGTTAACATTTAAGCTATCTAATACCTTTATTTTAGCTGAAATACGGGAAAAGGCAAAATCCTTAGGATAAAATTTTTTTTTCTTTTGAATAAGTATACTGAGAGATACTAGACATTCAATGTTTTGATTTGAAGAACAGGACTCCCAAAGGCCCACCCTGCAAAAGCACCTACATAAGAGCTGCCTGTAATTTCAAGATCTAGAGCAGACATAAGTCCTCCTGGGGGGTGGGGGTGGGGGTGGGCCACCTCCTGGACACACCCCTTTACATGCCCCCAATAGTTACTTCAGTCTCGTTATTAATCAGACCAAGAGATGCTAAACGCTAGCTGCTTTCATTCCAGTAATGCTCCAGAAGCTAGCCAGCAGAGCAGGGGACTCCCACTGAATGGTGAAGTGGCTTCCTAACCCAAAGTCTCAACCCCAGCCAAGTGGCAGAAGCTTCAACCCTAAGATGGCCACCAACACTGTTCCACACCAAGCCGTGTGTATCAAGGCAGCATTGCTCCTCCATGGAAGTGGCTAGCATCTGACTACCCTGAGCCCTCAGACGGCCTAAGGCAACCAGTGAGACTGAAAGTTTGTGAGCCACGGACAAGGCAATCGGCAGTCTTTCCAGTGGGTTGGCACATGCTTACTGCCGAACAGAAGCAAATACTGTTCCTCACAGACTGATGTTTAAACTAAAATGACTGCTTGGGTGGAGGTACTGCCCTCACTTTACAAAGAAAAGGAGCCCTGGAAAAATGAACAACTCAATAGCCTAATCAATGCCAAGTCTGTACCCTTGTCCACTAGAACAGTGCTTCTCCCTGACCCATTTTACCCAGCAGAACCTGCCTGCCCCCTCAGGACTGACCAGTGACATTTTGCCGCAGTTTTCGGTCCCAACTTAAGAATGAAAGGTGGAAATGAGAGTCTGTACTTGGCTCATACATTTACAAAAGCAGCTTTAATACTTCTCCTATCTCTTTTATTTTGTGTCGACATGGTAACATCTCTTAACAGATAAAGAGCTTTTGTAGGCAGGAGTGTCTCACATGAAATTTTATGCCATTGTCAAGCTCTCTGGAAAGCAGATGGGGTTGTCAACTGAGAATGGGTATGAGTGGGCAGGGATGTGCAGACAAACACAACTGGCTATTTATTATAATAGACTGTTTACTGGCTACTTACTAAAATATATAATAGATTATTTATTATAACAGATTCAAAAGGCAGAGACCTAGGAAAGAGAACTAAGGGGAAGTTTTATCACATTCAGAAGGACCATATACCTTCATTAGAGAGGAGGCACTTTAAAATGTTTGGTTGTTTTTTTTTTTTTTTGATAGAACATGTGAGCTGTGTGGGGAGGGGCAGAGGAAGAGAGAGAATCTTTTTTTTTTTTTTAAAGATTTTATTTATTCATTTGACACAGAGAGAGAGATCAGATCACAAGTAGGCAGAGAGGCAGACAGAGAGAGAGGTGGAAGCAGGCTCCCTGCTGAGCAGAGAGCCCGTTGCAGGCCTCGATCCCAGGAGCCTGAGATCATGACCTGAGCCGAAAGCAGAGGCTTTAACCCACTGAGCCACCCAGGTGCCCAAGAGAGAGAATCTTAAGCAGGCTCCATGCCCCAGCACGGAGCCCAAAACAGGGTTCGATCTCATGACCTAAGCCAAAATCCAGGAGTTGGACGCTTAACTGACTGAGCCACCCAGGGACTCCTAACATGTTCTTTTCTATCAATGGGTGATTTCAGCCATTTCTAACTTCTACATATTTTTTTCTGGTTACAGGTGTAATGCATATTCAAACTATTTCAATTATTACCATTTATACATCACCTAGCACTGGGCCCTGTGTAGAGTAAGTGCTCATTACACATTGGTCGAAGAGAACAGCTATATAAAATAAGTCTGTGGAGGGGCACCTGGGTGGCTCAGCATGTTAAGTATCTGACTCTGATTTTGGCTCAGGTCATGTTCTTGGGGTTGTGAGGTTGAGCCCTGAGTCAGGCTCCATGTTCAGTGGGAAGTCTGCTTGAGTTTCTCTCACTCTGCCCCTCACCACCCTCCCCCAACTCTCTCTAAACAAACAAATCATGGAAAGCTAGAATACATATACAAAAATGGACTAAAAGGTACTTACCATCCCTCCCCTCCTTTCATTCTTGCAGCCAAGATGACGTTACGGGGTACCTGTTTATCCTAAATAGAGTAGCTAGGATGGCCTCGGGACCTTGTGCAATGAACTATTTTTTTTTTTTAAGATTTTATTTGACAGAGAGGAAACACAAGCGGGGTAAGTGGGAGGGAGAAGCAGGCCTCCCGCTGAGCACAGAGCCCAACTCAGGACTCAGTCTCACAACCCCAAGATCATGACCCAAGCCAAAGGCAGACGCTTAATGACTGAGCCACCCAGGCACCCCTGTAATTAAGTATTGGGATGAGTGAGCAAGGACCCCTGGATTCCACTTGAGGCTCTGCCATGAAATCCACGTGATAAGGTCTTGGGTTGTCCCGGGCGCCTGGGTGGCTCAGTGGGTTAAAGCCTCTGCTTTCGGCTCAGGTCATGATCTCAGCGTCCTGGGATCAAGGCCCGCATCGGGCTCTCTGCTCAGCAGGGAGCCTGCTTCCTCCTCTCCCTGTCTCTCTGCCTACTTATAATCTCTCTCTCTGTGTCAAATAAAAAAAAAAAAAAGGTCTTGGGTTGTCCGTTCTTTTCAGGCCTGTCTCTCTATCTATAAGGTAAGGAAGTGACACTCATTCCATCTAGCTCATCCACTTGTTGATAAAAGAATGGGTAAAATTCAGACTGCACCTTAGTTAAGAAAAACATGTGTTTTTCACCAGAAGCCTTTATCTTTTGTGAAAAGACCACATTTGGCTGGTGCTGGTTTAGCTTTAGAATGACACAAGGGCGTGTCTCAAAGGCTATTTAAGAGCAACGTCTTAATACTCATCAATTTCCTGCATCACCCCAGGGAACGGTGTATAAGAGCATAAAGATAATAATAATGTCTATTGCATTTTAAAGATATTACAAAAAAAAAAGTGATTCCTCCCTTTTCTTTCCCCTAAATAAATTCCACTGGCTTATTTTCTGTTGAAATATCTTAGCCTCAAAATATTAAGATGCCACTGATTAAACATTTATGTATTAAAAGAGCTTTCTACTTTTGTTAACTAGTATCTGCCAAAGGTGCTTTTCAATTAAACCTGAAAGCCGAAGAGAACTAGAACTTATTCAAGAAGTGCCCACAAGAGGCTGAGCTCTGATTTCCTCTGATTTCACATCTGATCTTTAATACTAAAAGTAACTCTTATAGAGTAGGCACTGTCTTCATCTTATAAAGAAACAAACCCACCTCAAGAGTGTTATCAAAGATATCCTTTTTGTAAGCAGCAGCCCCAATACTCAAATCCAGGCTAGCCAGCCTGGCTTTTCACTACCCATTCTCAGGATCATCGGCCCAGGACTGGCCACCCTGGAGCCAGGCTACTGCCCTGAAAACTAATGGGCCCCCAACCCTACACCAGGTACCTTTCCCACATTAGCTCTGGCTTCTTCAGTTTAGCAAAGGAGATACCTCATCTCATAGCTGAGTCTGGGAGAAGCTAAGTCACAACTCCTGCAGGAAGGTCTAACACCACGGTGATGAAGGTGGGCTCTGAAGCACAAAAGGACTTGTTCAACTCCCAACTTCACTACTTACTTCGTCAGTGTCCACAGACAATGCCCTCAGCCTCCTGTGTCTCCATTCGCTCATCCGTAAAAGTACCAACCTCATGGAGCTGTTAGAAGTAGGATTATACACACAAAACGCTTACCACTGTGCCTAGTGCTCAAAAATTGAGACTCCTTCACTATTTCTACTACATTTCTTATCTCTAGAGAACAATTTTGCGTACGCAGTGCTCCTACATGGTAATGTGAGACTTCTCTGTTTAGCTCCGCAGGCAGAACAAGTTGAGGAGAGTATAATATACACCTAGGAATTCACACTTAGGAAGCAGCTTCAAAATCAGGCTGCAACGTTAGAAACCTGCAACTGGTACAGTTGTTCTTAAATGCATAATTAAAGCCAGTTACAAGCACATCTCATTAGAACAGTGAGGTTCCCTCTCAAAGTTTTTGCTTACCTTCCTTCACAGAGGCTGTCCGTCGCCTTGTTCTTTTTCTCCCCTTGTGATCTTCTTCTAGTATCTTATCATCAAAGCCAGTCAGCTCAATGGTCTCAGACTGACTCGTGGGTCCAGCTGAGAACCATTCTGGCTCTTCTTCTGTGTAGGAATCATTTCTTCTTCGCTCACCAAAGACACGCTTACTATCCCCAAACTCCCTCTGGAAAAGTACACAATGCAAGATAAAAAATAAGGTTCTAGTTAAGGCATTTCTATCTCAGTTAAGGCCTCAATGAATTAGGCAGTGCTCAACAGTGCAATGAAGATACGACGCTGCAGACTTGAAGCCCCTACCCGCCCCCAGCACACTGTGTTCCTCTGTATCTGGCTGAAGGATGGGCTGTGTTCATCCAGCATCACAAAATAACCTGGTATAAACGAAGTGCATATCATGTCCCTAAGTACATGAAGGGCCAAAGATCTAGAAGACAAACCCTGAATCGCTTGTCCTTATAGTCCCTCTCTCGATCTCGGTCTCTCAAGTCCCGCAGGTCCTTATCACTAAGGCGGTGATCCTTCTCAAAGGTCCGAGCAGAGATTATCCTCCCACTGCCAATCCTTCGTCCGCCAAGCAGGCGGAGACCATCACTGTCTTTTTCCAATGGGCTTCCTGAGTGCCGGGAACTAACAGCAGCCGTCACATGGCAGCCCCCTCCAAAGCTTCGTCTCTGTGGGCTGAGAACAACATCTAAGTCATCTTCTTTCACGCGCTCTCGTGGATCTAGAAATATGCCAGAAAGAGAAAGGTAAGCAAATCAGCAGGGTATTTTCCTTTTGCAGTGGTATGTCCACGATTAATGGTGGTGAGGGCATTGGAAGAGTCACAGGATGCCTGAGTGGCTCAGTCGGTTAGGTGGCTGCCTTCGGCTCAGGTCATGATCTCAGGGTCCTGGGATCAAGTCTCTCATCGGGCTCCTTGCTCAGCAGGAAGCCTGCTTCTCCCTCTGCCTGCTCTGCCTGCTGCTCCCCCTGCTTGTGTTCGGACAAATAAAATCTTTAAAAAAAAAAAAAAAGAAAAGGAAGAGTCACCACTGAAACAGCTACAGAGTGACATGTACATTACATATTTAAATAAGACGGAGTCTTTTGCTTTTTCTCCTTGGAGCAATAAATGTATTTCATAATCAATGATTTTCCATGATTAGTCTCTATAATCCCTCATTTTTGATGAAGGCCTTATCTATGTAATTACTAGAAAATATTCTGTCATTAATAAACTACAGTAGGTATCTGTATTTGAAAGAGTAACCACTTAAAAAGTTGAATGTTTTTTCAACAAATGGTATTTAACAGGTGGCTATCCATATGCAAAAAAATGAAATTTGAACTGATACCTCGTACCACATACAAAACACAAAATGGATCATAGATCTAAATGACGTAAAACTTCTAGAAGAAAATATAGGAGGACATCTTTGTGACATTGGGTTAAGCAGTTTTCTTAGGCATGACACCATGAGCACAATCCATTTAAAAAAAAAAAAGGTAAAATGACAAATTGGGCTTGACTGAAATTTAAAACTTCTGCTCTTTGAACGATATTGTTCTAAGAACACCAAAACAAGCCACAGACTGGGAAAAATATTTCAAAGTGTGTATCTGATAAAGGAAGGACCTGCATCAGGTACATATAAAAACTCTTCAAAATTAAAACACAATCTGATTAAAAAGTGGACAAATGCTCTGAACAGATACTAAAGACGATATATGGATGGCAAGAAGCATATGTAAAGATACTCAACATTATTAGTCATTAGGGAAATGCAAATTAAGTCATAACGTGATACCACTGCATACCTATTAGACTGGCTAAAATTGTAAAGACTGACCATTCCAAGGAGTGACAAGGATGCAGAACAAGTGGAACTCTCAGATATTGCTGGTGGAAATGTAAAGTGGTAAAAGTGTGTTGCGAAACAGCTTCGCAGTTTCTCGAAATGTGAAACATACATTTACTATAGGACTCAGCCATTCTACTCTTTGGTATTTACTCAAGAGAAAAGAAAGCGTATGATGCCTACACAGAGACTTGTACGTGAACGTTCGTAGTAGTTTTGGTTAATAGAAACTAGAAACAACCCAAATGTCCATCAACAGGTAAATGGCTAAACTGTGGTGAATTCATGCAACGGACTACTACTAGGCAATAAAAAGGGACTATTTATATACTCAACATCACGACTGAATCTTAAAACTATTCTGAGTGAAAGAAGCTACCCAAAGAGTGCACACTGAAGGATTCCATTTATACTGAATTCTACAAAATGTAAACTAATCTGTAGTGACAGAAATCAAATCAGTGCTTGGTGGGGGCTGGTGGGAGGGGATGAGGAGTATGAGGAGGGACTCAGAGGTACCAGGAACTTTTGGGGGTGATGGAAACGCTTATAACTTTGATCGTGGTAATGGTTTCACAAGTGTATACACCTGCCAAAACATCAAATGGTACACTTCACGTGCAGTCTATTCTTTGTCAATTACATCTCAATAAAGACATGAGGAAACCAAACATGTCACCACACAAAAATTCTTCCTAGAAAAACCAGAAAACAAAAGTCTAAGTGAGGAAAGTGTTCCTTTAATCTTTTCACCAGAAATCATACCTAAAATGTATGTACTTTTCCAAAATTTCCATGGGGTGTCTCCATGTTTTCCAAAGACAAGACACAGTACGGACAAGTTTCCAATTTATAGCTGAACAATTTAATACTCCTACCTATGGACATACCAAAATTTATGTAACCCATTTCTACCCCTGGACATTCAGGATGCTTACTAGTCTTTTTCTTCTTTTTTTTTTTTTTTTTTTAAGATTTTATTTCTTTATTTGACACAGAGAGAGAGAGATCACAAGTAGGCAGAGAGGCAGGCAGAGAGAGAGGAGGAAGCAGGCTCCCTGCCGAGCAGAGAGCCCGATGCGGGCCTCGATCCCAGGACCCTGAGATCATGACCTGAGCCGAAGGCAGAGGCTTTAACCCACTGAGCCACCCAGGCGCCCGTCTTTTTCATTTAATATAGTTTCTGTGCACATCTTTAATGATTCTCCTAAAATAAATTCTCTGTTCCAGGGACATTACTGCACTAAGTGTACTGTAAGATGTGTAGAGGGATCTTATATCTCAAACTAGAGTCACCCCTATCTTTTTTGCCCAGTTCCAGATTTATGATGGGTTTTCCTCTTATCTCAAAAGAAATGCAACAAGTTGGGGTGCCTGGGTGGCTCGGTTGGTTAAATGACTGCCTTTGGCTCAGGTCATGATCCCGGAGTCCCGGGATCGAGTCCCAAATTGGGCTCCCAGCTCCATCGGGAGTCTGCTTCTCCCTCTGACCCTCTCCTCTCTCATGCTCTCTCTCACTCTCTCTCTCAAATAAATAAAACCTTAAAAAAAAAAAAAAGAAAGAAAAGAAAAGAAATGCAACAAAGTCCTTGACTAGCTTCTCCACTGCCAGCCCTCCACTTCACTCCTCAGTTTCTTGTTGGGTTTAAAGAGTAAACGTATGGAAAACCAAAAACCAAACTTTAGTCCAGTCTCAAACCATATTCAAACCCTGTATTCAGACCCTAATCCACTATAAAGAATTGCCAGAACTGATTTATACCTGAGGACTAGTTTCATATAAGAGACTAAGCATAACTGGGTTTCCAACACAGTTTTATGCTATCATGCTCCCCATCACATCTCACTCAGTTATCCCGATCAATGAAGGACAGCAGTACTTTTAACTCCAAAAGCATATAGTCTAATGTAGTCTACTTGCCACTGCTATATAGGAAAGCTGATTTCTCTCTGCTAGTCAGAAAAACCCAGTTAATAAATCAGTCTCCTGATAATGACATTTTCCCTGAATGCATAAAACTGTCAGCTAAGAAACCACCGGCAAACAAATTTGCTGCTCCAAAATCAGGGCCCCTACTCCTACCCACTCACCTACTATCCTGCGCACAAGGGAAGGCCGGTCTGGATCCAACTCTTTCTTCAGACTTTCCACTGGTGAGTTCCGCCCTGAAGCTGGGTAGAGAGAGGCATGCCACTTTTCCGGGTCCCAGACGCCATCACTACAAGTAAAGGGTACCCACAGTTAGCACTTGCACCTATGGACCACATATGTAGTCTAAATTCTAAATTTCTTCAGGTGGTAAGTTATGAAAACCCCCTTCCAATATAAAACTCCATGGTTGCCATCAGAATGGTTAGCTCTTTTAACATGAAAACAGCTACAGATGGTCCCTGACTTCTACTTGGAAGCAGTACACATTCAATAGAAACTGTGCTTAGAATTGTAGAAGTCTGGGCGCCTGGGTGGCTCAGTGGGTTAAAGCCTCTGCTTTCAGCCCAGGTCATGATCTCAGGGTCCTGGGATCGAGGCCCGCATCGGGCTCTCTGCTTGGCAGAGAGCCTGCTTCCCCCTCTCTCTCTCTCTCTCTGCCTGCCTCTCTGCCTCCTTGTGATCTCTCTCCCGCTGTGAAATAAATAAATAAAATCTTAAAAAAAAAAAAAAAAAGAATTGTAGAAGTTTGATCATTGCCCAGGATAGCAACGTGTGACACAATGACCTCCTGCGATGCTGCTCAGTGGTAATGAGCACAGCTGCACTTCCAGTCAGCTAGCATGACCACAAGCATAAACCACACCATTCTGTGTTTTAACTTTCAATACAGCATTCAATAGGTTACGAGATATTCAACACTGTATTATACAATAGACTTCGTGCTAGATGATTTTGCCCAACTGTAGGCTAGAAGTGTTCTGAGCAGTTTAAGATAGCTAGGCTAAGCTATGATGGTCAGTAGGCCAGATTATTACATGCATTTTTGACAAAAAGTATTTTTCTTTTTTTTATAATTTTTTTTTTAAGATTTTATTTATTTCACAGAGGGAGAGAGATCACAAGGAGGCAGAGAGGCAGGCAGAGAGAGGGGGGGGAAGCAGGCTCCCCGCTGAGCAGGGAGCCCGATGCGGGCCTCGATCCCAGGACCCTGAGATCATGACCTGAGCCGAAAGCAGAGGGTTTAACCCACTGAGCCACCCAGGCGCCCACGACAAAAAGTATTTTCAACTTATGATGGGTTTATTTGGACATACCCCATTGTACACTGAGGAAGATCTGTATTCAGCAATATTTTGTTGTTTTTCTTTTTGTTTTTCTCATAGAACACCAACAGTCACTTGAAAACCAGTGGTCTGTGTATAAATGAAACATCAGACACAAACCTTGGGGTGCATGGGAATTACAGTAACTATGCCTGTCCTACACAAAGAAGATGCTCCATAAATATTGATTAATTTATTAAAGGAGGAAAACACCCAGTTGACTGAAGATTAGTATAGGGATGGAGAAACAGCTCTCACTTGAAGTAGTTTCTGGAATGCCCAGTATGTACTTTTCCAGAATTTCTATGCATCCTGTTTCAGTTTTTCCCTACAGGCAGGACAGAAAGCTCTTAAGAATATAAAATGTGTGATTTAGGCTCTAGTTTGGCACTCCCTCTCTAATGATAAGGTGGCAGTGTGTGCAGAGCAGAAGCTCTAGAGTCCAAATATCTGGGACAGAATTCTAGTTTTGCCATCACCACCTGGGACATTCTGGACAAGTTAATAAGTATGCCCTTCACTCTTCTTTTGAAAGGACCTCCCGACGCCCAGATCAGACCAGGCTGTGCTAAACATGAGTAGCAGAGTACTCTGCCCTTGTCCTTCAGCGCCTATAATGGTGGTAATGATAAACTCCTGAGCACCTGACTGTATCCTTCCACCAACCAATGCTCCACTAATGCACTATCTGATAGCACCTGACACAGTTATGTGCCACACAAAAGCAGGTACCAACTAAGCATTTCTTGAATAAGTGAGTCAACCTGTCAATCTCAAACTCCTCACACTAAAGGAGATATTACCTATTTTCTGGTGTGGTTGTGAGGATTACTTGGAGTTTAAGAATCAAATTTTAATTCTGAGAAGAGAAATACCAGGATGGGAAGGTCTTTCCTTTTTCTCTCTTATTTTTATTATTATTACTAGCACATTTCCACATCTGAATAAAAGTACATATACCCTGATAATTTTATGCCAAGAATAGTTTTAATAAGAAAATTCAACTTGAGGCATAAAAAAGATTGACAGCTTTAATGAAAAACAAAAAACAGCTTATCTGCGACCTATCAAAAAATCCTAACCAACTAGAACAGCCATTATTTGAGTACCACCTTCATTAGGGGAAAGTGGTGAGGAACTGAGACTTAGCAACCTTCTGAAGAGTAGACATACAAATAAAAATAGTATGTCCTATTCAACCAGTTAAACATAATACACTTTGTATGTTAAAACTGAGGTCCATATGAATCATCCACCTTGATATTTAAAAAGTGACCTTAAAGTCTTAAGGTGGCCATAACGAGTGCAATGCAGGGTTATTGCAAAGATTTTCAGACCATAATTTAGCTCTAGTCTTCTCAGCCCAAAGCCTTCTACCTCTTAGGATGGAGCCCAAGATGCAAGAGGGCTAATCTAAATAGGTGAATGGCTCTTCTGGCTGGAGGCAGGGAGTGAGGTGGAGCAGTACTGTAAGGCTCAGAGTCTTCCTGACCAGCCTCTTCAGGGCAGGCCCCTGAAAGACCCCCAAAGCACAGTGCAAAAACTACCACTGAGAGCAAAGGCCCCGGAGAGGACTCTTGTGTTCGAATTTTAATCCTGCTTTCTATGTGCCTCTGACCAAGTCATTTTTTAACTTTAGTTTCATCATTAGTTCTTTGGAAGGGAATTGGTTTAGTTGTCCTTAGTCCCGTGAAGCTCAACTTTGAATAGTTTAAAGCTAAATAATAATAAAACTGATGAAGACAATGCAGTAAGGTGCTACTTTGTTCACAGTTTATCTGTGATATATATGAGCAGAAGCCCAACGTCATTATCCTTGAAATCTCCCCACTCATCATTCTACCAAAAAACTCCAAAACAATTCTTAAATTACCAAGTTCGGTGTAATAACAAGTTGACTAGATGGAGCACATCCCTCCCTCTGCCCCCATACCTGTCATATTTTTCAGAGAGGCATGATGGCCTTTGTTTGGAATGAGGGCGTTCTTTTATATCCAAGAGCTCCTCCTAGGAAGAGAAACCAAATGGTGACTTTTGAATAATATTTCTCATGCACGTATTTTCAACTTATATTTGTTCTCAGTAATGAATGGAGTGTCTATCTTAAGGACGTCACACAGTTTTTATTTATTTATACCCTGACTTATTCCAGAAAGGACTGGAGTTAGCTCATCTTACAAGAAGGAGCTCAAGCAGTATTGGCAAATAACTTCATAGTGACCAGTTTCTTGCTAAAACACAATTCTCTCACAAATTGCCATCCAATAATATAGTTATACTCCACAACACTGAATGTTCATCAAGGTATGGAAGCTTCAGGCTTAAGTAAAACCTCCAGTTAATTAATATTCTTAAATGCATTCGATGCCAATTTACAAGCAGATAATTTTGTAATGTAAGGCTGCAAGAAAACAAAGCACCAAAAACATCCATTTACCATTTCTCTGATTTGCCTGTTAACATTTTCTCCCATTTACTTTAGCATTTGGGTTCTCTACACCCCTCCCTTTTTTTTAAACCACAGAAGAGTAAATTTCATAGTCATGGTCCTTTACCCTCAAATATTCAATGCTTATTTCCCAAGAATGAGGATATTCTTTTACACTCTCTTATCCAGTTCCCTGAGAGAATTAAGCCCTATAGAAAATAATTTGAGTGACTAGTTTTCCATTCTTCCAAGGATTATATTTGGCCAGTATCATTGCAGATGCATAAAAGAGAAGCAAATCCATTACATGTAACAGATGCCTTAGGGCACAAGGGCTTACCTTCTGCAGAACCTGGTTGAGAAGGGCTGCCGGTTTTATACAATCAGTTATCAATAATACTTTTATCTAACCACCCCTCCCAGATTCTAATTTGTCAACTGACCCAATAATGTCCTTTATATTATTTTAGCCTCCAAAGTAGGATACAGTCTAGCATCAGATATTGGCTGTCATATGTCTTTGGGACATTTCTACAACTGGAACATCTCTATAATTTCTTCTGTATTTTAGGAAATTGACATTTCTAAAGAATACAGCCTACTTCCCCTTATCCCCAAGAGATCATCTGAGGTTTATCTAGTGTTTCCTTATGATTACACTGAGGCTAAGCATCCACGGAATACTAACCTTAGAAATGTTGTGTCCATCTCAGAGCATCACCTGTGGACACCATGATGTCCATCTGCCCCTTAGTAGTGATCCTAATTTTGATCATATGGTCAAGGTCAAGGTATTCTCCAGTTTCTTTACTGTTCAGTTACTACTTTTCCACTTGAAATTAGTGTGCAGTCTACAGGGAGACTGCAAATATCCTGGTCTTTATCTATCAAAATTTCCCCCTGAAGTTAGCACCTATTGATGAATCTTGCCCAAACTAATCTTGATTTCCCAACTCTGGACCTCTCTCCATACTTACCAGTCAGCAGGAGGCATTTCACTGGGAGGGAAAACACAAACCCTCCCTCTTCCCTAGTGTATTTACCTATTATTGGCATGGACTCACAGATTCCTAGTTTTTCCAATGTTTAGAATTCATTCATGTCCTTAATTATTTGGGGCTTCAAGTTGGGAGCCTCCTCAAGCTGGTTCCTGAGTCCTCTGGACATGCCCCATTTTTTAAAAAGCACTTCCTCACTTTCTGTTTTATCTTGTACCCACCTAGCCCTCGTGTCAGCCACTTAACTCAGAGAAATCCGAGTTCCTTAAGTGAGGAATGATATCAGAAACCAAGGTCTGGGAATTAGATATCCTCACCTGCTTCTCAGTCCTTTCAGCAGAGCTAGGAAGTAAGTGCAATTACACATGTACATGTAGACCGTGCACATATGCATTAATGTACACACAACTGCTTGTGCACGTGGAGAGACACGAAAAACCACTGCCTCCTCGTTATTTACAGCTCAACATTTTCTTAATAAAGGCAATTCCCAACCTTTCACTGCATAAAATGCTACAACTGCCTTGCATAAAAGTATATACACACCACTGTGCCATGACCTCAGCAATACCCCCATCTCAGGCCTCATAATAGAATGCTTGCTGCTTATCTGATCACTGCTTCCCATATCTTGGGGTAAACAAGGAGGAACAGATTTACTCTCTCAGCCTAGAGGAATCATTGCACACAAGCATGCCATGAGTTCACTCAGTGTCTCCAGACACTTGAAGCATCTAAGTATTTTCTTCATGATAGCAAAATATCCTATGACCAGGTGACATTTTAGTTTTAAAACCAGCATATCAATCATTTGCATTTTTAAAAAAGTTTTCTTTGACAGAGAGAGTGAGCAAGCAAGTGTGTGCAAGAGCACAAGCAGGCATAGCAGGAGGGAGAGGGAGAAGCAGGGTCCCCACTGAGCACAGAGTCCAATGTGGGGCTCGATCCCAGGATGCTGGGATCATGATGTGAGCCAAAGGCAAACACTTAACTCACTGAAGCACCCAGGCACCCCTATTATTTGCATTTTCTTAGGATTTATGAATGTCTTTTTAATTGGGAAGAAATACCTAGAAAAATCTAGAAGTCTGAGATAAAAAGAGTTCCAAATATAAGAAAATATCCAACTGCCCAAAATTCTGAAAAAACTGTCAAAGCAATAACCTACAACCCAGAAATCACTAGTAAAGACCGGAGTCCAGGGACATCTGCAGGACAAACACTGTGTCGGTGATACAGGGTGACACCAATTCGGTGGTGGGTGGTGAAGGATGGATGGACCAATAGTAGTTATGATGATAGTAAAAATCACAATACAGAAATCCTGAGGACAGGAAGGCTTAAAACATATTCCAGTGGAAATAGGAAGGACCTTATAATATAGGAAATAATTATGCTACAGAGAAAAAAAGCTGCAATTTTCTATTAGAAGAAACCCAAAGATTATTTCATATTTCCTTACTCTACCACCCTCAAAACCAAACATTCAACTAAGAACCATAGTATACTAATAAACCAAGAGGAACACAGTTTATACTTATATATGTATAAAAGCTTCTATGTAATAAGGCTTTGTTTGAAACTTTTAACTGCCAAAGATAATAGAGAGCCCAGGTGATAGGTGTCTTCTATTATTACCACACCTGTTTGCTGAATCTAATGATTTTACTTACTTATTTAGGAGTCAACTGGAAAAGATTAACATTTTAACATACCCACAAAACATGAAGGAGGACCAAATGTTCTATTTGTGGGGATCAAAAAAATTTTTTTCACAAAGGGGGAGACTAAGAAGAGATGATGATTCTATTTAATGTGGAATCCCAGATGGGATCCCGGAACAGAAGAAGGACATTAAATAAAAAAGGAAGGACAGGTGAATAAAGTACAGATTTTAGTTAGTAACAATGTATCAACATTGCTAATTGTAACAAATATACCATCCTAACTTATTAACAGGGAAAACTACTATGTTCCCAGTTTTTCTACAAATCTCACACTGTTCTAAAAAGTAAAATTTACTTCTACTTCATACCATATACAAAAATGAACTCAAAATGTAACTATAAAACTCTTAAGAAGAAAATGCAGGTGTAAAAAGTTCATGACTACAGATTAAGCAGTGTTTCTTAGCTGGGACACTGAAAAAGCATAACCAACCAAAGGAAAAAAATAGATATGTTGGACTTTAAGCTTAGAAACTGTTGAGCTTCAAATGTCTATCAAGAAAGTGAAAAGGCAACCCACAAAACAGGAAAAATATTTATAAATCATGTATCTGGTAAGGGTCTAGTGTCCAGAATATGGAGAGAAATGTGTATAATTCAAAAACAAAAAGACACCAAACCACCCAATTTACAAACAGGTAAAAGATTTCAATAGATTTTTCTCCAAAGAAGATACATAAATGGCCAAAAAGCACATGAAAAATGTTCAAAATCATTAGTCATTAAGGAAATGCAAGTCAAAACCACAGTGAGATGCCACTTCACACGTACTAGCATGGCTATTAAAAAAGGGAAAATAACCAGTACTGGCAGGACATGGAGAAAATGAAACCCTTGCGCATTGCTGTTGGGAATGTAAAATGGTGTTGCTGCTGTGGAAAAACAGTAGCAGTTTCTCAAAAAGTTAAGCACGGTTACTCTATGACCCAGCAATTCCACACCTAGGTACATACCAAAAGGAACTGAAAAGATCATGTCCACACAAAAACTTGTACATAAATAGAGTATTCACAAGAGCAAAAAAAATGGACACAACCCTGTATGCCATCAACTGATGAACAAAATGTGGTAAACCCATACAATGGATTATTTGGCAACAGGAAGAAAATACTGAAACATGCTATAAAACCTTGAAAACATTAAAAGCTAGACAAAAAAAGCCACATACAGTATGATTCTGTTTCCACACGACGTTTAGAATAGGTAAATCCATGGAGTCAAAAAGTAGATTAATGGTTGCCAGGGGCTGGGGAAAGGGGATAATGGAAGTGACTACTAATGGGTACAGAGTTTCTGTACGGGATGATGAAAATATTCAAAAATTAGATAATAGTAATGGTTGTACAACTTTGTGAATTTACTGAAAACCACCGAATGGTACACTTTTAAAGGGATGAATTTTATGTATGTGAATTATATCTCAATAAAAAATACTTTAAATCAAACTAAGGTGTTGTTACCAGAGGCTGATACTTTCTTTTCTTACAGACTTACTGCCCTAATCACAGACTGATAAATGCCAACAACCTTCAGATACGAGAGTTGCTCAGGTTGGTAAAAATGTTTTAACTTTCCCTCCCATATTATTCCAGTTGACTTTATTATGCTTGGCATGTATGAGATGGGCCTCTAAGAACACAGGCAGAGCAGACAGCCAGTTATTACACTGGGATTAACTATGTCAGCGACACAAACGGTGCTCCTGACCACGCGCAATGGCTAAGACGTAGCCCACCTATCTAGAGAGGAAGAGGAGCCATTTTCTTTGGTAATAGGTTGTTAACTGGGAAAACAAAACGGTTCTTAGATACTAGAAGTTGCTGGGAGTAACTTCAAACATCTAGGTAAAATTAGACTTACTGTTCTTGAAAGCAGGCTTTCTTAAGCCAATTTCATAGCCCCAAGGAAACTGTATGCGAAACCGTGCATTTCTGCAATTCCTGCGGTGAGTATTCACACCTTCAAAAGATCTCCAATGGACTCCAAAGAAGTTAAGAAGCAGCACTTTAAATGGATGCTTCTGAAAATGTGGCCCAAAGTCCACTTGGACATTTAGGGACAATGAGAGGCCCTCTTCATGGGGTTTAGAGAGTTAAACCTGTTACCTTCCACCAATGTCTTAAGTTGCAAAAGATGGTATCCCAGCTTAGAAGGTCCCCCACAGAAGTGGGGAGGGGGGAAACCACGAGCAAAGTCAATACAAGCTCTCTTCATAGCTGTCCACGGAATGTTTCCTGTGTGCCAGGCTTAGTATCTAGCCATAAGCAGATGACTCTTGGCCCTGGCCCCATGGCTCTCCAGTCTCTCAAGAGAAGTGTTCTTGAACTTGCCATCTCATCGAGAACCCTTAAGAGCAATATTCCTGAAAAGGCACCCCTTTGGGATATTTTTAAAGAAAAGCTTCAACTTTGGCTAAAGGCAAAATACTTGGAAAGTGTCCACTCTGAGCTGGGAATGCTCTCTCCGTATGAGTATTACAGGAGGAAATGGGAGATTACCCTTTTGCGGAGTCCTAAGAACCCACAGGAACTTACTAATTATAAACAAATTCACTACAATCACCATCTGGACAGGAAGAGTTAATATCTGAAACCTTTTTGCACAGGTTTTAAAACCTGACTAAGCAAGAAATAAGCTGCTAATGGCCCAAGAGCCACACAGCCAAAATAGTATAAACACATTTTCTTAGTTTTAGCAGACTTCCTTAAAGAAAATTTGTCAAGCCTCCCAAAACAATCTATTTGGGAATTACCAATATGGATACCCACTTACGGTGATCAGTATTGAAGCAGAAAGCAAATGAATGTGAATATAAGCCCAAAACAACAGTGGTTAAAATCCACATTCAGGGCACCTGGGTGGCTCAGTGGGTTAAAGCCGCTGCCTTCGGCTCAGGTCATGATCCCAGGGTCCTGGGATCGAGGCCCGCATCGGGCTCTCTGCTCAGCGGGGAGCCTGCTTCCTCCTCTCTCCTCTCTCTCTGCCTGCCTCTCTGCCTACTTGTAATCTCTCTCTCTGTGTCAAATAAATAAATAAAATCTTTAAAAAAAAATAAATCCACATTCATTTTCTTGTTGCAGAAATTCCATGCAGAAGCAGCTATGCATTCTAATGACATTCTGACATTATAAACGAATTTCACACAAGTCACTTACATAAAATGAAAAGGAAATATTCTTTACCTTTGCAAGCTAAATTTAATTCATAAGAGTAAAAAGCTCAATTTTTAAAAAAATTAACATATTTTGTAAAAATCCCAGAGTTTTATTTCATTGTTAGTGGTCAAAAGACTCTAAAAGTGACCCAGTACCTTACCTGTGTGTGTGTGTGCCTGGCTCTTCCTAAAGAAGGCAAATGTCCCCAGAGCAGTGTTTGGGTTGGGTCATCCGCCTGTGACCTCCTGTCCCAGTCCCCACCCTCCACACACTCCCTAGCACTGGGGTTGGTCATCAAGCTCTTAGAGGGTTGCTGACTGACCAGATACTCATTCTGCCGAGTCAGACGACTTTTCTGAAAGGACTAGAAAGCTGTTAAAAATAGATCACAACGGGGTAATGGTACCCAAAGATGATAGCCAACGCAACAGTGAACTAAAAACAGGGGGTACAGGGGATACATTCCACCATTCCCCACTTAGGAAGTTTGTTGCTGGAGGCAACATTTAGAACAGTTCTTACAGGCAGGTCAGGATTCGAACAATCCTGCAGAGCTATTAAGCAGGACTTTGCACCTGGATTCATCCAAGCATCTAATGGCTGATTTGATGCAAAGACTTTCTTCTACTGAAAGATCTGAAACTAAGGAAATGGGAATGGGGGAAAAAACCAAACCAGAAAAGTCTGTTCTCTCTGTTGATCTGGCCAACACAATAAAAATAAACCTTGGCTTTTAAATGTGTTTATACAACTGATAAAAACAATATAAAACGTTAAATAGGTAAAGACTAGAAGGAAACTGAAGAAAATCATTTTCAGGGTGGTGGCATTACATATTCAACAGGATTTTCTGGTTTCATATTAAAATGGAAATGGTTACTGTGACATTTAAAAAATAAGCATCTTGATCTAAAGAAGGTATCTTGGAGTACACCCCTTATTACATCATAAATAGTTTTCAGCACTTATTGTGTGCCAGCCACTTTTCTAAGCACCTGACATGCATTTTTCTCATTTATTCCCCACAAAAAATTCTATCAGGTAGACACTATTCCACCCACATTTTACAGAAAAAAAGGATGAGAATCAGAAAAGCTAAGTATATATTTGAAGACCACACAGGGTAAGTAAGTGGTAAAGCAGGGGATCCTAAACCAGGCAGTGGGGCTCAAAACCCCTATCCTTCCCTCTTCTTTTCTTCCCTTGAGAGGACAAGGGAAGGTGCATGACACCTCCCAGGAGCTGTCACTCAGTGTTGGGTTTGTCCCTGCCCAGTGGACTACCAGGAACTCTGACTCAAACTGCCCCATCCTTGGGCAGGATTCCCTCAAGCCAGCCTCCATTCATAGCACCCTTTCCTGAATCAAAGGCCCTATCCACAAATTTCTATGTTAAATGACCGGTTCCGTATCTAGCTACAAGTTCCCACCATGAGCAAATAGGAGAGGATACTCATGGGGGCAACAGCCCTGAATCCCAACTTTTCAAGATGACTGCTCCAAGAATGGGAACAGGTATGAAAGAACAATCAGAAGACAGTATCTCTAGTGTTGCCAGCTGACTCCCTCTAAGAACTTCCAGTTAGGTAGGTTTTCTGAACAGCTGAAACTTTAAGATTGTACAATAATTTCTCATACCATAATTCTGCCTCCCCAACAGGCATCCTTATTTTTATTTTAGCTTAAGAAGCTTGTAGCAAAACAGGTCACTGAAATGCCACCTGTTAGGGGTTACTAATCAATTCAGTTTTTGGAAACTATCTATGAAGTTATCCAATGAGATCTCTGTAGAGTTAAACTTGACCATCTGACTACTGACTTCAACCTAAGATTTAAATTCTACTTCCTCTTTTCTCAGAAGCTGGATTTCAGTCTTGCAACCGATTCTCTCCAAGAAGGCTAGGAGAAGGACTCAAATCAGTCTTTAGGTGCTTGTCTATTTTTTTTTTTTAATGGTTTTAAAGCAAAGACAGAGAGGCAACTGGGTGGCTCAGTTGGTTCAGTATCTACCTTCAGCTCAGGTCATGATCTCAGGGTCCTGGGATCGAAATCCGCCCCACTCAGTGGAGAATCTGCTTCTCCCTCTTTCTCTGCCCCTCCCCCACACTCATGCTCTCACTCAAAATAAAATCTTAAAGAAAAAACGAAACAAATCAAAGATATAAACATGGCTGTATCACTGCAACTAACTGCCCATCAGCTACAAATTAGGGTGGACTCCTTTGAAGATCCCTATAGACACTAGTAACTAAAATGGTGCCAATTTATAACTAATGAAGGCAACGAAGAGCACACCTGAAACTAAGCTCAGATAATCCAATGCCTACTTTTTAGCTGGTAGATTTAACGTAGATGATTAACACCGGTCAGTATCAAGCTGAATGTTATGCATATTCCCTGCTTTTATACCCTGTTCAACTGGTAGGTGATAATACTTAATAAGGAATCAATGGCAAGATACAGAAGCAAAGGATGAACAGCACCAAGTATGTATACTCTAAAATCGGTCTGTCCACTCGGAGAAAAAGAACATGGATCTGACTAGTGGAACAGACCAAAGCATTTCTACTCTGTATTTGAAGCAGTAAATGGTATCACTAATGGTAGGTACTATACCTCAAGAAGTGGTAAAACAAGGACCTCTGATGAAGGTAAGCTGATGGGTCCCAAAGTTTTTCCATAAATAAGCATGACCACCTCATCTCATTTTCTAAACCGATGGTCCTCAAACTTGAATCAGAGTCAATTCCCTGAAAGACTTAATACATGTGGATGGCTGGGTCCTACCCCTAAAATCTGATTTCATGTCATTGAAATGGGACCTGAGGTTTTATATTTCTAACTGGTTACCAGGTGGTGCTAAATGCTAGTTTAGGGACTACTCTTTGAGAACCACTGTCTAAAAACACTTTTAATCCATGATTTTGAGGTGGGATCCCACTCTGTAGCCTCTAAAAGTCCTTCAACATAATTCAATCACTTTATAAATGCCACACTTAAGTATTACCAGAGTTTTTGGTCTTAGGAACTTGGCCTGGCAAAATGGACCTGAGTGGGCTTATAAATTAAGAGCTCAGACTCTCAGGATAACAGGTGCATATGCTAAATCCACTTATAACCACCCCAACTAATCATCACTAAGGCCTAGGAGTAGGCTAGAAAGTATCTAATGTGATTCTAACTTGACATCCTGAGACATTCATGGAAACACAACGGATGCCAACTGAACCCTAGAGAGGAATTATGCATCTGAGTTGCCTGACAACATCAAGACCATATATCAAGTGCTCCAAGGAAGACTAAAGCCTTGCTACTCAAAGTATGGTCAGTGGACCAGCAGTATGGGCACCACCAGGGAGCAGGTTAAAAAGCTAGATTTTGAAGCCCACTCATGACCTAACAACCAAATTCACAACTTTACAAGCGTTCATAGATAATCCCCAAACATATCAACCTTTAGGAAGCTAGACTAAAGAATGCCATAATACACAGGAGACTCTGATGTTACCCTGAAAAGCACTAGGCCAAACTCCTGGACTCCTCCACCCTCAGGGAAAAAAACCCTAGAATTCCAGACTATTAATGTTATCTCATAAAACAAACGAATGCTGAACTAAGAACAGTCAAAGTTTAAGAAGCCCTCTCATCTGGTGAATTTTTTTTGATCTGGTAGTAAACATCCTACATTTACCAATTTTCACAAAGCACATAACTTATAAAAAAAATCACTGAGGACAATTTCCTTCTCTTCTAAACTTTCTAGCCCATGAACCTGAAGCAGCAGAAACATTACTAAATGCTTTTTTATGCCAATAGTTTGATCTCAATATGGAGATAAAGAGTAGGATGGCTCAAGTATTATTCCAGTTGTGCAACAGACCATTCATTATAGTTCTCAGAACACAGGGTTGTTTCAAGCTTTCTTCAAAGAGAAAGGCTTAGTTTGCCTCAAGTACCACATTACTAGAGGGTGAGAAACGTATGTATGAAAGCACCACCCAAACACTCCCTAAATATCCTAAAACTGCCATTAACTAAATCTCTAATGGAGTGGACAGTAAACCAATTTCCAACTAAATTTGGTAGAGAAGACCATTAAATCTAAGCTCCACTGTCATTAATCTAAAAAATGCTTTTATAAATCACTTCTTTGAGGCACACTTATCCAAGTTAGAATTCTGAGACTAGATTATCAAAAATGGGCAATCCTGAGCTGCTTAATCTTTAGACATATGTAAATTCTAGCCTAAGAAAGACAAGTACTATCTTCCCCCAGAATGACTTAAAACTGAATATGGATATACAGAAAGATGACATATACATGCCACCCTCTGATCAGTGTGAAAGTGGCACAAAAGCCTGTGTTGACTCTACAAGTAGAATACCAGTAAGAACTTTTATTCAAAAAGTGCTAGAAGAATTGAAATCACATAAGTTTATGAAAGCAGTTCGAATTAGTTCCCGTTCATTTAATAAGCTTTTCTCCATTCGGAATTCACCTGTCAACATTTCAAGTAGTGAATTTAAGTTGTGAAACCTTATTCAAGCACTCTCAGGTTTGAGAAAAACTACATTTGTAAAGACCAAATCTGAATAAAATGCCATCAGTTTTTTTAATGCTAAAAATGAATATTCCTCTGACAGCACTAGACACTTTATCAAGTAGGTCTGAGTAGTGGCACCAGTACACAAACAAGACCTGACTTCACATATAACCAGTCAGTATTCTGGAAAGTTAGGGACAATAACCACATCAGAAACCTTGATTTGGTCCGTACTTAGGAAATACAGATATGGGAACAACTAGAATGACTCTTTCCATCAACAGTCCCAAGCACTTTTTTGGAACTCTGCCCAATACATATCGGGAAATGAGAAATGAATTCACACCTCAAGGAGTCCTGTCTATCCTTTCAGAAACATCCAGAGGCCAACAAGATACTGAAGCAACAGCCTCAGTAAGTACAGGACCTAAAGTGATTTGCATGACAGAACTGGAATCCTTACTCTAGAGCATATAAGTCAGCAACATACCAGTTACACAGTTGTTACAGAACATGTGTGCCAACATATGCTGATCCACAAATTCATATGCCATATGAGCCAATATTTCCTCTACCCAAGAGCTAATTAGAAGCAAATTCTAGTTTAAACTGTATATTCACACTTGCAGAAAAGAAGTCCAAAGCAATGCTTTATTAAATCTAGTTAATATTTAGTCTACATAGTCGAAATGAGACTCCCACTTTAAATAACACCAATGAAATACCTACACAATGTTACTAATCTCCCCACCTATAAAGAAACACTATTTCATTAGTAACAATGCTTACTTTTGTATAGCGATGTGGGGATTTGGAGGCTGGCGGTTGCTTCTTCAGGTCAAGGAAAGCATCTCCATTTTCTGTTTCACCCAAACTTCTCCTATCCATGGCTCCTTGGTCTACAATTCTTTGCACCTGGGAGATAAATCAGCAAAACTGTCACATTTTCAGAAATCTTGACCGTTTAAGACACTGAAACTCTTTAATCTCTTAAAATGACTACCTTTAAAAAAACAAAGCCTCGCCCAACAAAACCAGAACCCATTTGGAAATAGAATGACTGGTTCTTTATCTCTCCTAATAACGTGCTCTAAAAATCAAAAGGGTAAGGAAAGCCTAAGTGGAAGGTACCCAAATCAGGGCACAGCCTTTAAGCAGTTTTAATACAAAAAGAAACCAAAATTAGTCATTGCCACCCACGAGGACCGTTCCGACAGTAGTGGGGAAGTTTCCCGAGTGGGAGCAGGTAGGAGACTGCTTGGGGATCCGGGAGGTCGGACTGTGGTAAAGTGCTTGTCACTTGCCAATGGACGGCGCCAGCTGCCCCTTGTTATCCAGGGGCCAAGGCCCGTGCGCCCCTTACCCGGCCGGCGGCACCTGTGGCCATGTCAGGGGCGCCCGTGGCAAGGAAGGGGCGAGCGCCGGCTCCAGCTCCGAAACTCGGCTTTCCCGGGCCGCGACCCCAACCCCCGGCCTCTCGCGCAGGCCCCAGCCCAGTGGCCTCCTTCGGAGGAAGGGCGGGGACTGTACTCACGGAGGGGAGGCGGGCCGGAGGGAGCGAAGAGGCCGAATCCCCCGGCCCGGCCGCTCCGAGATGGAGCCGGCGCAGGCCCGCCGCCGTCCGCCACGGCCCGGCGGCTCGG
>LNAC01000016.1:7736451-7835282 GCA_002007465.1 Ailurus styani | reverse complement strand
GCTGGGCCCTTACTCGGTGCCTCCGCCGCTCGGCGGCCCTTCGCCTCGGCCGCCGCTCCCCTCCCCGCCGCCCGTGCCGGTCCGAGGGCTGCTCCGCGCGGCCTTCGCTCTCGCCCCCCCACCCGTTCGGACTGTCTCTCTCCAGCCGCCGTAACCACGGCCCAGCCCTCAGCCCCTCCTTCCAGGCCCCCTCCCCCTTAATAACTCCCTCCACGCACCCGGGCCCCAGCACCGCCTTCGCCACTGCGCGCCCGGATGTGAGGTGGCCGCGGCGGTGCCGGGCGGAAAAGAGAAACATTGCGGTGCTCTCCCCGGGCGCCGGCCCCAGCGTGCGCCAGGCGGCGGGGAGGCGGAGGCGGGGAGAAGATGGCGGTGGCGGAGAGGGGGCTGGGGCGGCAGCGGCGGAAGCCTTTCCCGGTGCGCGCAGGCGGTCGTCTGGGGCAGCCCTGGGGAGGACGCAGCGTTCCCACGCGCGCTTCGGGGCGGGGCGGAACCGGGCGGGCGGTGCTTGGAGCCTGCAGACCGCTCCTGGCAGCTGGCTCTGGAAGGCGGTGGTACCAGCCAAGTCCGGGGTCTGGGGTCCGGGGTCCGCGGCCTGGTGCGCGCGTCGACTGCTGCGTTTGCACGGTTCGCGACGGCGGGGAACCGTGGGGCTTAGGCGATGGCAGTTGGAGGCGAACCTGGGGGCTTTGGGGCCTGGCGTTTGTGGGCTCGAATCTCAGGTTTTTCATTACCGGTGTAATGTTGGGCAGAGCCCTGACTTCTTTGAGTCGTCTCTCTTCTCCTTTCTAAAATGGCCCCTCTCTGTAAACTTAAACGTGATTATGTTTTGTTGCATTAACAGACTTGCCACGATTGCTTTTGATTGAGGTAATAGGCGACTGACAGAGTCATTGAAAGGTCTTTTTTTCCCGCCCATAACCGGAATCTTTCCATAGCCTGCACGGGAAGGGGAAGTGCGAGTGTGTTTGGGGGAAAATGAGACTCTGGCAAAGGGGAGCACAGCGGTGCAAACATAATTTCCCTACTCTGAGAAATGAGAGTAACTGCTGTGCTGGGAGACGCCATCAGTAACGGTTTGACGAAGATCACCTCTGAGCCCGGTGTGCTGGAATATCCCCAGCCCCAGTTTCTATCCCGTGCAACCTTCCGGGGTTGGTGTGAAATGATAAGGTGGGCGTAGAGGGAAACGCAGTTTTTCTCGTTGAAGTGTAGTGAAGTGGACATTTGTTTGAAGGGGCTTGCTTTCTTTGAGCTTCAATTGTATAATAATGGGATTGGGCATTGAATGATCGCTGAGTTCCCTTCCTATGAGTCTTGGCAACCGAGAAAATTATGAAAACATTTTTCTTTTCGTCTGTAATATTGCATAAAATCTTTTTTATTTTTTTAAAAAAGATTTTTATTTATTTGACGGAGAGATCACAAGTAGGCAGAGAGAGGTGGGGGAAGCAGGCTCCCCGCTGAGCAGAGAGCCCGACGCGGGGCTCGATCCTAGGACCCTGAGATCATGACCTGAGCGGAAGGCAAAGGCTTTAACCCACTGAGCCACTCAGGCGCCCCCCCCCCTTTTTTTAAGTAAAATCTGTTAACTATCTGCGGGCAAGAGGCAGAGGGAAACATTTGCAAATTGGGCTGGAGTTTGCAACCCAGCTCTGCCACACAGCACAGGCTGGGGCAAATTAGGCCAGTTCTTTATCCTTAGCGTTTGTTTTCTAATCTGTAAAATTGGAAAGATAATAATCCAACTCACACTGTTATCAAGATTAAAAAGGATAAGATGGGTAAAAAGCCTTATACAACCTCTGTGAAGCTGCTGTTTTGTTTTTTTTAAAGCCTATTCAGAGGCACGTGGTAGGTAATCAAACTATGCTCGTCTTAATATTTTAGAAATCAAGCTGCTTTTGGAATCAGGTTCTTCCTAAGGTTGAGGATAATGGTATAATCCTTTTGCTATCAGGTGTAATGAAGAAGGCCCATTGTTTGAAGCTCTTAATATCCTGGTTCTGCCACTTGATGTTAAACCTGAGCCAGTCATTTCATTTCTCTGGACCTGTTTACTCCTCTGTCAAAAAGGGATAACAGTACCAACTTTTCAGGCTTGTAGTGGGAATTAGAGATATTAAGAACATTGTTCTAGTCATCTATTGCTTTGTAATAAACCACCCCAAAACTCAGTGGCTTAACTCAGTATTTATTTTGCACCCAAACCTGCAATTTAGGCCACTTCTAGCTGGGACACCTGGTTTCTACTCCATTCAGATGGATAGAAGGCTTGGGCCTAGGATCATTTAATGGCTCGCTTACTTACATATTTAGTCCTTGATGGTAGCTGTTGGCTGGAACGCTTATACATGCCCTCTCTCTGTGGCCTGAGCTTTTCTCGCAGCATGGTGGCAGGATTCTGCAACAGCCAGTTGCTGACTTGTCTTTTCTAACCTAGCCTCGGAGTCAGTGTTCTTCCACATGCCGTATTCTATTAGAAAGAAGTCACTAAGGGGAGGGGACTTAGACTGCTTTTATATTGAAGTGTCAAAGAATTTGTGGACATACTTTTAAATTACCACAAGTACACAAAATCTGCTCAGGGCATTGTAGCTACCATGAGAGGCCTGGCCTGAAGCTAATTTTCCAGGCCCTCTGGTCTATTCTAATTGGGATGCACTCTTCCACCAAGCTGTCCTTTAGTATCTTGTCAAGCCTTGGTCTCAACTCACTTATCTCTGAGAGACTCCATTTGTCCTGTGAAAGGAGATGCAAATTAGTACCTGGGAATAAAGGTAGTAATTTACTAAGGGAGGGTATCTATGAATGCCTATCACCTGTGTCATGCAAACCCTAGATGCTTGCACATCCCTGTTGGTAGCTTTTGAGTATTCTCAGTAAATGGTCCTTTTTGCAATTAATGAATTTTCAAATACGAGTATGAGAACCCTTTTTGAGAGAATAAGAGAAATTATTTACTCTTGTTCTTTACTAAATATTCCTAAGATCTTAGTTTAGGTTCAATTGGTTCAAAGTTTGGCATAAGGGGACTCAAAAGTTCAGTCAGTTGGGGAAATTAGCAGTCCAAGAGCAGTAGAAAAGCAAATGAAAATATGAGAAATCTAGTAATTTTGAGTGCAGCCTAATCTCAGAAAGTTGGGATTACACCTCAAACTAGTCAGTGCCTCTCTAATGGGCTTTTTTCCTCTTCGGTTTTTCTTGCTCTAAGGGTAATCCCTGGTTCTAAGAAAAGACTTCAAAAGTTTCACAGGTGTGTGGCATCATATACTCAGGTTAAGGACTATAAAGAAATTAAGGGGGCGCCTGGGTGGCTTAGTGGGTTAAAGCCGCTGCCTTCGGCTCAGGTCATGATCTCAGGGTCCTGGGATCGAGGCCCACATCGGGCTCTCTGCTCAGCGGGGAGCCTGCTTCCTCCTCTCTCCTCTCTCTCTGCCTGCCTCTCTGCCTACTTGTAATCTCTCTCTGTCAAATGAATAAATAAAAAAAAAATAAATTAAGGGACTTTTAGAGCCACCCAAATTCTTTGTGCCTCTACCCTTTCTGGTGCAATACATGTTTAATTTTTTTTAATACATGTTTAATTTTATTTATGAGAAGTACTTAAGACAGAGCCAACTGAAACCAGTAAGTGCTGCTGCACTAGCTGTTGTTACTCTCTACTGTTATGTTCTAATCTTTCCTGACAGGAATACTTATTTGCATTATAACTCAAATGAAAATGCCTTTCATCCCTTCCCAAATTAGTCGAAGTTGATGGTAGTAAAGGTACATGACAGGAATAAAGCATCAGCAAATCATCTAGAAAGCATAAAGTAAGAAAGACTAATTTGACAGTAAATATTAGTGTTAATTAGGACTTTGAGGGGCGCCTGGGTGGCTCAGTGGGTTAAAGCTTCTGCCATCGGCTCAGGTCCTGATCTGAGGCTCCTGGGATGGAGCCCCGCATGGGGGCTCCCTGCTCAGCCATGAGCCTGCCTCTCTGCCTACTTGTAATCTCTCTCTCTGTCAAATAAGTAAAATCTTAAAAAAAAAAAAAAAGTAGGACTTTGAAACTCACTAAGTTAGTCATCCCTAAAAGATTGGTTCCCATGTCCTGCTAAAGTGGAACTTCTCCTTTTAAACACCTGTTTTGTTTTTTCAAAAATTAGCATATGTAGAAAATAGAGCAAAAATGCAAACTACCTGTGTGACTTTAATCCTGGGACACCTAACAAATTGTTTTACCTCATATTTGTAATACAAAAATCTTTCGGTACACCTGGGTGGCTCAGTTGGTTAAGCGTCTGCCTTCAGCTCAGGGTCTTGGGATGGAATCCTACATCAGGCTCCTTGCTCACTGGGGAGCCCACTTCTCCCTCTGTCTGCCTCTCCCCCTGCTGGTGCTCTCTCTCTCTCTCTGACAAATAATAAAATCTTTAAAAATTTTTAAAAATTTTAAAAAATATTTCAAGCATTTAAGTACATAATGCTTGCCTTTGCCCTCTCCACCACAAATCTCATGTACTTTCAGGTGTTTTACAAAGCACTGGAGAAAAGCATCTAAAAGCGCCTCACCTACCTTCCCTTACCCCTATTTTTTAAAAAAGATGATCAGAGCTTTTAAAAACTTATCGACTACTTACTAACAATTAGTGCTTGTTAGCCACATTTTTTAAAGGAAGGATTCAGAGAAGATCCCAGCCTGGGATAATTTAAATTCCGGGGCCACAGGACACTTCCCCTTCCCCTCATATTGACAGCTTCTCTGGTCCACGCATGCGCGCGCCCTACGCTCACACCGGCCGGGAACCATGGACAACCAAGAGCCAGAGAGGCTCACGCGGGAGCCTGGAAGTGGGGTGGGGGGTGGGGGATAAGGAGGATCTTCGTCTGCGTGGGCCTCCAGACGAGAACCTCATCCCTACTCCATGCCCCGCGAGGCGTAGCTCGGAAATGACTCCTACTCCTCTTGTCTAAGAGTGGCTGTAGAAAGCTGAGCTCTGAGAGGAGTTAGTGGGCCAAGGAGGCCGAGAGCCCTCCTTGAGGTTGCCCGGACGGTGCGTTCGTCCGCGCACTTTGGAGCCAACTCAGCTTTGCTTTGCCCCTCGGTTGCCGGAGGGAGGCGTGTCACCTAGCGGACCGAGGCTGCGCGAACTCCAGAGTCCCCCGGAGGGGCGTCTCGCAAGCACGCCGCGTCGCCGTGGCGACGGGGGCGGGGCCGGCGCGAGACGTGTGCGCAGAGACGCGGGAAGCGCTGAGGCGGCTGTGGGCCCTGCGGGTTGGAGGATCGCGGGTCGTCTGCCAACTCCCGCGGGGACTTCGCGACGTGGGAGACCGGAGGTCAGGTATGAGGTCTAGTCGAATCGTCTCCAGCCTCTGAGTGGCTCGGCCTCCTCGGTTTGGAGTCCAGCGGCGAGCGCACGTCGCGCGAGCTGGACGCTGTGACTCTTCTCTCGGAGCCTCCGTTTCCTTGTCCAGGAGTGCAGGCTGTGCTGCCTGCCCGCGGACGGTGATCTGGGAGTGGAAGAAGTGAAGAGAGGGCGCAGAGCTTTCAGAGCCCTCTTTCCTCGCCCGGCGCGGTGCTTGTGTCCTTCTTGCAGAGTGCTGCTTCCCTTCAGGTCTGGTCGCCGGGGCCCTGGTGCTGCAGGCGGGTACCGGTGCGCGGATCCGAATCAGGAGTTTCTGGATCCCTCCTGCGTGGCCAGGCCAGGGGCTAGTGTGCGCAAACCTCGGGGGCCTCAAGTGAACCCAGAGGGCCCAATAGGGCAACAACAGTGAACCCTCCCCAGCAGCGAGAGATAAATGCTTCGTTATTATCTCATGGGAGACCGTTCGGGTTTCTCGTCCGCCCGTGTAGATGCATAGTAAATATTTGTTGAACGAATGGTGTTAGGGACCTGCGTAGTAGTCCCAACCCTACCACTTAGCTAATGACCTCAATTAGATACTTCGTCTGTAAAATGAAATGGCTGCTCCCGTTCGGCTGGTTGTTAAAAGGCAGCTTATTAATGAAAAATGCTTAGTACTATCTATACCCAACACAGAGTACTCGCTCCCTAAGTGGTTTTTCGTTTTTTGTTTTTTTAATCTATTCGTTTTAGATTTCATGTTACCCGCCTAAGTGCCACGAAAGTGTGAGGCTTAAAGGTGTCAGAGAAGGATTCCTGCAAGAAGTAGTTGAAACTGTTTTGGGGCCTTAAGGTATAGATTTACGTCTTTCCTTGCTTTTCTTTAGTAGGATCATTGATTTCTCAGTCATTGTTTGCAGCTGCAAAATGCTGTAGAAACTTAATTTTTCAAGTTAACATACATGACTTTAAAAGCCAGTATTAAAAGCTTATAATAGAAAATAGCCCTATGCCCCAGTTATAATTTACATTCTGCCAGCTGTTTCTCCTGATCTTATTTATAAGTTGGAAGTAAATATCCTTATGGGCGATATTTCCTGATTTTTTAGTTTTACACATAAAGTGTCAACTGTTATTAGTGGAAGATAAGTACTTAGCTTGCAGTTTTCCTTCCATCATCTCACCAGTGTGGTTATGTATTAATTTATTGTTAAATTAGTGGTCAATGTTACATAACATTTCACAGCTATACCAAGTAGAGTACAGCAACTGCTCTTTCTTGTACATCCCATTATTCGGAAAATTAATGATTACCTTATTTTCTCATTTGCCTAGTACTCGTGCCCAAATTAAATTTTCTTCCTGAATGTATCAGCATTTCTCACGTGCCTTTCTAATTTTTTTTTTTTTTGCAAAATTTCTCTCAAAACTGTTTCATCTTTTTCCCGGAGATCCTTCTCTGCTCTAATACGATCTGGTGGCTCTGTGCCTGCTGTGCTCAGTTCTAATCCTGCAACTTCTTTTCACATCTATCCTGGGATTTGCTTCTTTTTGCTATTCTCTTACATCGAATTAACTGTTGGCTGGGTTCCTTTTTTCCCCCTCAATTTGCTTCCTTGGTTTTTGGGATACATTTTCCTTTAGTAACTACTGCTTCGACTTTTTTATCCTCTTCCTTTTCTTCTTTTAACAGCTTTAATGCAATATAATTCACATAGAATACAATTCACCAGTTGAAAGTGTTCAGTGGTTTTTAATATATTCAGTTATGCAACCATCACCATAATCAATTTTAGAACATTTTCATCACCCTGAAAAGAAGCCCTTAATGTTAGGAGTCACTCTCCATTTCCCTTCAATCCTTCCAGGCCCTAGGCAGCCGGGAATTTACTTTATGACTGTAGATTTATCTGTTCTGGACATTTCATATAAGTGGAATCGTATGTTATATGGTCCTTGTGATTGGCTTCTTTCACTTAGCATGTGCTAGTATACATCCATGTTTTAACATGTAATAGTTCTGTGTTTCTTTTTATGGTTGCATGGTACTTCATTTTATGGATATACCGTATTTTGTTTGTCCATCCATGAGTTGGTGGACATTTGGGCTTTCATTCTTTTGGCTATTATTAATAATGTTGCTGTTAACATTCATATACAAGTTTTTGTATAGACATTTGTTTTAAGTTCTCTTGGCTCAGTTGGTTGGGTGTCCGACTCTTGATCTCAGCTCAGGTCTTGATCTCAGGTCTGTGAGACTGAGCCCTGTGTTGGGCTCCAAGCTCAGCATGGAGTCTGCTTGAAATTCTTTCTCTCCTTCTTCCCCTCCCCTGAGCTGATACCAAGAGTCCGACACCCAACCAATTGAGCCACTCAGGGGCCTCGCTCCCCCTCCCAAATTAGTAATTATATAATAACGCATTGAAATATTTTTTAGATTAGAAAAAGTTTAAAGTTTAAATTTCCCTGATTGTTTCATATTTTTTGACAGTTGGTTTGTAGTTAAAATCAAGATCCAAGTTCCATATACTGCGTTTGATTGATCTACATCTTAAGTGTCTTTTAATGTGTAAGTTTCCCCCTCTTTCTTTGCCAGTTTATTTGTTGAAGGAACTGGGTCATTAGTTCTGTGAAGTTTCCTACATCATCAATTTTGCTTATTGCAGAATCATTTTTATTTGTTCCCTGTATTTTTTGTAAGTTGGTACTTAGTTGTAGATGAGGTTTGATATTTAGATTCAAGTTCTTGGTAGGAGTACTTCACAGGTCGTGGACTTCCTCAGATTTCTTTGTTTGCTTTGGTCTCTTTCTGGTTGGAGGTCACATCCAAATGTCTTGTGATTCTTGATTGTACATTCATACTTAAGTGTCAGCAACTGAGAAATTAGTTAGAAGCTCCCAGGGTCTGAGCAGGACTTGTAGGTTTGTGAGCTCCTCTGTAGAGACAAGCCTGCTTTTTCATTGAGGGAGGTGGGGCACAGATGTGAGAATCTTGAGGGCTTTTAGTTCTTAGCTTCTTCTGCAAAGATTCTTCCAGTCTCCTGACTGGGAGGTGGCAGTTGAGCTGCAAGAATTCTGGAAGCAGAGTGTGGAGAAGGGGCTGAATACCCTGCCTGGCAGGGTTGGGAAGGAGACCAGGGGCCACAGATGCTCACCATGTATACTTCCTTTCAGTCCCCTCATCTGTGACCTGTGGCTACAATTCTAGGAGCCATTCCTTTTTCCTTCTAGTTCTGAGCTCTTCTGAGATTCTGTGGGCCTTCTTCTCGTTGGTATCCCACTCTGTAGTATTCCAGAGAATCATTATAACAAGACATAAACCCAAGGCAATGACCCATTTATTATAGCAGTATTTAGCCAAAAATCCCAGTTTGAATTATCCTTTAATTTATTTACGGAAATAGTCACTAATGGCGACCTTTGTTACTTGGAGTGTGATACCAGAAAGATGAGGACAAATGTTTGATCTCAGTAAGGAGTATTCATTTTGTATGGATTAACTCTCTTGTCTGGCTAATTCCTTCTCTAATTGTCATTGAAATATGTGACCTTGATTATGAAGGGTGATTTCATTCTTTAAGAATGAATGTCTTACTATAAATGCCTCACAGTTATTCACAATGACACATAGGACAACTCTACCCTATTAGTCTTCTTCCACCATGTACTTACTCCTTTTTCTTTCTACTTGAATTAGTTTCTAAAGGCTGCTCTGACAAAATAGTATATACTTGGTGGCTTATAAACAGCAGAAATGTATTGTCTCATAGTTCTGGAAGCTAGAAATCTGACATCAGGATGTCAACAGGGCTATCCTCTTTCTGGAGGCTCTGGATGAGGATTTCTTCCATGCATTTCTCTTCGCTTCAGGTGTTGCCAGCAGTCCTTGGTGTTCCTTGGCTTGTGGACACATCATTCTAGTCTCTGCTTTCATTATCACATACTGTTCTCTCTATATGTCTGTCTTCACGTGGTATTCTCCTTTCTGTGTGTATCTGTCTCTCTGTCTCATCTCCTTTTTTTTTTTTTTTAAGATTTTATTTGAGAGAGAGAGAGAAAGAGAGAGAGCCCACAGAGAAGAATGAGAGGGAGAAGCAGACTCTGCTGAGCAGGGATCCTGATGTGGGGCTTGATGCCACATCCCACAGCAAGACGTCATTGCCCAACCATATTACCCAGTCTCTCTTCAAGAGAATCTTCATGAACTTGTGTTTCCTGGGCTTCATGGCATTCACCTACTCCATGACCCAAGCAGAAGGCAGCCGGTTAACCGACTGAGCCACCCAGGCAGCCCTTATCTCCTCTTTTTATAAAGATGCCAGTCGTTTGGATTAAGGGCCCGCTTTACTCCAGTGTGACCTCATCTTAATTACATCTGCAAGGATGATTTCCAAGTCAGGTCAATTCATAGGTACTCAGGGTTGGGGGACACGATCCAATCCACAACATTGCTATTCTTTGCCCAAGAAATAAATAAAAACTATGTTACTTATTTGGTTCATAATGAATATTATTGGTAGACATTATCACCAAATGAAAATGGAAACTGTACACAGTAATTTACTATTGACCAAAACTGCCTGGAGATTCTTAGAGGTAACATTGACAACTGAAAAAATTAATCTAGGCAAAAAATAGGAAATCTAGGCCTCTCGTAATGTTCTTACAAAGGGAAGTTGTAGGTCTTAGAGCATCACTGGGACAAGAAGAATGAGCCAGTTATAGCCTTTTCAGTGTCATTCTCTCTCCTCCCAGTTTCCTTTCTTATAAAATAGCTTTTTAAAAATGCAGTTAAGGGCTCCTGGGTGGCTCAGTGGGTTAAAGCCTCTGCTTTCGGCTCAGGTCATGATCTCAGGGTCCTGGGATCGAAGCCCGCATCGGGCTCCCTGCTCAGCGGGGAGCCTGCTTCCCCCTCTCTCTCTCTGCCTGCCTCTCTGCCTCCTTGTGATCTATCTCCCTCTGTGAAATAAATAAATAAAATCTTTAAAAAAATAAAAATAAATAAATAAAAATGCAGTTAAAAAATTTCAGAGACTTCCCATGTTCATCTAGTGTTGAATTAAGAGGAGATTAGGAGCTAGCATGTAGCTGTTCAGAAATGTGGCTCCTAAGAGGCTTCAGATAATTTACTCTCCTTTTCCCTCCTTCTCTTGTAGTTAGAAGGAGAAGACAAAAGACTTTTTGATTCATGAAGAATCTGCTCACTAAGAAGTGTATATCAAGCCACTGCCGAATTTCCATCAAAAAAGAAGTAAGCAGAGAATGCAGAGGAAGGTGGACTCCAGGTGAGTGATAGGGTTTGATAAAAAAAAAACGGTAACTGAAATTGTGGCCCACATCAAAACCTGTAAACATTTTGTGTGTAAAAATGATAAATAATAAAAAAGTGGTTTCTGCCTAAATCATGAGTGGTGAGAAAGGAACTTTGGGTAAGGATTTCTTTGTCGATATTTTGGGTTTCTCATCTAGAGTATAATGTACATTTCATGCCTAATATTACAGTTCAAAACCATTTGTTCCATTTTGAGAGTCTGAGAATATCCATCATTAAAATTATGATTTTGAGCAAGAATGAGGGTGATTTTGCTGAGATTGGACGTTATTTTTCCCCTCCGCCCACAAATGGCTTTATTGAATTCAGTTGTAGACATGTATATAAAATGCTGTGAAAGGAGTGACAGCCTCAGGCCATGGGCAGCTGCTAATAGCTTCCATAATATTTTATGTTCTCTGAAATTGCTTGGAAAATTGTCAGTGAGCCAGTGGCAAAAATAATGATGAATGTCAGGCTCCCTGCTCAGCAGGGAGTCTGCTTCTCCCTCTGCCCCTACCTACCCCCTGCTCATGCTTGCTCACTCTCATAAATAAATAAAATCTTTATTTCTTATTTTATTTTATTTTTTATTTTTTTTTAAAGATTTTATTTATTTATTAGAGAGAGAAAGTGAGAGAGAGCATGAGAGACGAGAAAGTCAGAGGGAGAAGCAGACTCCCCACGGAACTGGGAGCCCGATGCGGGACTCGATCCTGGGACTCCGGGATCATGACCTGAGCCAAAGGCAGTTGCTTAACCAACTGAACCACCCAGGTGCCCTATTTTTTATTTTTTAAAAGATTTTATTTATTTGTCAGAGAAAGAGCAAGAGAGCACATAAGCAGGGGGAGCAGCAGGCAGAGAGAGAAGCAGGTTCCCCACTGAGCAGGGAGCTTGTTGTGAGTCTTGGTCTCAGAACCCTGGGGTCATGCATGACCTGAGCCTAAGGCAGACACCTAACTGACTGAGCCACCCAGGCATCCCTACATAAAATCTTTAAAAAAGAAATGCTGACGAACGTAACAATCAGAGGGGTGCCCAAGACCTTGGCCCAGATGTTCAGGCACTTGGCGGTGGAGGCATAGGCCTGGGTCCCAGTCACATCACCCACCATCTTCTGGTCATCAGACTTCATGGAGTAGGCGAATGCCATGAAACCCAGGAAGAACAAGTTCATGAAGATTCTGTTGAAGAGACATTGAGCAATGTGGTTGGGCAGTGCCTTCTTGCTGCAGGTGTTGATCATGGTTGCCATGGGAGCTGAGCTCTAGGGCTCCCGGAGTACAGCCTCCTTAGGTTCCTCCTTGAGCATCTCATAGGTTGTGGGGATGCCCGTGTGGGTGCCAGGAAAGAAGCACTGGGAATTGCAGTTTGAGGTGCAAGATGGAGCAGCTGTGGGCCCTCCATTTCCTCAGTAGTTCTGATTTCTCCAAAGATTGCTTTTTTGGTGTTTGGGAAATCCTGAGGTTGGAAGTTCTAACACCCAAGGCTGACTGGATGTTGGATCTTTCTCCTGCTTTTGACCATGGTTACTTTCAGCCTAGATCAAGGTTCTTTTGATTCCAAATAGCAGAATCCAACTCTGGCTAACCTTGACAAAAGGAAGGAATTTACAAGAAAGAGTGTGGTTTACTAACAGACTTCAGACTCACAGGGGTGGATATATGGCTTGTAGCTGGCCAGTCATGAGTGTCCCATTGCCCTGGGCACGGTGATTGGTTCAGAGGTGAGCACGTGACTGCATAGGCTAATCAGGGTTGTTTTTTTTTTCCTAAAGCTGAGACAGCCATTTAAAGAGAGGGTCGCCCTCTATTGCTGAAGTTGGTGGGACAGCTGTTACAGTATCCACCAAGCAGAGGCAGTGGAACCTTGTGCTGGTAAGCAGGTCAGCACGTTGAGAAGCAGGAATATCTAACAACGTTGAGACACCAGTTCTAGTTCTTGAAGCTCTAGTTCAGGATTCTTCCAAAGTGCAAGGGCTAGGGAATTACCTCTTTGTGCTGGATATCTAATCTCCACTCATCGCATGGGATTAGCCAAAGAGGAGCTCTGCAGGAGGTATGATGGAGGGAGAAGATTGAGGCCAGAGTATTTATTCCCTTGGCTCCTCTTTGCAAGCTGTTTTGGGTTGGCTGTGTCCCTCCACTGAAGCTCACGGAGCACCTTGTAAGGCGACAGGCTCTGACTCTCCTTCTGTGTTCTGGTAATTATTTCTTCTCCTTATCCCTTTGGGCCTAGAGGTGGCACCAGCTTAGCCTCTAGTAGCTTCAGGTTCCTGCACTTTCCCTTGTGGTTCCTCTACACCCACACCTCTGTAAATATGCAGTCCTCAAATTATCCTGTTTTTGGTATATCATCAGTTTTCTTTGGGAGTTTTTATCATGACTGGTATTGGATTTTGTCAGATGGTTTTTCTGCATCTCGAAATGATCTTACAGTTTTTGTCTTTTATTAATAGGTTATATTACATTGATTTTCAGATGTTAAACTAACCTTGCATTCGTAGGATAAATTCAACTTGGGCGTGGTGTTTTTTTTGTATGGTTCTTACATGTTGGATTTGGTTTACTAATATATTTTGAGGAATTTTGTGTTGACAGCTGTGTTTATTAGCTATTGGTCTATATTTTGTGTGTGTGATTTTTTTTTTTTTTTTAAGATTTATTTGAGAGAGAGAGAAAACACCAGCGGGGAGGGGCACAGGGAGAAGCAGACCCTCCCCCCTCCCCTGCTGAGCAGGGAACCTGACCTGGGGCTTGATCCCAAGACTCCAGGATCATGACCTGAGCTGAAGGCAGATATTTAATGGACTGAGCCACCCACGTGCCCCACTGTGTATGTATTTTTGTCTGTCTTTGGTGTCCGGGTGTGATACTGGCTCAAAGAATGAATTTGGAAGTGTTCCTTCCTCCTTTATTTTCTGGAAGAATTTATAGAATATTGACATTTATTTTTAAAATATTTGATAGAATTCATCAGCGAAGCCATCTGGACTTGGGCTTTTCTTTGTAGGAAAAATTTTAATTACTAACTCAATGTCTTCACTTGTTATAGATCTATTTGGAGTTTCTGCTTCTTGAGTCAATTTTGGTAATTTGTTTTTCTGGGAATGTGTTCATTTCATCTCAGTTATTTAATTTGTTGGCATAGAGTTCATAGTATTCCTTTATATTCTTTCAATTTATGAAAAATTGGTGGTAATGTTCTCTCTTTCATTCCTACTTTCAGTAACTTGGTAAAGGCTTGTCAATTTTGTTGAATGACCCTTACTGTTGTTACATCCTTTTTTCCTTATGCTCATTTGAATTGGATTCTTATTGCTTGCGACCTATGATACTAACATACAGAAATTTTTTGTAGAACCTACTATGCCTTGGGCAAGGTAGAAACCAGGGTATAGTGGGAGGGACCTATCTAGCAGTTGTGTGGACCCTTCCTCCTGAGTGGTGCCATATTGGTGCTTCAGCCGCCAACTCCTGTTCAGTCTGTATCTCAGCTCCAAGTTCAGTCCCGGGTGGATGAACCTGGTTGGTCTAGCGTGAGTCAGGCTTCTCCTCCTGCTCAAATCCATTGGGCCTTGAAGAAGGGTCATGGAGTTCCAGCTTGGCTGCTGAGGTCTGCCCCTGCTGATCCCTTAGAAAAGGGATCCTTGACAGCTGAATCAGCGCCCTGTCGGTGTTTCCCATGTGATCTGTAGAGTCCTCTTGAGACCTGCCTCATTTCATCCTCCAAAGCAAATTAACCATGGCTTAAAATGAAGCTCTGTAGTCTCTAACTCTGGTTTATTTTCCTCAATTACTTTACAGCTTTAGATGTGGGACTTTGAGAAGAGAATATGTTTGCTTTTAAAAAAAAATTAGGGCACCTGGGTGGCTCAGTGGGTTAAAGCCTCTGCCTTCGATTCAGGTCATGATCTCAGGGTCCTGGGATCGAGGCCCGCATCAGGCTCTCTGCTCGGCAGGGAGCCTGCTTCCTCCTCTCTCCTGTCTGCCTGCCTGCCTCTCTGCCTGCTTGTAATCTCTCTCTCTGTATCAAATAAATAAATAAAATCTTTAAAAAAATAAAAATAAAAAAATAAAAATAAATTAAACTGTTAGAACACAGTTTAGATTCAGAAAGGTACATGGAATGTACTGTTTATTATATCATTTTGAAACAAACATGGAACCATCATACCGGTAAAGAAACAGTGTATTGTCAACACCTCAGAAGTCCCCTTTTCTGTATCCTTTCCTAATCACACCCACTCCTTCTTCCCTAGAGTAAACCACTGTCCTACTTTAATAGTAATCACTTTCTCAAATTTCTTTATATTTTTACCAGTTAAGAATGCATTCCAAAACAATATAGTTTAGTTTTGCCTCTTTGCCTTTATATAAATGGAATCATATTCTATGTATTTTTTTGTGTCTTGATTCTTTCTCTCAAGATTTTGAGGTTCCTTCATGTGATTGTCTGTAGTTGTAGTTTGCTAATTTTCCTTACTATATGATATAAGAATATTACACAGTTTATCAATTCTGTTGATGAGCATTTGGGCCATTTCCAGTTTTTGAATGTGTTGAACATTCTCATATGCATAGTGTGGCACACAGTGGTTCTCCAGTTTGAGCCTGCAGCAGAATGCCCTGGAGGGCTTGGTAAACACAGGTTGCTGGACTCCACCATCAGAGTTCTGATTCAGTAGATCTGGGGTCATATCTAGTGATTTGTATTTCTAGCAAGTTCTCAGTTGATGCTGAAGCCGTTGGTTTGGGAATCACACTTTGATAACCACTATTTTGAGTGTATAATTGGGAATAGGTTGCTGGGCCAAAAGAGAAGAGAATCTTCAATTTTGCTAGGTCATGGTTTTCTAAATTGGTTGTACCAGTCTGTGCTCTCACTGGCCATGTATGAGTGTGCTGTTGACTCACATCTCCCCAACACTGTGGTTCTGTGGTGGGGATATAGTCCTAGCTCACTGTGCTTTTTATTCATATTTCCTGATTTCTTTTCTTTCTTTCTTTTTCTTTTTTTTTTTTCTTTTTTTTTATTTATTTATTTTTTTTGGTATTTCCTGATTTCTGTTGCTGTTGAGTCCCTGTTTTGGGGCATCTGGATTTTCTCTTTCTGAAGTACATATTCAAGTCTTAATCCCATTTTTTCTATTCAGTTGTATATTGAGTCTTTTCCCTAGTTGATATATAGGAATTTTTTTATTTCCAAATATGTATTCTTTCTATATTTCATGTGTTGCAAATACCTTCTCCCTCTTTGCGGCTCACTTTTTTTCAGTCTGGTATCTTTTGATGACTTACGGTATTTTAAACTTTAATTCAATGAAAACGATCAGTCTTCTTTTTTTTTTTTTTAAAGATTTTATTTAAAGATTTATTTGACACAGAGAGAGATGAGATCACAAGTAGGCAGAGAGGCAGGCAGAGAGAGAGAGGAGGAAGCAGGCTCCCCGCTGAGCAGGGAGCCCGATGTGGGCCTCGATCCCAGGACCCTGAGATCATGACCTGAGCCGAAGGCAGAGGCTTTAACCCACTGAGCCACCCAGGCACCCAACAATCAGTCTTTTTTAATATATCTTTTCTGCCATGTTTTAAGGGATATTTCCTGGGGTCACGAACGTATTCTGTATTGCCTTCTTGCTTCATTATTTTGCCATTCACATTTTTTTTTCGCTAGACCATTTGAAAGTGATTTTTGTGTGTCATATGATTTTCTTCCCCCTCCCCCCATGTGGATATCTAGTTGTGCCAGTACAGTTTACTGGAAAGACTTCTCTGCAGTGCCACCTTTATCATCAATCAAAGGTCCATTTAAGCTCAGGCCTGTTTCTGGGCTTTCTACTTTGTGCCTTATGGTCGAATTGTCCCTGCTACAAAATGATGATGTCTTGATTATATAGCCTTACAATAAGTCTGAGATCTAAGTAAGGTTTCTCACATGATACTTTTAAACACTTCTTCAAAAAAGATTTTATTTTTAAGAAATCTCTACACCCAACATAGGACTTGACCTCATGACCCTGAAATCAAGAGTCACATGTTCCACTGACTGAGCCAGCCAGGCACCCCTCACCGCATACTTTTAAAAGAATGTCTGTAAGCTCTTCTTGGTCTTTGCAATTCTGTATCAGCTTCAGATCACTTTGTCAGGTCTTTTCCCCTCCTTGCAAAACAAAAACTGTTGGGGTTTTAATTGGGATTACTTTGAAGCTATAGATCAGGGTGGGAAAAATAACAATTTCGGTGAGTCCTAAAATTTTCCCTAGGGCTCCTGGGTGGCTCAGTGGGTTAAAGCCGCTGCCTTCGGCTCAGGTCATGATCCCAGGGTCCTGGGATCGAGGCCCACATCGGGCTCTCTGCTCAGCAGGGAGCCTGCTTCTTCCTCTCTCCTCTCTCTCTGCCTGCCTCTCTGCCTACTTGTAATCTCTCTCTCTGTGTCAAATGAATAAATAAAATCTTAAACAAAAAAATTAAAAAAAAATTTTCCCTATAAAAGTGTTTACAACTTTTTTTTTTCCAGTAAGCTCTTCACCCAACATGGGGCTTGAACTCACAATCCCAAGATCAAGAGCCGCACGCTCTACTGACTGAGCTAGCCAGACACCCCAAATGTTTACAACTTTTTAAAAAAGATTTATTTATTTATTTGAGAGAGACAGAATGAGCTGGGGAGGAGTAGAGGGAGAAGGAGACAAGCAGACTCCCTATTTTTTTTTTAATTTTATTTTTATTATTTGCCCAAGGGGTACAGGTCTGTGAGTCATCAGGCTTACATCTTTCACAGCATTCACCAAAGCACAAACCCTCCCCAATGTCCATAACCCATCCACCCTATCCCTACCCTCCCACCCCCCAGTAACCCTCAGTTTGTTTTATGAGATTAGAAGTCTCTTATGGTTTGTCTCCTTCCCCANCAGACTCCCTATTGACACAGTTCTCCATCCTAGCCTGAGATCATGACCTGAGCCAAAATCAGGAGTCCGATGCTTAACCAACTAAGCCACTCAGGCGCCCCTGCAACTTTTGTTAGATTTACTCCTGTGCTTGGTGTTTGTGGTTTGAAAACAATATATAGGGCGCCTGGGTGGCTCAGTGGGTTAAAGCCTCTGCTTTCGGCTCAGGTCATGATCTCAGCGTCCTGGGATCGAGGCCCGCATCGGGCTCTCTGCTCAGCGGGGAGCCTGCTTCCTCCTCTCCCTGTCTCTCTGCCTGCCTCTCTGCCTACTTGTAATCTCTCTGTGTCAAATAAATAAATAAAATCTTAAAAAAAAAAAGAAAAGAAAGAGAAAACAATATATAGGGCGCCTGGGTGGCTCAGTGGGTTAAAGCCTCTGCCTTCGGCTCAGGTCATGATCTCAGGGTCCTAGGATCGAGGCCCGCATCTGGCTCCCTGCTCTCTGCCTGCCTCTCAGCCTACTTGTGATCTCTCTCTGTCACATAAATAAATAAAATCTTAAAAAAATATATATGTGTATAAATAGCTTTATTTTTTGTTTATTGTTAGTCTATAGAAATATATATAGTTGATCCTCATTTGTAGATTCTGAATTTGTGAATTCACGTAATCTCCAGAATTTATTTTAACCCCCAGATCTCTCAGCAGTTTCTGAGTGCTCTTGGGGTCATTCTTGGACATGTGTAGAGCCTTATAAAATTTGAATTGCTTAACAGGCACATTCTCAGCTGAGATGAAACTAGGAATGCTCTGCCTTTTTTTTTTAAGTTTTTATTGAGGTATAATTGAGATACAACATTATGTTAGTTTCAGGTGTACAGCATGATTCCGTATTAGTGTGTATCAGGAACTGCTCACCACTCTAAGTCTAGTTAACATCTTTCACCGTACATAGTTACAGAACTTTTTTCTTCTGATGTGAACTTTTAATATTTACTTTCCTAGCAACTTTCAAATATGCAATACGATTGTTAACTATATCACCATGCTGTACACTTTATCCACATGACCTATTTTATAACTGGCAGTTTGTAGCTTCTGACTCCTTCACCCATTTTGATCTTCCACCCCCACCCCTGCCTTTGGCAACCACCAATCTATTCTCTGTGTCTGTAAGCTTGTTATTTTGTTCTGTTTTAAAATTCCACATATAAGGGAGATCATACGGTATTTGTTTTTCTCTGACTTGTTTCATTAGCACAGTGCCCTCAAGGCCATTCATGTTGTTGCAAATGGTGGGATTTCATTCCTTTTTATGGTTGAAGAACATGCTATTGTATATATATATACCACATTTTTTTTATCCATTCACCTGTCAGCAGACACTTAGGTTGTTTGTCTTAGCTATTGTGTCATGCTGTAGTGAACATGGGAGTACGTATATCTTTTAGAGTTAGTATTTTTTTTCTTCTTCAGATAAATTCCCAGAAGTGGAATTGTGGATCATATGGTAGATCTCTTTTTAATTTTTTGAGGAACTTCCTCATTATTTTCCATGGTGCCTGCACCAGTTTGCATTCCAATGAATGGTGTATAAGGGCTCTCTTTTCTCCACATCCTTGCCAACAGTTGTTATTTCTTGTGTTTTTGATTAGCCATGCTCACAGGTGTGAGGTGGTAGCTTCTTGTGGTTTTGATGTGCGTTTCTCTGATGATTAGGGATACTGAGCATCTTTTCATATACCTGTTCACCATGTGTATGTCTTCTTTGGAAACATGTCTATTCAGATTCTCTGCCCATTTTAAAATTGGATTATTTGGGTTTTTTGTTAAGTTGTAGGAATTCTTTATATCGTTTGGATATTAACCTCTTATCGGACATGATTTGCAAATATTTTCTTTCATTCAGTAGATAGCTTTTTCATTTTGTTGATTGTTTCCTTTGCTGTGCAGAAGCTTTTTAGTTTTAGTTCTGTGTGTTGATTTTTGCTTTTGTTGTCTTTGTCTTTGGTGTCAAATCCAACAAAAAATCAGCACTGAGACCAATGTCAAGGAGCTTACTATCTGTGTTTTCTTCTAGGAGTTTTATGTTTCCAGGTCTTACATTCAAGTCTTTAATTTCTTTCGAGTTAATTTGTGTGTATGCTATAAGATAGTGGTCCAGTGTTATTTTTTTGCATGTGGCTGTCCAACTTTCTCAATACCAGATATTGAAGAGACTGTCCTTTCCCAACTGTGTATATCCTTGGTTCCTTTATCATAAATTAATTAACTATATAAGCATGAGTTTATTTCTGGGCTCTCTATTCCGTTTCATTGATCTGTGTATCTTTTTATGCCCATGCCATACTGTTTTGATAACTGTAGTTTTGTAATATGATTTGAAATCAGGGAATGTGGTGCCTCCAGCTTTGTTTTTTCTCAAGATTGCTTTGGCTTTTCAGGGTCTTTCTTGGTTCTACATATACTTTAGAATTATTTGTTCTATTTCTGTGAAAAATACCACTGGAATCTTGATACAGATTGCATTAAATCTGTAGATGGCTTTGGGTAGTATGGATATTTTAACAATATTGATTCTTCCAGTTCATGACACAGAATATTTAAGGTGACTTTGTAGAATATATTACTATAAATAATAAGAATCGACTGTATATATATTTTTGATCTTATTTTTGTATCAAATAGTCTTGCTAGACTCTTACAAATTTTAATAACTTACCTGTAGATTCTTTGAGGTTTTCCACATGTATAATCATGTCATATGCAAAATGACACTTTATTCCCCCTTCGCCAATCTTTAGGAATATAATTTCCATTTCTTGCTTTACTCTGCCAGCTAGGACCTTCAGTACGATATTATATAGAAGTGGTCTTACATGTCCTGTTCATAATCTCAAAGGGGAAAGCTATCAGAGTTTCAGTTAAGTATGGTATCTGTGTAAGTTTTTCCTAGATAGCCCTTATCAGATTAAGGTTTCTCTTTCTAGCTTAAGACTTTTTTGTCATGAATGGGTATTGAATATTTTTTAATCAACTGTCTTTTCTGCGTCTATTGAAATGATTATATGATTGTCTTTATGGTTGATTTTTCTAATGGTAACCTTCCCTTTCTGGAATTCAGCCTCCATCATATCCTTTTTCTATGTTGTTGACTTGAGTTAGCTGATATTTTGTTTTGATTTTTACATCTGTACTCATTAGTGTGATGTAAATTTTTCTTTCTTAAAATTTCCTTGTTGGGTTTTATATTAAGGTTATGGCTAGTCTCCTAAAACCACGTGGTTTTATGCAGATTTGGGGTGGGTGGTGTTCTTTTTCTAAAGAAATCTCAGGGGGTGCCTGGGTGACTTAGTTAGTTGAGTGTCTGACTCTTGATTCTGGCTCAGGTCATGATCTCAGGGTTGTGAGATTAAGTCCCGCGTCAGGCTCTATGCGGAGTGCTGTGTGCAGAGCCTGCTTGAGATTCTGTCTGTCCCTCTGCTCGTCCCCTGTTCTCTCTCCCTTTCTCTCTCTGTCTCTCTCTCTAGAATAGAATGGAATGGAATAGAATAGAAAACGAATTCTCAGGATAGTTGATGTGAGATTGGCATGAATTTTTCCTTCCATTTTGGTGGAACTTGATAGCAGGACCATCTAGGCCTAGAGATTTCATTGCAGGAAGGTTTTTACTAATGTTTATTTTTGCTAATGGTTATTGGACTGTTCACATTTTATACTTCTTGTGTGGTTTTTGATAAGTTTCGTTTTTCTATTTATCCATTTTATCTATACCTTCAAATTTATTTTTTTATTTAGTTGTTTACAATATTTCTCTTAGGATCTCTAATGATGTGTTTCCCTTTCCCCCCAATATTGGTTTTTGGCCTTTTCTCTCTCTTCTTGATCAGTTTCATTGACTGTCAGTTTTATTAGTGTTTTTAAACAACTCATTCTCCTTTATGCTCTTCTCTGTTATGTTTATTTTCCATTCACGCGAAAAAGAATTAACATGGCAGGCCTGAGACCGCTATTCTTAAAAAGTCCTGCTTACAAGGTTGGCCCTTGACTGGTGCCTAGAGACTTAGATTTCAGGAGGGTTCTCACCATTCCCTGACTGATAAGGGTGGTTAACTCTGCCTGAACTGTTTGTCCAAACAATGTGGTTTATACTGAGCACCCGCTTTTTTTCTAGTAACCTAGAATTTTGATATGTGATAGGCAGAGGGTGTCTGTAGGACCAGCCCCTAGTAAGAACTTTGGCCTCTGTTAAGCGTCCCTGGTAGACGACACTTCACATGTATTCACATAATTCGATGCTGGGGGAATTAAGGGTATTCTGTGTGACTCCACTGGGAGAGGACTCTTGGAAGCATGTACCTGATTTCCAGCAGCCATTGCCCTAAACGCCTTTTCTCTTTACTGATTTTGCTTTGTGCCGTCTTGCTGTAATAAATCATAGCTGCAAGTGCAACCATATGCTAAGTCCTGTGAGACCTTCTATCTAATCATCACTGAATGTAGGGGGTAGCCTTGGGGATGTTTGACATACCATTTTGAATGGGAGGTATTTTTGTCAGAGATCGGGCTGCTTTTTGTCCTTGAAGCATAGTTACTCTCAGTCTGTCTCATTGAGCTTATCTATTTAATTTCACTTGTGTGTCAAAAGATATTTGCATCACATGCAGAAATAATTTGATTCTCTCCTTTCCCCATTGCTCCTCAAATTTAAGGTCTTTTAAGGATGGTGCAGTTAAGAAAACTTATCCTCCAAAGGTACTGGCCAACCAAAAGTCTTCTGCCTTCTCTGGGATCCGGAGTGAAATACCTCGTACCAGTCATCCAGTTCAGTATCCTGCCTCACATGGTTGGACCCGAAGGAACCGGTTACGAGAATTGCGTATCAGGTGAGCTTGCAAGTTGTCGCCTGCCTGCAGTGGCTTTTCCACTGTTGTCCCTTCTTGGTTAAAACGAGGGGATGATTCTTACTCTCCTATCTCAGTTAGTCAGACTTTGATGCCTACCCTTTGTGGCAGAATGTTCAGAAGAAAAGGATATTTAGGAATCTGCAGACTTAAAGTCTGTCATTCTGTGTTTTCATTCACATTCTCTAGTTGTACCCACAATGTGTAAGCTATGAGTCTTCCAGAAAAAGTCCAAATGTAGTCCGAGAAAAATTATCATTTTCCACTACTCTTGATTAGGTCTATCAAAGGCATTTATTCATTCAACGAAAAGATTTTTAAAAGACTTTATTTGAGAGGGAGAGAAAGAGAGCCAGAGAGCACGAGCAGTGGGGAGGGACAGAGGGAGAGGGAGAAGCAGACTCCCCACTGAGTAGAGAGCCCAATTCTGGGCTCGATCCCAGGACTCTGGGATCATGACCTGAGCTGAAAGCAGACGCTTAACCAACTGAGCCACCCAGGTGCCCTCAACAAAAATTTCAGGCTTTCTCTTCCTTGGTGCTGCCTGAAGAGGTGGCAGCCATCCCCTACTCAGTCAGCATCATAGCCTTCCTCTGACCTCTGGAGAAGCCCAAGATCATTACAAAGAGGACCAAGAAATTTATCTGGCACGAGATATGTCAAAATTAAGCACAACTGGACAAAACCCAGAGGCATTGACCATAGGGTGTGCAAAAGATTCAAGGGCCAGATCTTGATGCCCAGCATATGTTATGGGAGCAACAAGAGTACCAACCACATGCTGCCCAGTGGCTTCCGGAAGTTTCTAGCCCACAGCATCAAGGAGGCTGAAACGCTGCGGATGTGCAACAGATCTTACTGTGCAGGGATTGTTCGCAGTGTCTCCTCTAAGAACCACAAAGCCACTGTGGAAAGAGCAGTGCAGCTGGCCATCAGAGCCACCAATCCCAATGCCAGGCCCCACAGCAAAGAAAATGAATAGACAGCTTATATGCGTATCATATTTGTATTAATAAAACCATAAAACTACCAAAAAAAATTTATCAGTTGCCTACTTGGCCAGGTGTTGTGCTAGATACTTTAGATACTATACAAGGTGAATAAGACATCCGTAGTCCATGACCTCATGAAGGCTTAAAGTCACGTCGGCTTGACAGACTGTTAAGTCCCACCAAGAAAGCTTGATAAATGCTAGAAGACAAGAGGATGTTGTGCTGCAGGCCCACATGGCTAAACAGTCCCACTAGTGTAGCCAGAGGAACTTCCCATGGAGGAAGTGGGGTTTAAGATGAGTCCTAAAGGATAATGTATGAATAAGCCAGATAAAGGGTAGGAGGAAGAAGAGTGTTCCAAGCTGAACCTGGAGACTAACTGGCCAAGATAAGCCATGTTTTTTTTGTGTGTGTACCAGGCACTGTGCTAGGTACTTGGGATATTGTAAGACATGGTCCCCATTCTCGGGCTCACAGTGTAGAGGGAACAACAGGTCCCCTGTGAGCCGATTACTGTGATTTGGTGTCATAACATTATATTATACTAAGTGTTGAATCAGAGTGTTGAGGGTACAAAGCTACTCACCATGTTTGGGTTGGGGTAGGTCCAGGAAGGCTTCACATAGGAGTAAGCATTGAAGATGAGCCTTGTTAGGTAAGTGGGCATTTGCTAGGTGTTTTAGGTAGTAAGAATAATACGAATAAAAGCATTATCATGTACTTCCTTTTCCTCAACTCTGAAGTCTTCATTGACTAAAGACTTTATATTGAAAGTATTTTTCAAAAGTAATCGGCTTTGGGTGGGGCGCCTGGCTGGCTCAGTCGGTAAAGCATATGACTCTTGATCTCAGGGTTGTGAGTTGGAGCCCCACAATGAGGGTAGAGATTACTTATAAAAATAAAAATAATAAAAACAATCTACTTGATCTTGGCTTTATAAATCTGTCCCTCCTATGCTCTATTTGATTCAAGATTAGCTGTAATTCACCTTTTGACTCATGCTAGCATCTCTCCCCATGGGACCTTAGTTTCCCTCTGCTTTCCAGAAAATTGATGAAATAAGTCAAATGGAGTTTTAAAATGTGTATGTATATATCCTTTCTTTCCTTCTTTCAGATGCGTGGCCAGAAAGTTCTTATATTTGTGGATTCGAATGACTTTTGGAAGAGTATTTCCCTCTAAAGCCAGGTAGTATTAGCTCAGAACACCAAACTTCTCTGAGTTCATTCTAGGTTTTTGTTTTGTAGTGAGCCCATATGTAACCTTTGTTATAGCATGTGTTCCATTCTTCTCCTCCCCTCTCCCCCAGCCTCTAGCAGGCATATGATATAATGGAAACCTAACACTAGTTTGACCGAATGAGTGTATGAGGGAATCCCAAGTAAACCAGGATAGCTAAGACCCTCTCTGAAAAAAAGTATTGGCCCAGAAGTAAATAATCTCTTTCACGGGACTGTTGAGACTGACCACATTGACTTGCTCTAGAACAGAACCTGGAGAAAAAGTTGGCATTGGCAAGGGGAGTGAAATTTTAGTTGAGAGAATATCCCTGTGCCCCAGCTTCACTTTGTATGGGCCACTGCCCGCTGCTGCGGGTTTTGGTTAAAATTGCTTCAGCTACAGCACAAAGAGTGAAGAGCGGATTGCAGTGGGGAAACACCAGGGTCAGGGACACATGCAGGAGCTGGTGGGGTTGGAGAGAAGGGGACAGTGTAGGGTATATTGCAGAGGAAAAATTGGCAGCCATTGAGATGTAAGCATTTTTTTAAAAACGGAAATGTTGTGGGCTCTTAACCCCTCTACTCTTCCCTTACTACAACCTTTCTTGTTTCATTTTTCTGACATCGTGGCTTTCCTAATCTGGAACATCATCCAAGTCTTTTGATTCAAAGTCTTTTAAGCAAATTTGGCCTGTGGGTGTCCTCTGAAATCTTTGCATTTACCCTGTGAGGGGCCGTGCTGTTCCCATCTCCTTTGTGTGTCTTTACCCGTGAAGCTCCCAGCGTGGCAGCAGTCCACCCGAGCCACACAGGCTAGGCAGAGTTCACCTCTGCTTTTCCTCCTCCTCCTGGACCTTGGCTCTGTCCTTTTTCACTTGCTTGGTAGCTTTTCAGTACCTTCAAATAAAGTTGTTGTTGTTTTTAATTCAGTTGAGTATTTTATTTATTTCCACCCCCCAAACTTTTATTCTTCTTCTAGTGACTGCCCTAAAGAATATATCTTTATCAGAGTGTAATGTTAATTGGCCCTTTCGCCCTCTTCCCAAACAAGGCAAGGTCCTTAGAACACTTTAACTGTGTCTGTCCCCCTCCTGATTTATATGCCCTTACTGTAAGGTATTTTAATTCAGTTTATATTTGAAAATCTGCAAAACATTTTTTTTCTTGTTTTATACAGCTAATATTCGTTTAGATTTATTCATATATTTATCCTTCCTGTTCTTTTTTTTCCCCTGTGTCTCCAGGTTTGCATCTGTGATTATTTTCCTTCTGTCATTGGAACAGCCTGATCATTTGCTTTAGAATAGATCTCCTCGTGATGAATTCTCCCAGATTTTGTCTAAAAATGTTTTTATTTCACTTTCGTTTTTGAAGGATATTGGCATAGAGAAATCGAGGTTGCCAGTTTTTCCCCCAGCATTTTGAAGATAGTTCATTGTCTCATGGCTTCCATTTGTAAGTCATCAGTCTAATTATTGCTGTTTTGAAGATTCATTATCTTATTTTTCAGAGTTTTAATATGATATGGTTAGGTGTGGATTTATTAAAGTCATTTAGCTCATTCTGAGATAATAGGTGACAGGGTTTGTATTTTTGCTTTGCTTTGTGGATGCATCTTTCTGGCATACTTTCTTGGTCTAGAGGCATGTTATTCTCCTTTTCCTTTTCCATATAATAACTTTGTGTAGGATTTGGCCTCAAATATTTTGTTCATTTTTATGTGGAATTGATCTTTCTGAACTGTTTAGAGGGAGGCAAGATCAGGTAACTTTCCTATTCCACAGAGCTCCCACTTCTGTCTCATTTGTAGTGTTAAAAAATACCGCAGCTTGCTCTATGGGATATCCTGGTTCTATTCCCCTAAATTTGATCTGATCCTCTCTCCTCATCTCTCTTGTCCCTCTCCTGCTCAATTTCTATTCTACTTCCAGCAGTTTTTCCTCATTCTGAAGCTCTAGCCTAAAAGGGAGCCTGGCATGTTGGTTCTGAGACTAGGAGCAGGACTGCTCCAACTGTTACATTCTGTCTACATGAGCCCTGCTAGTGGAGTGGAGAAAATTCTCAGGTTCAGCTGCAAGTCTCACATGGGGCCTTTGCACTTTGCAGGGATTACTTACTGGCTGTTTTGGGGCTTTTCCCCATTCTCAGCTCCCTTAGATGCCACCCTCATTGTTCCTTCTCCCTCCTGTAGAAATGTTAAAACCGTGCAGGTCTTTTAACTAGTTTGTCTTCACCTGCTTGCATTTTGGTTTTATGGAGATACCTTGTCCCATGGTTTTGTTGTAAGTGATGAATTCTTGGTTTCGCTACATGGTTGCTGTATGTGTTTTATGGGGATTCAGAGACTGGAAACCTATGTTGTCCCCTCCATTACCTTCCCCAAGTTCTTTTCCTATTTAGTTTTATGTAACTTAATATTTGACCCATATTTAACTAGAAATGTTTAAGTAATACCCATTTATAGTCCCAGTGCTTGGGAAATGCTGATTATATTAGAAATGAATTTGACTCTAAGTAAGAGAAAGTCTGACGGGCTTTTACGAATTGGGATTTGCCTTTTCTCGTAAGCAGTCTGGAGGTTGGTGTTGGTTTAGCTGCTCAGGGACCCCATCAGAGACTCGGGATCTTAGTATTTAGAACTCTTTTGAGTTCACCATTTTTAATATATTGGCCCTTTTGTCCTCAGAGATGACACTGCATTGTTGCAAAATGTTCTGTTTTACTCAGGAAGGAGTAGGGAGGGGTGGTGTCAAATCTATCTCTAACTCAGGAAAATAAAACTTTCCTGGAAACCCTCAGCTGCATTCTGCTTCTGCCTCATTGTCTGGAGCTGTGTCATTGGCTGCCTTTTGCTACAGAGGAGGCTGGGAAAGAAAGCTTTCCAGCTTCTGCACCATGAGGAGGCAGAAGCTTGACAGTGGGTGTTAGATTAGCTAGTGACTGATGTCTGCCACACTGGTTTAAAACCATCCTGTTATACTCTTTACTTTCTTTGCTCTTGAGTGGTAGCAAGGTCTGGAGGGAAGATACTGGACTGGAATTTGGGAGACCTGGGTTTTAGTCCTAACCCAGACCCTAGCTAATTGTTTGACCTGGGGAAAAGTTATGGCTCTGGGCCTTAGTTTCTCAGATTGTAAAATGAGAGGGTAAGAATACTGCTTGTTCTCTAAACATTGACCAGAATTAGAATTCTGATACTCTGTTGAATTAGAAACTTAGGATGGGGTGCTTTGTTGTTGTTGTTGTTTTTCAAGTCGTGATCTCTTTTTAAATTAAGTGGGTTGTTTGTTACTTTGGGGAATATTGGACATATTGATGTTTGCTTTTTTGTTTGTCTTGGTCTTTTTTTCATGTTATTCCTCAACTTTTAGGAATATTAGAGGAGAATTAATTCATACCAGAAAATGCAGAATAATGCCTTTATGTTCTTTGAGATTGTTTTAACTTTTATAAACTGGCATTCATTTTTTTGTTTTTCTTTTATTTTTTTTAAAGATTTTATTTATTTGACAGAGAGAAACACAGCGAGACAAGGAACACAAGCAGAGGGAATGGGAGAGGGAGAAGCAGGCTTCCACCAAGAAGGGAGCTCAATGCAGGGGTCGATCCCAGAACCCTGGGATCATGACCTGAGCTGAAGGCAGACACTTAATGACTGATCCACCCAGATGCCCTAAACTGGCATTGTTTTATCATTAATAAACTGAACCAAAATGACCATTGACTTAGTAGGTCAAAAATAATACAGTATGTGTCCATATATAAGGTAGTCTTTTTTTTTTTAAAGATTTTATTTATTTATTTTACAGAGGGAGAGAGAGCACAAGGAGGCAGAGAGGCAGGCAGAGAGAGAGAGAGGGGGAAGCAGGCTCCCCGCTGAGCAGGGAGCCCGATGCGGGCCTGATCCCAGGACCCTGAGATCATGACCTGAGCCGAAAGCAGAGGCTTTAACCCACTGAGCCACCCAGGCGCCCTATAAGGTAGTCTTAAATATGAGGTGTAGTCACCTATTTTCCTGAAGAGAAGATCTGAACAAAGTTTTTTGGGCTAACAAGAAGTAGATAAAACAGTCATGTCCTACAGTATTTAATTCATCAAGATTTCTCCCTCATTCTTAGCTAATGGCCTTGCTTCCTACTTTTTTTTTTTTTCTTGATAGGAACAACTGAAGAGGGGCACCGGGGTGGCTCAGGTGGCTAAGCATCCACCTTTGGCTCATGTCATGATCTCAGGGTCCTGAGATCGAGTCCCACATCAGGCTCCCTGCTCAGCAGGGAGTCTCCTTCTCCCTCTCCCTCTGCCCCTGCTGGTGCGCTTTCTTTCTCACTCACTCTTTCTCTCAAGTAAATAAATAAAATCTTTATTAAAAAAGAAAGAAACAACAGAGGAGACGCACACAAGCTTCCTCCATCACATCCACCCACCGCCAACATCTGTCACCATGCAAGCTGCTTTCCCTACCATTAGGCAGGTGAACTGTTCTTGTTCTCATCTGCAGGAAAATCCTCGGCTTTTGCACCGTTTCCTTTGTGCTTACTCAAGGCTATTACCCAAACAGTTTTTTTTTCTCTTTTCTGCATCAGTTTTTCACTATTTAGTGGGTCATTTGCACTAGCATATACCCTTATTTCTCTCAACCTGAAAAAAAAATCTCTTTGACCGTACATCCTCCTGCATCTACCACTTCGTCTCTTTGCTCCCCTTTACCTCAACTCCCCTGGCCATTCTCTGTCTCCAACACATCTTGTAGTCTCTCTCAAATCCATCCCGTGAGGCTTTAGATCCTGCCCCTCCACCAGAACTGTTTTCGTTAAGATCACTACATCATCTTTGCACTCCTTCTCTGGAACCTCACAACCGTGACAATCTGATCAGCTCTCAGGATTATTCCCAAATATATACACCCCGCCCAGACCTCCCCCTTGTCCAGACTGCTATGTATGTGATAGTTCCATCGTATGTCTAATAGATGTCACAACTTAGTATGTTCAAAACCAAAATCTAGATCATCCCCACAAACCTCTCTGCCAAGCTTTCTCCCTCTGTTAATGGAAACTCCCATATTTCCAGGAACTTGGGTCAGAAGCCGGAAGAGTCACCTTTGACATCTCTTATTCTCACACCCCAGTTTGCAATGCCAAATGCTGAAATTGTGGGGACTCAGCTTTCAAAATGTGTTCAGATTCCACCTCTCTTCCGCACGTCCAGTTATTGGCATGTCTTCCCTGAATGACCCTGGTAACCTCACTGGTCTCCTGCTTCCAGCCCTGCCCCAGTCAGTCTCTTCATGACAGGTGTTCTGTCATGATCAGATCCAAGTCCTGTCACTCCTCTGCTCACATGACAAGTGACTTCCCTTCTGGCTGAGAGTATGTAAATCCATCTACAAGGCCAATCACCTTGTTTCACCTATCTGTGGATTTTTAAAAACAATTTCTTCTGTCCTATTTTAAATTTCCTACATCTCATTTTGTTCTCTGAATATTTTTTAAAATATAGCAGCCTGGAGGTTCATCATTTTTTGAGGTTAATATAGCAATTTGTTCTTAAGACTTTTGCTTATATTGTCTGTTTCTCCTGAGCCCCTTTTTTTTCTGGTCTTTTGGTCACTGTCTCATATGGGAGCCTTTCCCTACATGTCAAAAGTTCCTTTTGTTGTCTGTTCATAGTTAGGAGTTAGGCACTAAAATATTAATTTTGGAGGCTTTTCTGTGTATGCACTGGGACTTGTAAATTGAAGGCTTCACTTAAAGTTTTTTAGGCAGAGAGCAGACAGTTTCCCTGGGGAACCTCCAGCTGTCAGTATCTAAAAGCCTTTTCCCAGGGGGCACCTGGGTGTCTCAGTCAAGTATCTGCCTTCGGCTCAGGTCATGATCCCAGGGTCCTGGGATTGAGCCCCATGTTGGGCTCCCTGCTCAGTGGGGAGTCTTCTCTCTCTCCCTCTTTGCTCCCCCTGCTTGTGTGCGCTTGTGCGCTCGCTCGCTCTCTCTTGCTCAAATAAATAAATAAAATCTTTAAAAATAATAATAAAAGCCTTTCCCTTAAGTTGATCAATTTTCCCCAGAGGAGAGGAATCCTCCAAACTCCTAGGGTTGAGTGGCTTGGAGGCAGGTGGTGGTGGTTATAAGCTTGGCTGTAGTCAGAGGAGAGGGAACGGGGTCTTACTGTTGAATATGTGCACTTGTTGAAGATCCTGTCCAGAGCTCTGCCTGGTACTCTGCAGTCCAGTAGTCCTCTGTTCAGCCTCTCCAGAGAGAAACCTGAGTCCTCTGCTTGGGTGAATAACAGGACCTAGGGGCCTAACTGCTTATGCCCAAGCCTGCCAACAATCCTGTATTTTCATCTCCAGCCGGGCTCCTCCATTCCTGATGCCTCGTGTTCCCTGCCGTTCTGGGGTCTGTGCCACCCGTTGATTGCTCCTTGATTTCCTCAGCACACGACCCTTAGTTCTTCCTCTGCTTTCTCTGATCTTTTGATTCAATTGCCCCTCGCTTGACTGCTCTCTATCATCTAAAATTTGTTGACATCTTTTGTCTATCATCATTACTCCTATTCTCTGTATTCACAGGCTTACACCTTTCGAAATATATAGGCTGTTATTTTAGTGGGGTTTGGGGAAGGAAGGAGGGAGATGGACAGTAGTAGATGGTAGAAGGAAGTACATGTGCAAATGCAAGTGGTTCTTTTCCTTTAAAATTTTTAAAAATCACAAAGTTGTTATTTAAAAAATTTTCAAACTATAGACACGTGTAATAGGAAACAGCGGTCTCCTATAATCAATCTCTCCCTGAGAGATAACCACTGGTGATAGTTTGGTATACTGGAAATCTTTTCAGGCTTTTAACATGTATAATAGAATCATTTATATGTGTACACACAATGCATGCATATACACGTAGGTGTATGTTTTTACGTATGTACACAAATATGTGTGCATACATTATATGCATATATAGATATATGTAAATTTAGTGTGTATTAATTCCAACATATGGGTACTGGAAATAAAAAATTAATTTTTAAAAATGGTGTCATACATACTAGGAGGTAGCTTTATCTTTTCACCTAACACCTTTCCTGGAACATCTCTCCATTTCAATAGAATTTAGCTCTACTTCATAAAAAATGACTAGGTGGCATTAATTGAATTTAACCTATCCCCTTTGAGGTGCATTTGTTATCATTTTCTCTCTCTCTTTTTTTTTATTATGAACAATAATGAAATGAATTTCCCCGGGTATATTTTTGCTAGCTAGATCTTTTAGAAGCCATGAATGGACACGTTAGTAACCTGCAGAACCGTGAATAGAAATTCAAAGTGACTGATAGGCACAGAGTTCTTGAGTCATCAATCACCTCGACAGTGCCTGTTAGCATCAACGCAATCTGCCATTGCTCTTGTTTTCTTTCTGATCGCCTTTCCCCCCTCTTTATTTCCCCTACCTCTCTTTAGCTGTTTTTATAACTCCTCTGGCTAGATTTCAGTTAAACTAATATGCTCTTTTCCTGTACTAGGAGTACCATTAGGCATTTGCTTATAATTTTTAATCTCCTGTATATGTAAATGGGAAGTATAGCTACCACTTTTTACTAATCAAAAATATTTTTTAGTCTGATGAAGGAAAAGAAACTGGAGAATAATTCTCAACTTGCTTATGGTATTTGCAAAGTCAGATTTTTATTTTACTTTTAACCTCTTTAATTGGTAAGATCTGTAGTATAACATTTTTTTTAGCTTTCTAATTTAAATAGTTCGAAGATTTTGATCTGAAAAATAATCTGTTTTTATTCTACTCTGGTGTTGTCAAATAATGAACCACGCTTTTCTGTGAGAAATTAAAGGCAATATGAAACTAATTTGTAAATAAATATCAGCTCCCACATCATCATGGATCTCTGATTTTTGTTCATTGCTGAAGGTTTTACTATGAGCAAAGAATACTTCGGAAGGCCTTTGAAGAATGGAAGGAAGAGTGGTGGGTTTTCCAGCGAGAGTGGAAACTCTGTGTTCGAGCAGACTGTCACTACAGGTCAGGTTTCATGTTGTATTACTTTAATTTTACTTTTACACATTATTAAATAGTTACTTGTTCCTGTTTCTGGTCAAAAGGTGAAAGTTTTTTTGTTGTTTGTTTTCCAAAGATTCAGTTATTTATTTGAGAGAGAGAAAGTGTGAGCAGGGGGAGGGGCAGAGAGAGAGAGAGAGGGAGAGAATCTCAAGCAGATTCCCCACTGAGCAGGGAGCCTGACATGGGGCCCGATCCCATGACCCTGAGATCATGACCTGAGTCAAAGTCAAGAGTTGGACGCTCAACCGATTGAGCCACCCAGGCATCCCAAAAGGAAAAAGTTTTTTCCCCAGTTTTATTGACATATAATTGACATATATCACTGTGTGAGTTTTACATGTACAGTGTAAAGGTTTGACTTGTGAAATGATTACTAGAGTAAGTTTAATTAACATCCATCATCTCATACAGATACAATAAAAAGAAATGGGAAAAAAAGAAAAAAGAGCTAGGTGGCTCATTTGGTTAAGCATCTGACTTCAGCTCAGGTCATGATCTCAGGGTCATGGGATCCCACTCCCACTGGGCTCCCTGCTCAGCAGGGAGTCCGTTTGTCCTTCTCCCTCTGCCCCTCCACCCACTCATGTTCTCTCTCTCTCTCTCTAATAAATTTTTTAAAAACTTTTTAAAGTTATAATGAGAGCCTTAGAATTTATTCTCTTAACAACTTTCATACATATCACACAGTAGTGGTAACTATAGGCATCATGTTGTACATTTCTTCTCCAGCACTTCTCTATTTTATAATTAGAAGTTTGTACCTTTTGACCACTTACCTCCAATTCCCTCTCCTGCCCCTGCCTCTGGTACAAATATGATATTTTTCTTTCTTTTTTTTTTTTTTTAAAGATTTTATTTATTTATTTGACACAGAGAGAGAGAGATTACAAGTAGGCAGAGAGGCAGGCAGACAGGGAGAGGAAGAAGCAGGCTCCCTGCTGAGCAGAGAGCCCGATGCAGGCCTCGATCCCAGGACGCTGAGATCATGACCTGAGCCGAAAGCAGAGGCTTTAACCCACTGAGCCACCCAGGCGCCCAAATATGATCTTTTTCTATAAGTTTTTTTGTGTTTGCTTTTAGATTCCACACGTAAGTGAGATCACAGAGTATTTGTTTTTGTCTGACTTAATCACTCCGTATAATGCCTTCAGGGTTCATCCATGTTGTCACAAATGGCAGGATTTCTTGGCTTTTTATTCCTCTGTGTGTGTGTGTGTGTGTGTGTGTGTGTGTGTGTGTGTGTACATACACCACAACTTCACCCATTCACCTATCCATGAGCACTTTGGTACTTAGGTGGTTTCCATGTCTTGGCTGTTATACATAATGCTGCTGTGAACATGGGGGTACAATACCTTCCAAGTTAGTGTTTTCATTTACATTGAATATATTCCCAGGAGTGAAATTGCTGGATCATATGGTAGTTCTATTTTTAATTTTTTGTGGATCCTCCATACTGTTTTCCATAGTAGCTGTAGCAATTTACAGTCCCACCCACAGGGCACAAGAGTCCCTTTTCTCCACATTCATGCCAGCATTTGTTATTTCTTGTCTTTTTGATGATGTTACAGGTGTGAGGTGTGAGGTGATAGCTCGTTGTGGTTTTGATTTGCATTTCCCTTATGACTAGCGATATAGAGCATCTTCTCATGAGCCTGTTGGCCTTTCATATATCTTCTTTGGAAAAATGTCTATTCAGTTTCTTTGCCTATTTTTTAACTGGATTTTTGGGGTTTTTTTTGCTCTCGAGTTACATGAGTTCTTTATATATTTTGGGTATTAACCCTTTATCAAATATATGGTTTGCAAATATTTTTTCCCATTCCATAGGTTATCTTTTTCACTTTGTTGATTGTTTTGCTGTGCAGAAGTTTTTTGGTTTGATGGAGTCCCATTTGTTTACATTTGATTTCATTGTTTGTGCTTTAGGTGTCATATTAAAAAAATCATTCCTAAGACCCATGTGAAGGAGCCCTTTTCCTGTATTTTCTTTTAGGAGTTTCATGGTTTCAGGTCTTATATTTAAGTCTTTAATCCACTGTGAGTTAATTTTTGTGAGCAGTTTAAGATGGGGGTCTAGTATCATTCTTTTACATGTGCATATGAATTTTCCCAGCACCATTTTTCTAAGAGACTGTCATTTCTCCATTGAGTAGTCTTGGCTCCTTTGTCAAATATTAATTGGCCATATATACTTGGGTTTATTTCTGGGCTTTTGATTCTGTTCCATTGGTTTGTTTTTATACCAGTACCATACTGCTTTGATTACTATAGCTGTACAGTATAGCTTTAAATCAGGAATTGTGATGCCTCCTGCTTTGTTCTTTCTCAGAATTGCTTTGGATATTTTGGGTCTTTTTTGAGTCCATGGAAATTTTAGGATTGCTCTACTTCTGTAGAAAATGCCATTGGTTTTTGATGGAGTTTACATTGAATCTATAGATGGATTTTGGTAGTATGATTTTAATAATTTTACTAATATTTTAATATTTAATGTTTAATTATGTAATTAAATTACATAATTTAGTAACATTTTAATAATATTAATTCTTCCAATCCATGAATGCAGGATACCTTTCCATTTATTTGTGTCTTTGATTTCTTTCGTCAGTGTTCTGTAGTTTTCAGAATAGAGATCTTTCCCCCCCTTGGTTAAATTTATTACAGAATGTTTTATTGTTTTTGATGCTATTGTAAATTGGATTGATTTGTCAGATAGTTCACTGTTAGTTTATGGAAATGCTACTGATTTCTGTGTGTTGATTTTGTATCCTGCAAAGTTTACTGAATTTTTTTTATTAAATATAATAGTTTTAGGCCTGAGTCTTTAGGATTTTCTATTTATAAAATCATGTCGCCTACAAATAGACAATTTCACTTCTTGCTTTCCAATTCTGATGCCTTTACTTGTTCTTCTTGTCTGATTGCTTTGACTAGAACTTCCAGTATTATGTTGAATAGGAGTGGTGAGAATGGACACTTTTGTCTTGTTCCTGATCTTAGAGGAAAAGCCCCCAGGCTTTCTCTTTTGAGTATGATGTTAGCTGTGGGCTTGTCATATATGGCCTTTATTATATTGAAATATGTCTGGTCTATCCATAACTCGTTAAATGTCTTTATCATGAATGGTTGTTGTTTGTCAAATGCCTTTTCTGTGTCTGTTGAGGTGACCCCATGATTCTTTTCTTTCATTCTGTTAACGTGTTGGATCACAATGATTTGGAGAAGAGTTTTGAATCCTATTTCTGTTTTTCTTCAAACTCTTTTTAGAATAAGTAAGATTGAAGTCCTAAGTTAAACCCAAGTACATGTGCCTGTGGGCACATACACAGAGATACCTCTTGGACCATGATGTGTTGCTCCTATTACTGATTTGAATAGGGTTTTCTCACTGACTCTCACTTCTGTGTAATTTCTAATTCTGAGAGTGTTCAGTTTTTTTAAAATAATAAGTTGTTTTAATTTTTATTGCTCATAGGAGAAAATATATGTCCAATATGGGACATTAAGAAAATAGAAATAGGGCGCCTGGTGGATCAGTGGGTTAAAGCCTCTGCTTTCGGCTCAGGTCATGATCTCAGCATCCTGGGATCGAGGCCGCATCAGGCTCTCTGCTCAGCAGGGAGCCTGCTTCCTCCTCTCCCTGTCTCTCTGCCTGCCTCTCTGCCTACTTGTAATCTCTCTCTCTGTGTCCAATAAATAAATAAAAATCTTAAAAAAAAAATAGAAATAGAAAAAACTAAATCTTGACATTGGTACTCCCAGGGATAAGTAGAGGAAAAAGTAAAAATTGGAATTATATCAAATACACATTTTATACCTTTTTTATACAATAAAAAATTAATGTATCTTAAAAATAGTATTTTGCATCTTTTAAAAATAGTATTTATTCTCATAATCACTTCTTTATTTAGGTTCTTTGGGTCAGGGTTTCTGGCTTGTGAATATTTCAGATAAAAGAAAGACAATGTTGAATCATTCCCCACAGGGAACCTGGATGGCTCAGTCGTTAAGTGTCTGCCTTCAGCTCGGGTCATGATCCCAGGGTCCTGGGATCAAGCCCTGCATTGGGCTCCCTGCTCAGCGGAAAGCCTGCTTCTCCCTCTCCCACTCCTCCTGCTTGTGTTCCCTCTCTCACTGTGTCTCTCTCTCTGTTAAATAAATAAAATCTTAAAAAAAAAAAAAAAGAAATAGAGTCTTAGGAAATGGGATAGTGAAAATACAGAGGGACTGACTTAATGTGTGTGGTATATGTATTGAGAAGGAAAAGACGAAAAGTGCCATTGACCATGTTTAGTGCAGAGGAGAGGTAATGTTTTACACAGTGTGGATGATGAAGATGATAAAGGTATGACTGTCACTCCAAATGTCACAGCTTTGTGAATGCTAAAGGTGAAGTTATTCTCATATAAGTCAAGCCTGTTTTTCCTTAGTGATACTGTAAGGTGAGAAGAATGACTCTCCATCAAGGAGAATAGGTTTCACTGGACTATGGAAAATAAAATTTTTTTTTTTAAAGATTTTATTTATTTTATTTCACAGAGGGAGAGAGATCACAAGGAGGCAGAGAGGCAGGCAGAGAGAGACAGGGGGAAGCAGGCTCCCCGCCCAAGCAGGGAGCCCGATGCGGGCCTCGATCCCAGGACCCTGAGATCATGACCTGAGCCGAAAGCAGAGGCTTTAACCCACTGAGCCACCCAGGCGCCCGGAAAATAAAATTTTAACTTAAGATACAGATATGGCTTTTTTGTATCAGACACATCCATGTTAATTTCTGAGTACAGAATGGACTGGGTATACTGAATTAGGAGTTATTTTGGTTTAAGGAAATGCCAATTGGGGCACCTGAGTGGCTCAGTCTGTGGAGCATGTGACTCTTGATCTCAGGTTTGTGAGTTCAAGCCTCATATTGGGTGATAGATTATACATAAATAAACTAATAAATAAATAAGCATTAAAAAATTCCATTTTCTTTCTTTCCTTTTTTTTTTTTTTTTTTTTTTTTTTTTCCCCCNACAACCTGATGTTCCAGACCTGGAAGACCTATGTGCATCAGCAGCAGGAGATGAGGAACAAGTACATTAGAGCTGAGAATCATGGTGAGAAAAGGAAGTACATATCTAAAGAAAATGCCTTCATTTATTTGATTTTCTTTTATGAAGACTTAATTTTTTGAGAGCAGTTTTAGTTAGGTTCATAGCGCAAAATGAAGGAGGAGATACAGTGATTAGCCATATACCTCTTCCCCCACACATTCCTAATCTCTCCCACTATCAACATCACTCACCACGTGGTACTTGAGTGGTTCACTGTCACAGTGAACCCACATCAACACATTATAATCACTCAAAGTCCATAGTTTACACTAGGGTTCACTCTTAGCGTTGTACTTCCTATGTGCATGTATCCATTATTATGGTAGCATACAGAGTATTTTCACTGCTCTAAAAATCTTCTGTGCTCTGCCCATTTAGTTCGTCTCCTCCCCTGCCAACTTTTTTTTTATTTTTTTAAGATTTATTTATTTGAGAGAGAGAGAACATGAGTGGGAGGGGCAGAAGGAAAGGGAGAGAGAATCTCAAGCAGACTCCTTGCAGAGCATGGAGCCCAATGCGGGGCTTGATCCCACGACCCCAAGATCATGGCCTGAGCCAAAACCAAGAGTTGAATGCTCAACCCACTGCACCACCTGGGTGCCCATCCAAGCGCCCATGTTTCCCACCCCCAGCAACTTTTTACTGTCTTCATAGTTTTGCCTTTTCCAGAATGTCATATAATTGAAATCATATAGTGTATAGCCCTTTCAGATTGGCTTCTTTTACTTAGTAATATGCACTTAAGATTCCTCCATATCTTTTATGGTTTGATAGTTCATTTCTTGTTAGTGCTGAATAATAGTCCATTGTTTGAATGTGCCACAATTTATTTATCCATATCTGAGAAGGACATTTTGGTTGCTTCCAAATTTTGGCAGTTATTTTGACAGAATAAAACTTGCCATGTGCAGGTTTTCGTATGGACTTAAGTTTTCATCTCCTTTAGATAAATACCAAGGATTGCAGTTGCTGGATCATATGATAAAGAGTATGTTTAGTTATGTAAGAAACTGCCAAACTGTCTACCACAGTGGTGGTACTACTGTGTATTCCCACTAGCAATGAATGAGAGTGTCTGTTGCTCCATATCCTTATCAGAATTTGGTGTTGACAGTGTTATAGATTTTGGCCATTCTAATAGGTGTGTAGTGGTATCTTGTTTTAATTTGTATTCTCTGATGACATAATGACCTGGAACATCTTTTCATGTGATTATTTGCCATCTGTATATTTTTGCTAAGGTATCTTTTGTCCATTATTTATTTATTTATTTATTTATTTATTTATTTATTTATTTATTTATTTATTTTTAATTTTTTTTTTAAGATTTTATTTATTTATTTGACAGAGAGAGAGAGATCACAAGTAGGCAGAGAGGCAGACAGAGAGAGAGGAGGAAGCAGGCTCCCCGCTGAGCAGGGAGCCCGATGCGGGCTTTGATCCCAGGACCCTGAGATCATGACCCGAACCGAAGGCAGAGGCTTTAACCCACTGAGCCACCCAGGCGCCCTCTTTTGTCCATTTTTTAGATTGGATTGTTTTCTTGTTGAGTTTTAAGTAATCTTTGTATACTTTGGATAACGTCTTTTATCAAATGTGTTTTTTGCCAATATTTTCTCCCAGTCTGTGGCTTGTCTTCTCATTCTCTTTACATTGTCTTTTGCAAAGCAGATGTTTTTAATTTTTTTTAAGATTTTATTTATTTATTTGACAGAGAGACACACAGTGAGAGAGGAAACACAAGCAGGGGGAGTGGGAAAGGGAGAAGCAGGCATCCTGCTGAGCAGGGAGCCCAATGCGGGGCTTGAGTCCCAGGACCCTGGGATCGTGACGTGAGCCGAAGGCAGACGCTTAATGACTGAGCCACCCAGGTGCCCCCAAACGTTTTTTATCTTAATGAAGTCCAACTTATCAAATTTTTCTTTCATGGATCATGCTTTTCGTGTTGTATTACACCCAAGTCATATGAGTCATATGTTATTGTCAAGGAGTTTTATTGTTTTGTGTTTTGTATTTGGGTCAGTAGTCCATTTTGAGTTAATCTTTATGAAGAATTTAAGATCTGTGTCTAGATTCTTTTTTTTTTTTTTGCATGTCTAAGTCCAGTTGTTTTTGCACCATTTGTTGAAAAGATTGTTTTTGCCCCTTATCCTTTGTCAAAGATAAATTGACAGTATTTACATTGGTCCGTTTCTGGGCCTTCTCTTCTGTTGCATTGATCAATTTGTCAGTTCCTTCATCAATATCATTTTGTTTTGATTACTGTAGCTTTATAGAAAGTCTTAAGGTCCAGTAATGTCATTCCTCCAACCTTGTTCTCTAATATTGTGTTGCCTATTCTAGGTCTTCTGTCTCTCCATGTAAACTTAAAATCAGTTTGTTGATATCCACAAAATAACCAGCTGGGATTTTGGTTAGGATTGCTTTGAATCTATAGATCAAGTGGGAAGGACTGACATTTTGACAATATTGAGTCTCCCTATCCATGAAAATGGAATATTCCTCTGTTTATGTAGTTCTTTGATTTTGTTCATCAGAGTTTTGCAGTTTTCCTCACATTGACATCGTATATATTTAGTTAGATTTCTACCTGAGTATTTCATTTTTGAGGGTGCTAATGTAAATGGTATTGTGCTTTCAATTCCAAATTCCATTTGTTCATTGCTGGTATATAGGAAAACAATTAACTTTTGTATATTAACTTTGCATATCAACCTTGCTATGAATTGCTTAATAGTTCCAGGGATTTTTCTTGTTTGTTTTGTCAGTTCTTTTGGATTCTCTACACAGATAGTTGTGTCATCTGTGAACAAAGACAGTTTTACTTCTTTCTTCCCAATCTTTATACCTTGTATTGCTTTTTCTTACCTTGTTGCATTAGCTAGAACTTCTGGTATGATATTGAAAAGCAGTAGTTGAGGGCAACTGGGTGGCACAGTCAGTTGAGTGTCCAACTCCTTGGTTTCAGCCCAGGTCTGATCTCACGGTTGGTCTTGAGATTGAGCCCTGTGTTGGGCTCCACACTCAGCACAGAGTCTGCTTGTGTTTCTCTCTCCCTCTCCATCTGCCCCTTCCCCCACCCCCCACTTGCTCTCTCTGAAATAAGTAAAATCTTTGAAAAAAAGAAAGATAGTTGAGAGGGGTCATTTCTGCCTTGTACCTGATCTTAGTGGGAAATTTTTGAATTTCTCACCATTGAGTATGATATAGGCTTTTTGTAGATACTCTTTATCAAGTTGAGGAAGGCCCCTCTCTTTTTCCTTTTTTCCTGAGAAGCCTACATTTACTTTTACAGAAGCTCTTGGGGAAGACAAGTACATTATCTCTGAGAGAAAATAACTCCAGGTTAAAGGGAACATTGTTTGATGCCCTTTCCTATTATCCAGAATCTTTATCTCTGAAGAACTCCTATATCTCCTGTATAGTCATATCCCTGTGGTTTTCTCCATATGGCATGGTTTTGGCACCTACAACTCATTTAAGCATGATTTCTGTGAACTGGCTCTTCTTGCCTTCCCACAGCACCTGGGGTGGTTGTCTGTCTAGCTGTCATGTGTCAAGTTGCAGTGCTCACTTCTAGTCTTCTTTGTCTAGGTTGCCCCTTCGTGATCTTGTGACTAATTTAGCTCTGGTCAGTATCTGGTTCCTCTGTGAGTTGAGTCCAGAGACCCATGCTGGGAGTCTAAGACAAAAAGGCACTGAGTTTCAAAATGATAGTGCAGCCTGCATTAGCAGCTGCCTCATACCCATTTCACGTGAATGCTTTGCAGGCACCTCAAACTCAGCAAGTTACAAATAAAACTTGTCGACTGCCCCACATGTAGATCTGCTTTTCCTTCTACTTTTCGTAGCTAAGTGAGAAACCTTACTGAGGCATAGCCTATCCGTTCCTCATGCCTGTCATTCATTTATTTATGTTTATAATATGGCTCTCCGACTTGTCACTTGCATTCATCTTTTCTTCGGTACTTCCCGATTAATCTTCATCTTTCCCCCAAAATTTTATAAGTTCCTCTTTTTTCATCTCCCTGCATTTATTTTCTTCCCCTTCTCATTGTCCACATGGCTATAATAATGGTAAGACACAGGTAAGATCATGTAACTCCTGTGCATATAAATTCATTTGGCTCCTTTCTTTTTTTTTGCTATAGAATTATTTTTATATCTTTTTCTCCATGACTGAATATACAACGATAATGGAAGTAACATATTCTGCTGCTATAAAGATGGATAGAATATGTCAAAATCTACCCGCTGAATTTTCTTTAAGTTGTCCTCCAGGGCAATCATCTAAAGAAAAGCAGGAAATGCTTTCACAGGAACACTTTTGTGGAAGGACCTAGTGTGCTTCAGGTGCAAGTGTGCCTGACTGATAATGTCATATATCACATCTCTCACATTTTTATCTTGGTTCTTCCGTAGAAAATCCTCTTGGGAGACACCATGCAGCATACAAATATCCATGGGAAAGAACACCCTTCTTCTGTTTCCATGATAGGGTGTTGCTCTCAAGCAAGTCACAATGCCCTGGGCTTGTGTGACTCGCAGTGTGACTCACAGCATGGTTTGCATGAAGGTCCTTTACACCCAGTATTTCTAATGTTAAGTAAAGAAGCGCGCTCTGGGTGTTTTCAGCATAATTTTCCAATTCCTGGATATTACGATATGCTTTTTCATCCAAATTTTTTTCTCTTTCATCAGTGGTTTTCATAAGCCATCTTTTGGTCAGATTATGTCTTTTGACAACCTTGCATAGCTCGAGGGCCAGGCTGCTGGGGTGGGTTGTCACAGTATATGTCGTCCACTGTTTTTTTTCCAGAACCCCATTCTCATCAGTCCAATTGTTTTCTCAGAGACGGAGTCCTTAACCTGAGCCAGTTCCACATTGAAGGCCCTCAGTGCAAAAGCAGAGCTTCTGGATTCTGCAGGGAGCAGCAGGGAGCATAAATAGCCTTCATAATCTCGTTTTCGCAGCAGCTTCATGCAGTAGCAGTCAGAGCCCAAGGCGCCCAGTCTGCTGGCCACAGCCACGCTCCACCCGGACCCCGTGAGCCCTGGGAGGCACCAGGCTCATGCCCACAAGCCCTGGGGTGGCCGGCGGCCGCACAGGCAGACAACGCTGACATTTGGCTCCCCTTTGCTAATAAAGTCAGCACTCCTTGGTATTGCATACAAGGTCTTCACCTTTTCTCTTCTGTACCTTCCGTACACCCTACGCCCTTGCCACACTGGATATGCACTTCTATATCTTTCCATGGCTCCCCCTGCAGTTTTTCCAGCAGGCTCGTTTCAAGTATCATCTTCCCCATGTAGTGTTCCCTTCTCTCCTGTGGGTTCTTCCTTCCCTTAGCTGTTCCTGAGGCAGGTGCATTGTTTCAGTATTTAGCTGGTAAGTTGCTTATGTTGTGTTGTTTCCTTTTTAATTCATACAAAGTAAGAATCGACTCTTTTTGGTGTTTAGTTCTTTGAGTTTTGAGGAATGCATAGCTGTGTAACCACCACCACAATCAAGAGACAGAAAGTTCCATCACTCCTGACCTTGTGCTAACCCTCTGTAGCACCTTCCCTCCGCACTTGATTCCTGGCAACCACTGATCAGTTCCTTATCACCATAGACTTTCCTTTTCTAGAACGCCATATAAAGGGAGGCATACAGTTGGTAGTATTTTGACACGGCCTTCTTTCAACTTAACCTAATGCATTTGAGAGCCTAATGCGTTCATCCAAATTGTTGCATGTATCAGTAGTTCATTCCTTTATGTTGTGGAGTAGTATTCTGTATACTGCGTAGTAGGAATGTGAAAGTTTGTTTATCCATTCCCTGATTGAAGGACATCGAGTTGTTTCCAATTTTAGACAACTATGAATAATAAGTCATAAACATTTGTGTATAGTTTCCCATGTGAATACTTTTCTTGGGTAGATTATCTAGGCATTAATTATCTAGCGTGATTAGGTGTAAGATTGCTGGGATCTTATAGTAGGTGTATATTTAACTTTATAAGAAGCTGCCTAACTGTTTTCCAAAGTGACTATACCATTTTGCACTCCAACCAGCAATTTATGAGAGTTCTACTTGTTTTGCATCTTACCAGTACTTGGTATTGCCATTTAAAGTAAAAATTTAACTATACAGATGGGTGTTTGGAAATACTTCGTTAAGGCTATAATTTGTGTGTAATGATTAATAATGTTGAGTATCTTTTCCTATGCTTACTTGATATTTATATCTCTTTTTGGTGAAGAGTCAGTTCAAGATCTTTTGTCCTTTTAAATTGGTTGGTTATGGTCTTGTTGAATTTTGTTAAAAATACGTTCTGGTTACAAGTCTTTTGTGAAAAGCATGATTGGCAAATACTTCCTTCCAGAATGTGGCTTGACTTTTCATTCTCTCTCTCTCTCTCTTTTTTTTTTTTTTTTTTTTTTTTTTTTTTTTTTTTTTTTTTTTTTTTTTTTTTTTTTTTTAGATTTTATTTATTTATTTGACATACAGAGAGAGATTACAAGTAGGCAGAGAGAGACAGGGAGAGGAGAAAGCAGGCTCCCTGCTGAGCAGAGAGCCCGATGCGGGCCTCGATCCCAGGACGCTGAGATCATGACCTGAGCCGAAAGCAGAGGCTTTAACCCACTGAGCCACCCAGGCGCCCTGTCCTTTCATTCTTGACGGAAAAGACTCTCAACAGTGTCTTTGCAGAGCAAAATTTTTAATTTTGATAAAGTCCAATTTTTTTTATGGGTTGTCCTTTTGATACTATAGGGATTCCACCTACTTCAAAGCCACAAAGATTTTCCCAATGTTTTCCAGCCTTGCTAAGTTCATTAGTTATAGGAACTTTTTCATAGATTCCATGGGATTTTTTTTTAAAGATTTTATTTATTTATTTGACAGAGAGAGACACAGCAAGAGAGGGAACACAAGCAGGCGGAGTGGGAGAGGGAGAAGCAGGCTTCCCACCAAGCAGAGAGCCCGATGCAGGACTCAATCCCAGGACCCTGGGATCATGACCTGAGCTGAAGGCAGACACTTAACAACTGAGCCACCCAGGAGCTCCATGGGATTTTTTAAAAAAGATTTTATTTATTTATTTGAGAGGCAGAGTGTGCGAGAGAAAGCACAGGCTGGGGGAAAGGCAGAGGGAGACTCCCTGTAGGACCCTGGGATCATGACTGAGCCAAAGGTAGACACTTAACCCACTGAGCTACCCACACGCTCCTCCGTGGGATTATCTATGCAGATAGTTAAATCATATGTGAACAGAGACAGTTTTATTCCTTCCTTTGCAGATTATTTTTATTACATTGGCTAGAGCTTCTAGTAAGATACAGAATAGGAGTGGTCAGAGTGGACATCCTTGCCTTATTCCTGATCTTAAGGGAAAAGCATTGTGTTTAATCATTAAATATGATGTTAGCTGTAGGGTTTTTTGTAGATGTCCTTTGTCAGGTTAAGAAGTTCTAGTCCTAGTTTTCTGAATATTTTTATCAGTAAGAGGTATTAAATTTTGTCCAGTGATTTTTTTTTTAGTATCTATTGAGATGATTCACTGCTCTTCTTTTTAGTCCATTAATATGGTGAAACAGCAATTTTCAGAGTTTGAACCAGCCTTTCATTCCTCAGATTAATGCTATTCTTCATATATTGCTGGGTTCAATTTGCTAATTTTTTTTTGTTGAGGATTTTTACACCTGTGTTCTTGAGGATATTGGCCTGTACTTTTCTCTTGTTATAACGTCTTTGTCTGGTTTTGGTTCAGGATAATACTGGCTTCGTAGAATGAGCTGGGGAGTGTTTCATTGTCTTCTATTTTCTAAAAAGGATTTGTAGAATTTGTAGAATGTGTATTAGGATTTCTTCCTTAAATATTTGATAAAATTCTCCAGTAAACTCATCTGGGTCTGGAGTTTTCTTTTGTTAAAGAAGTTTGAACTTTGAATTCAAGTTTTTGAGTAGATGTAAGACTTGTTTAGTTTACCTATTCCTTCTTGAATGAGTTTTGGTAATTTGTTTTTCAAGGAATTGGTCCATTTTAAATATGTTGTTGGATTTATGGTATAGAGTCATTTTGAAGTATTTATTCCAGTATTATAATGTTAATGTCTGCAGGGTCTGTAGTAATAGCTCCTCTCATTCCTAATATTGATCATTTATGTCTTTAGCCTTCTATTTTTGGTAAGTGTGACTATCAGCTCTATCCATCTTTTCAAATACCCAGCTTCTGCAATTGTTTTCCGTTGATTTTCTGTTTTCAAGTTCCTTGATTTTTGTTCCTGTTTTTATATTCTCTCACTTCTGCAAGGTTTGGTTTTAATTTGCTTTTTTTTCTTGTTTCTTAAGATGTAAGCTGAGGTTATTGATTTGAGGCCTTTCCTTTATTCTAACACATTTACTGTAATTAAGTTACCTTTAAGCACAGCTTTAACTGCACCCCTCAGATTTTAGTATTTGCAGTTCTGTTTTCATTCAGTAAGAAATGTTTTCTTTCCTTTTTTTTTTAAGATTGTATTTATTTATTTGCCAGAGAGAGAGAGAGCAAGAGAGCACACAAGCAGGGGGAGGGGCAAGTAGAGGGAGAAGCAGACTCCCTGCTGAGCAGGAAGCCTGCTATGGGACTCAGTTCCAGGACCCTGGGATTATGACCTGAGCCAAAGGCAGACACATAACTGACTGAGCCACCCGGGCGTCTCTGAGAAATGTTTTCTAATTTCCATTCCTTTTTGACCCACAGATTATCTAGAAGTGTGTTTAGTCCTATATTGGGGACATTCTAATATCCTTCTATATTTATAGTAATAGTTCAAAATATCTTTATTAATTTTCTAGTTTACCCTGTTAGGAACGAGAGAACAGACTTAGTATGATTTCAGTTCTGTTAAATTCATTAAGGTTTTTTTTATTTTGTTCATTTTAGAACATTTATCTTGTGGCTATTCCATAATTATTTGAGGAATATGAATTCTGCTATCTTGTGTTATTATTTGCAGTTATAATAAATGTAGCTGTATTATGGAGTAGAAAGAAAAATCACTTGAATTCTTCAGGTAAAAAAAGTTCATTCTGGGGGTGCTTGGATGCTGCAGTCCGCTAAATGTCCAACTCTTGGTTTTGGCTCAGGTTGTGATCTCAGGGTCATGAGAGCGTGGAGTCTGCTTAAGATTCTCCCCCCCCAGTCCCCCTCCCACCCGTGCGCGTGCGCACGCGGGTGTGTGTGTGTGTGTGTGTGTGTGTGCGTGCACGGGCACTCTGTCTCTCTAAAATAAATAAATATTTTTTAAAAAGAAGAGTTCTTTCTGTTGTATGACCGTTGTATCAGGCCATGCCCTCAGACCTCAGGGAGTATCTGTTCATTCTTGCACTGTTTTTTTTAAATTTAAATTTATTTAAATTCAATTAATTAATAGTGTATTATTCGTTTCCGAGGTAGAGTTCAGTGATTCATCAGTTGTATATAACACCCAGTGCTCATTATATAACATGCCTTCCTTAATGCCCATCACCCTGTTACCCCATCCCCCCACTCACTCCCCTCCAGCAACCCTCAGTTTATTTTCTATGGTTAAGAGTCTCTTACGGTTTGTCTTTCTCTCTGATTTTATCTTGTTTTATCCCCACCCCTTCCTCTGTGCTCCTCTGTTTCTTAAATTCCACATATGAGGGCGCCTGGGTGGCTCAGTGGGTTAAAGCCTCTGCTTTTGGCTCAGGTCATGATCTCAGGGTCCTGGGATCGAGGCCCGCATCGGGCTCCCTGCTCAGCGGGGAGCCTGCTTCCCCCTCTCTCTCTCTGCCTGCCTCTCTGCCTCCTTGTGATCTCTCTCCCTCTGTGAAATAAATAAATATAAAATCTTTAAATAAATGAATAAATAAATTCCACATATGAGTGGAATTGTATGATAATTGTCTTTCTCTGTTAACTTATTTCACTTAGCATAATATCCTCTGGTTCCATCTACATCATTGCAAATGGGAAGATTTCATTTTTTTTTCTATTTATTTATTTATTTATTTGACATAGAGAGATCAGATCACAAGTAGGCAGAGAGGCAGGCAGAGAGAGAGGGGGAAGCAGGCTCCCCACTGAGCAGGGAGCCCGATGTGGGCCTCAATCCCAGGACCCTGAGATCATGACCTGAGCCGAAGGCAGAGGCTTTAACCCATTGAGCCACCCAGGCGCCCAAGATTTCATTTTCTGATGGCTGAATAATATTCCATTGTATATACACACCACATTTTTTTAGCCATTCATCTGTCAGTGGACATCTGGACTCTTTCCATAGTTTGGCTATTATGGACATTGCTGCTTTAAACATTGGGGTGCAGGTGCCCCTTCGGATCACTACATTTGTATCTTTGGGGGTAAATACCTAGTAGTGCAGTTGCTGGGTCGCAGGGTAGCTCTGTCTTTAACTTTTTGAGGAACCTCCATACTGTTTTCCAGAGTGGCTACACCAGCTTGCTTTCTCACCAAGAGTGTGGGAGGGTTCCCCTTCCCCTGCATCCTCGCCAACATCTATGGTTTCCTGACTTGTTAATTTTAGCCATTCTGACTGGTGTGAGGTGGTATCTCATTGTGGTTTTGATTTGTATTCCCTGATGCTGAGTGATGTTGAGCATTTTTTCATGTGTCTGTTGGCCATTGGGATGTTTTCTTTGGAGAAATGTCTGTTCTTATCTTTTGCCCATTTCTTTATTGGATTATTTGTTCTTTGGGTGTTGAGTTTGGTAAGTTCTTTACAGATTTTGGATACTAACCCTTTATCTGATAAAACATTTGCAAATATCTTCTCCCATTCTGTAGATTGTCTTTCGGTTTTGTTGACTATTTCCTTTGCTGTGCAGAAGTTTTTTATCTTGATGAAGTCCTAATAGCCCATTTTTGCCTTTATTTCCCTTGCCTTTGGAGACATATCTAACCAGAAGTTGCTGCGGCCTTGGTCAAAGAGATTGCTGCTTGTGTTCTCTTCTAGGATTTTGGTGGATTACTGGCTCACATTTAGGTCTTTCATCCATTTTGAGTCTATTTTTGTGTATGGTGTGAGAAAATGGTCCGGTTTCATTTTTCTATGTGTGGCTGTCCAATTTTCCCAACATCATTTGTTGAAGAGACTGTCTTTTTTCATTGTATATTCTTTCCTGCTTTGTTTAGTTGATCATAGAGTTGAGGATCCATTTCTGGGTTCTCTATTCTGTTCCATTGATCTATGTGTCTGTTTTTGTGCCAGTACCATGATATCTTGATGGTTATAGCTTTGTAATAGAGCTTGAAGTCTGGAATTGTGATGTCCCCAACCTTCATTTTCTTTTTCAACTTTCCTTTGTCTATTTAGGGTCTTTCTGGTTCCATACAAATTTTAGGATTATTTGTTCCAGCTCTGTAAAAAATGTTGATGGTATTTTGATAGGGATTGCATTGGATGTATATATTATTGCTCTGGGAAGCATAACAATATTTGTTCTTCCAGTCCATGAGCATGGAATGTTTTTCCATTTCTTCGTGTCTTCCTCAATTTCTTTCGTGAGTGTTCCGTAGTTTTTGGTCACTCTTGCACTGTTAAGTAAAAACGTAACAAGTACTTTCAGGCCTTAGGGAAGTGGGGTTCTCACATTGTCCAGATTCATGGCAGAGACCATTAATGCAGATTCTTGGGTACCACCCTCAGAAAATAACAGCTTGTATTTATTGGAGACACTTTTTATCAATGATCTCATTTACTCTTGACAAATACACCTTTAAGGAAGACGCCATTTTGGAGGTGTGGAACTTCTGCGAGGTTACTCGGCTCAGTGACAAGTTCATATTCAAACCTGGTTTGTCTCACTCAGGAGCCCAAACTCTAAACCACAGCAGCATTGCCCAGGGGGCCTGAGGAAGCTACATGTTAAGTTCTCCATGTTTTGACTTGACTTGTCAATTGCTGTGAAATATAAATATAGTTCTCATCCTGCTAACCACATTTTGGAGGATGTCCTCGTTGACATATGGTTGACATAAGTTTGTTTTCTCCTTCGTGTTCTAAAAAGAACAGAAATTTATTTCATTAGTGATGACTTTGATAGTGAAAATGGGATTTACCGCAAAGGGAGACCTATGGACCTTTGCAGTTCCCATATCTAGTAAAGTCTCTTTTCTCCAGGATCATTACTAGTCCCTTTTATTCTGTTTTTCAAGCAGCTGTAGATGGTATCGTGTTCTTTTGTCTTGCTTATTCTACTTTACAATTATCGTTTCAAACAGCAAGTTTTATGACATGATTTCTTCTTCTCCTTTAAATTTATACTGTGGAAAATCTTAAACATCTACAAAATTAAAAGATGGGGTAATGAACCTCCATGTACCTGTCACCCAGCTTCAGCAATTACCAACTCAGACCAGTCTCACTTCTCTGCTTTTTGTTATTCACATAATTTTATCTGTGGAAATTATAGAACATATCTCTAAAAATAAGAGCTTTNGCCTGGGTGGCTCAGTGGGTTAAAGCCGCTGCCTTCGGCTCAGGTCATGATCCCAGGGTCCTGGGATCGAGGCCCACATCGGGCTCTCTGCTCAGCAGGGAGCCTGCTTCCTCCTCTCTCCTCTCTCTGCCTGCCTCTCTGCCTACTTGTAATCTCTCTCTGTGTGTCAAATGAATAAATAAAATCTTTAAAAAAAAAATAAATAAAAAAATAAAAATAAAAATAAGAGCTTTAAAACAAAGGATTTCTGAACAGTGCAGTATATTGATTTCCTGTGTTTTATAAACGTCATCCCTTATAGAACCATTCTTCAAGTGTACTTGTATCTTATTTATTTTGTAGAGCTTCACAACTTTTCCACCAGGGGGCACTTGAAGGCTGGAGAACTTCAGATCTTCAAAAGGAGGGATGAATACAGAATGCCCATGAGCTTTTATCATAACCCAGAGTAATGTAGCTCTCCCTACTCCTTTTTAAAAATCTTTTTGGTGCATCTAGATGCAAGGCAAAAGATGCGGCAGGCCTGGAAGTCCTGGCTGATCTACGTGGTTTTTCGTAGAACCAAACTTCAGATGCAGACCACCGCCCAGGAGTTTAGGCAGCGGAGTGTTTTGTGGTGAGTGTGCTCCTTCACCCTACAGATCAGCACCCATCATCTTACTTCAGCCTGGTTTTACGAAGCATAAAAACCCACCTTAAAAACTGTGCTTAATAAATATTTATTGACAACTTGTTCAACTATACGATCAGGTTTTCACACAATCAGAAGTGACACTAGTTGAGTACTCACTGTGTTCTAAACCCTGTGTTAAGTTTGTGTGTGTTGATTTTTTTTTAATGTAAAGTCTCATATAATCGTGACCATAAACTAAACTAAGTACTGTTTTTGTAAAGATGAAGATACGCACGAATCTCAGAAAGGTTAAATAACTCTCCCAAGCTAATATAAGCTGTATTTGGCAAAATATGGCTCACCTACCCATCTTTCTGATGCCAAAGCCCATGCTCTTAACTGCCCTGCACAACTTTTAGTCAGCACTGTCCACACTTTGGAGGGACATAACTTAGATGACTTTGAAAGCCAGACCTGTGTAACAGGGAGCTGCTTTATAACGAAACTGATCCTGCTGTACGTTATCTCTGGTGGTCCTTTGGTGTCCTGGATGGCAGCAGATTAAAATCTCAAAAGAGCTAGACCCTCTATGTAGTATGAATAAGGGCAGAAGCTTTGCAGTTATACTGACAGGCTCAAAGCCATGTTCCAACATGCAGTGTTGGGTCCTTCCACCTCTCCACATTTCACTTTCCTCATGTGTGAGACAGGCACACCATTAAGTGTCTTTCAGGGTTGTCATGGAAAATAAATATGGTAGTATCTAAAGTATTTAGCACAGTATCCAGAAAGAACATCAGTACACCTAAAAATTCTTTATTTTAAATAACTTCTTTAAGTATTTAAAATGTACTTGGCAAATATTTTTAAAGATATCATTCGAGGGCGCCTGGGTGGCTCAGTGGGTTAAAGCCGCTGCCTTCGGCTCAGGTCATGATCCCAGGGTCCTGGGATCGAGGCCCACATCGGGCTCTCTGCTCAGCAGGGAGCCTGCTTCCTCCTCTCTCCTCTCTCTCTGCCTGCCTCTCTGCCTACTTGTAATCTCTCTCTCTGTGTCAAATGAATAAACAAAATCTTTAAAAAAAAAAAAAAAAAAAGATATCATTCGAGAGAGAGCAAGCATGAGTTGGGGAGAGGGGCAGAGAGGAGAGCGGGGAACAGACTCCCTGCTGAACAGGGAGCCCAACATGGAGGGGCTTGATCCCAGGATCCTGAGATCATGACCTGAGCTGAAATCAAGAGTCAGATGCTTAACCGACTGAGCCATCCAGGCATCCTGGAAAATATTTTTAAATGCTTAATAAGTATGTATTTCTATTAGAGTCTATGGGAGATATTTTTACATAATTTTATTTATTCAGTGTATATTTATTGGGAGCTTAAATGTTCCTAGTACTATAGTAGGTGCTGGGGCTGCATTCAGGGAACTTGTAATTCTCTAAATGCTTAAAAAGATAAGTAGTAATGGTAGATCGTTTGAGATTTTGAAGTGAGTGATGCAGATAAGCCTGGCCCAGAGTAGGAGAACCGAAAGATTTTGCTAGGTTAGAGTTACCGGGCAAAGTGAGTATTTCTGTGGGAAAAAAAAAAAGTGGTTGCAAACTCTCGTTTCCTCACTACTATTTTCCTACAGCTAATTAGAAAATAGGAGAAAAGAAGCCAAGACTGGAAATATAAAAGCCATGTTTTTGCAGATTATTCTGCAAAATCTCCTGGGGTTTTTTAATGTTGGCAATAATTCATAAATATATTTTTCAAACCTGTGTAGTTCCAAATAGAGCATGTCTGTAGTTTCTAAGGCTGGGACCTTAGGAACACTCAGTTTCCAATCCTTAATTGGCTCTTCTAGAAGTATTTCTCGATTGTTTTTTTCAGCAGTGGCTCCAACAGTTGTCGATCAAGGTGGCAGGCACAGTGAGGGATGGGGACTTGAGCCGAGGGTCCCTCACTGCCCTTCTCTTTTCTGGGTAGCTTTTTTTTGACTGGTTCCATCTTTGATTTGCTCTTTGGCAGGTTGTGGTGGAGCCAGTGGAGGCAGCAACTGGGACAGTTGCGTGTGGGCCACACCCTGCTTGCGTCAGCTGTGAAGCACAGGGCCCTGAGCCTCCAGCTGCAGGTGAGTGTGTCCGACTGTGGTTTTGGTATCTTCTGTCCCTGTTATCAAGCCCCGAACCCACAGAGGGTGGGGTTGCACTCCCCAGCAGAGGGCTGGGCCATCATGCTGCTGCCTCTGTCCTAGGCCCTCGCCGGAGTGGGGGGGGGTTGGAGGGCAGAAACAACACGGAAGGCTGGGCTCAACCGATAGAGGCTGCTATTAGAAATATGCTGAATGTGATTACCATTGGTTTGCACGGTGCATCTGCTGATTGTGGTGCTGGGAAGGGATTTATGAATTAGTTATAAATATGATTAAAGAAAGACCAGTATATTCTTTATTTTCTTGTTATTGTTTTCCTGCAGCAAGTTGGAAAATAATGAGGGTAGAAAAACAACTAAGACTGTAAAGAAAACCTGGCTTCTAAATATAATTTTGCTTAGAGGAAGCCACTAGCTTTTGGTCAGTAATAAAGGTCTAACATCTGTACTAAGATGATGCTGTAGTGAAGCTTTCTTACAACCTTTGACAGACAGAGTTTCTGTCACTTTTTTGGTCTTCTGGGTTTTCTGGGTCTGCCAAGTCAGTTATAGAGAACGTAACAGGGAATAGGAAAAAAAGTGTCTGTTACTATACATAGGAGTAAATCTCTTTTTAATCTGACGTGTTGCATAGGCTATGCAAATGTATGCAGTATGTGGAAATCACATGCAATTAGCATATACAATCATCTAGGTTAGGGGTTCGCAAACTGGCCCGCAGGTCGTATTTGACCTGCTATCTGTTGTTATAAATACAATTTTATTGGGATGCAGTTATACCTGTTCATTTATGTATTGTATCAAGGTGGCTTTAAGGCTACAAGGGCAGAGTTGAGTAGTTCCCACAGAGAGACCCAGTGGTGTGCAAAGCCTAAAATAATTATTATCTAACTTTTAAGAAAAAAAGTTGCTGACCTCTGAACTTACGAGGTCTTCATAGCTATGAAGAGGCAAGGAAATAAGATTTTTTTTTGACAGTGATAATAATAGAATAAGAACAGCAGCACCAGCAAATAGCATTTGTGATGGTCTAACGTAATGCTAAGTGCTGGACTAAGTGCTTTACGTGCATTATCTCAATTAGTTTTCGTAATTCTTTTTTTTTTTTTTTAAGTTTGTTTGTTTGTTTGTTTTAGCAATCTCTGTATCCAGTGTGGGGCTCAAACTCATGACCCTGAGATCAAGGGTTGCATGCTCTACTGATTGGGCCAGCCAGGTGCCCCTCAATTCTTTTTTAAAGTCCCATATTATTATTATGGAAACTAAGGAGGTTAAATAACTTGAACGCAAGTCAGACACCTAGCAAAGGTCAGAACCAGGGTTTAAACCCAAGCAGCCTGACAGCTGCAGAACCATTCTTTTACCCACCCTGCTGCATTGTCCTTAATAGACTTGTGATCTCAGGAGGGAGAGGAAACTGACAAATGTGAAAATGCCATCAACATGGAAACAAAGCGAGACTGATTTTTCTGTTCCTGGGGGACTACAGCTGTGTGTTTCAAAGAGCCGCTCTGAGGGCCTGTAAACTCATTCTGCTGGTGCTACTATTGCTTAGAACACTTTCAGAAGTCCCTTTGGACTGTTGTCTTCAAAGCTTGCAACAGATTTGATCAAATACTTTTAGTGATAGCAGGTTTTCATGGTTAGCAGTTAGATTTAACATATAAAACAGCCAGGAGTCACTCAGAATAAAATCCAGAGAAAAATGTGAGTTATCAAAATCATGTTGATATGGACCAAAAGCTGTGTGAGACTCTAAGACCAGGTTTTATTGTGTGGATTATGAACAATAATGCCTTTTATCTGATAAGTGCTATATGGAGACCAAGAACTTCCACTTAAGGCATTTCTTTTAACCCTCAGAACATCTCTGAACTAGACAGGGCAGACATCATGAGATACGGGAAATTTTTATAAATGTACTTAAAACATAGAAACACTAAAAATAAAACATTTATAAAAATGTGAACAGATACCCAAGTACACACCACCCAGATTTAAAAGGTGTTAGCAGGGCGCCTGGGTGGCTCAGTGGGTTAAAGCCGCTGCCTTCGGCTCAGGTCATGATCCCAGGGTCCTGGGATCGAGGCCCGCATCGGGCTCTCTGCTCAGCAGGGAGCCTGCTTCCTCCTCTCTCCTCTCTCTCTGCCTGCCTCTCTGCCTACTTGTAATCTCTCTCTGTGTCAAATGAATAAATAAAAATTAAAAAATAAAAAAAATAAAAAAAATAAAAGGTGTTAGCATGCTCCACAGCTGCTCGGACACGGCTCAAACCCTACCTTTCCCCCCGTCTGCCACTGTTCCACCTCAGAGATGGGCCCTNTAAAAAAAATAAAAAAAATAAAAGGTGTTAGCATGCTCCACAGCTGCTCGGACACGGCTCAAACCCTACCTTTCCCCCCGTCTGCCACTGTTCCACCTCAGAGATGGGCCCTGCACAGGTACAAGATCATCATTCTCTTGTACTTTTGCGCTTGTAAAAATGCGTGCGTACATACCCTCAAAGAAGAAATGTTCTGGTTTTGTGTTGTTAGGAATTTTATGAATGATGTCATCCTGTACATTTCTTCTGCAGCTCCCTTTTTTTTGTGCACCAGTGTATTTGTGAGGCTTATCCTTGTAGGTACGTAGAGATCTATTAACTGTGTACACTATGCCGTTGTATGAATAGGCACAGTTGATCTCTTTCAGGATAGTACTAATACTAATGATGGACTATTGATTACTTCTACATTTTTGTGACTATAAACACTGCTGCAGGGCGCCTGGGTGGCTCAGTGGGTTAAAGCCTCTGCTTTCGGCTCAGGTCATGATCTCAGCGTCCTGGGATTGAGGCCCGCATGGGGCTCTCTGCTCAGCAGGGAGCCTGCTTCCTCCTCTCCCTGTCTCTCTGCCTGCCTCTCTGCCTACTTGTAATCTCTCTCTCTGTGTCAAATAAATAAATAAAATCTTTAAAAAAAAAAAAAACACTGCTGCAGAAAACATTTTTAAACAGATCCTGTGCAAGAGTGTGAGAGATTCTCCAGTCTGGTTCCTAGAAGTGACATTGGGTCATCGGGTATTCGTCTCTCCACCCTTATTAAGGGTTGTCCAGTGCTTTCCAGTGCCAGTTTATGTGCTGACCTTTCAGTTCCCATTTCTTTCAGCCTCCTCAGCACTTTGCATTGCCAGCCTTGGTCCTCCTCAGCAGCTGGATGTGTGTGGAATGGTAACTTCATTGTCGCTTTAACTTGTATCTGACTGATTCCCAGTGAGGCCCAGGCCCGACATTTTTTCAGGTGCTTGTTTGCATTTGGGTTTCTGCTTTTGAGCTGGTTTACATCCCTTGCTCTTTTTTCTGTTGGGTTATTTGGCTTTTTCTTTTTGAATGCTGATTGCTGGACATTGTTGTAGATTCTGCTTACTCATCTTTTGAGTGTTATGTGCTTTACAGATGCTTTCTTCCAGTCTATAGCTTGTTTTTTTGTTTTGTTTTGTTTTTAAATTTTTCACGCAGATGTTATTCTCAATCTAGCCTAATTTATTCTTGTATCTTACAGTTTGGTCTTTAATACATCTTGGGTTTAATTTTACAAATTGTGTGAAAAAGGTCTCAGTTGGTCGTCTTCCATATGGATAATTAATTGCTATAGCAGCATTTGCTGATTCATCCATCCTTTATCTTTTTTATACTGATTATTAATCTACCTTCATTGTAGAGCAGGATCTTATTTCTTCATGAGTCTGTTCTGGGCTCTCCATTCCATTGATCTGTATTTCTGTCTCTGAACCAGTACCACACTGTTTTAGTTGTGATTTAACGAAGCAGGTAAGAAAGAGCAGATTCTTCAGCATCAGACTGTGCAGGTTTCTGCTTCCATTGCCTGTTAGCTTTGTACCTTTGAGTGAGTTATTTACCCTCCCTATACCTTAGTTTTCATATCTGTAAGTAGATAATAAATAATAGTACCTACCTCGTAGGGTTGTTGAGTATAAAGTAATATACTTAGAGCAATGCCTGGAATATGGAAAGTCAGTAAATGCTAGCTGTTTATTACTGTTCCTCCTTTTTTAATCTGTCTCTTAAGTCTTTTGTTTTATTTATTTAAGCAATCTCCACACCCAACATGGGGCTCAAACTCACAACCCTGAGATCAAGAATCCCATGCTCCTCTGACTGAGCAGGCTAGGTGCCCTTGTCTCTTAAGTCTTTATATATGGAAAAGGATGATCTTTTTATTCTTGTTCTTTTTCAAATCCTTTTGGCTCTTCTTTACTCTTTCTTATTAATTTTGGGATCAACTTTCAAGTTCCACATCAAAGCCTACTAGGATTTTTATTATAATGCACTGACTTTTTACATTAGATTGGGGAAAATTGTCATGCTTATGATACTGTGAATCATCCTGTCCATGAACTTGATATGTCCATGAACTTAACATATCTTGTGATATGTTGATGAGCATGAGAGAGACAGTTGGAAGGATTAGATCATGAGGTAACAACAAGGAGACCCCAGGGCCTTGCAGGCTGCACCCATAAAAGCTTTACATTCTTTATCCAGTGGAGGTGAGAAGCTGCTGCTTTGAGTGAGGGTGATATGATCACAGCTCCTTCTTAATGGGATCCCTCTGGTTCATTGTATGCTGCCTTTGGGGAGGAAAGGGGGATGTGTGTTTGTGTGTGGGAGTGTGTTTGTGTGTGGGCACTTACATTTTCAAGAAGAAGTAATGGAAAAAATAAATCCAGAACTAACAAAAAGTGGTTACCCATAGTGGGATGGAGGGAACAAAGTACTTTTGTGAATTTACTTTGTTATACAATTCTAACTTTGGAACCATATAAATATTTTATATAATTTTAAAAAACCACACAAGTAAATCAAAAAGGAGAGAAAGCAATCCCCAGAATTTTAAAATACACTGAAGCAAACCTAAGTTCATAGCCATGACCACACAGAGAAAACAATTACTTCAGGTAACTTTAAAACGCAATGTTTTGGGGGCACCTGGGTGGCTCAGTTGGTTAAGCGACTGCCTTCAGCTCAGGTCATGATCCTGGAGTTCTGGGATCGAGTCCCACATGAGGCTCCCTGCTTATTGGGGAGTCTGCTTCTCCCTCTGACCCTCCCCATCTCGTGCTCTCTCTCTCATTATCTCTCTTTCAGATAAATAAACAAAATCTCTAAAAATAAATAAAAATAAAATGCAATATTTTGGCTGTTCATCCCTAGTGGAATGCATTCTAAGGACACAAAGAACTGCTAGGAAATAAACCTGCATTCAGTAGTCTTATTGTTAGTAGCAGGTTTAGAATTGTGTTGAAACTGTTACAGCTACATCGTGAGATAAAGCAAGTAACTACGGCAATGTCATTAGGAATCATGATTTTCAGTGTCAAGGAAAAGATTGCAAATGTAAAAGAAATGAAATAAAAGCCCTGTAATCTGAGATTGGAAATGTAAATATCAGTAGGGACTTAGGACGTTTCTTAACCTTAAGAAATGTATTTCTCATTTTACTTATGGAAAAGTTAGAAGCAGTGAGCAGCAAGAATATATGGCATTTAGTATTCCTAGTGCCCAGGTTGTGGGCTCTGTTATTTCCTGGTTAAAAGGAACAGAGGCTTTTTGGAGAAATGGCTGATACCTGGCCTGCAGCAGGATATGCACATCATCAGCCTAGGATACAGTGTGTTGGAGAGTGAGGAAATGAACAAAGGTTAATGGGCTTATGTCAGAAGGACTCAGGAGCCAAGGACTTTCCTAGACTAACAAAAGAACAGTTGGGACATCAAGAAGAATAATGACTGCTATGAACTAAAAACACATCAAATATATAAAAATTCATGCATGCATAATTACGGGAGGGGAAGGAACTCACTGGTCACCTATTGGGCTTATTAGAACATTAACTCAGTTTGAAAATTAGTGAAGGCAAAAATCAAGCATTTATCCTGCTTTTTCTGTATAAAGTATATCTTTGCAAAACCCAAGGGTTAATGAGAGTAGGCTTCTTTATAGAATTCTAGTTAGTAGCTACAGAAGGATTACTGGAATGAGAAAATTGCTATTTTGCCACCCCTAGTGAGAAAATGGATCTAAGCAGCAACCACAGGGTGGGAGGGCAGTGGGGAAATAAAATGGAGGGATCAGGCTGATGTCTAAAGCCACAGACCATCTTGACATTGTTAAAACTTTGGCAGCCCGCTGTGATGTGCCTCATGATGGCGAGGTAATGTGGGAGGTCCCCAGCACCATGTGAGAAGTGTTCTCTCCTAAAAATTTGAACATGGCTTCCAAGTTCAAAATTTGAGCATGGCTTCCAATCAAGCCTAACATGAATCTATCTGTTCCCAGGAAATACAGGGGTCAGGGGAACAAAGCAAAGACACTTTGAGGAGACAATTGGCTGGACCTAAAGCGTGGGATACTTTATAAGATAAATGACCTAGTTTCTCAAAGAAATTGGTGGCACAAAAGAGCAAAAAGGGCAGGGAGGAAAATTGTCCTATAAAAAGGAGAGATTGAAGTGACATAACCAAAACAAACCAGAAAGGATTGCTCTGGCTTTGTAGAAAACCTCGCGAGAGTTCATCTGTCCAGTGCGCAGTAAGCCAATAAAAACTGACACATGCTTTTGCAGTGAAGAAAGACAGACTATTTGCTGGTGTGGCGCCACCCAGGAGAACAGGGAGCTAATGCTCACAAGTCCCAGACTCCCTTATGGCTTACAAGTGGGGGTGGCGGTTTTAAAGGGTGAAAGTCAGGGTAAGGGTTTTGGGGTCTTGGATCTTGCTGATTGATCAGCTATAACATTTCCCTTCTTGATCATCTTCTCCCTTCTGGTCTGGTTTCAGAGTGATTGTAGTGAGGTGGTTTTTCTGCTTCAGGGACCTGGTTGGTCCACTTTAGGGGCCTAGAACTGTCAAACATTCTTAGCAGATGGCATTAGCAGAATCCTTTCTAGAGTACAAAGGCAAAAGTTCAACATCCTGTGATTGTCACTAACCTGCAAGTTATTATTATTCTTTTCATGCAAACACAGCACATTGTGTTTATCTCAGGTGGAACATCATCCCACAGACTTTTCAAAAGGCAAGTTTCTGTTATTCCCGGAGGCGTTTTTACAGGTTTTTTTTAAACAGTAAGTAAGGGCTCTGCGACTCTGCTCGGACGCAGTTAGGAGCCATATGTCTAAATTGTGGGGTCTGAGGGGGGATTGGGCCCCTGGTTTCGGCTGTTGTGTTAGGACTAAATAGACCATAGAAGATCAAGGATGAAAGCAGGTAGAACAGTCAAGAAACTATTAGAAAATCCCAGGTGAGATTTTAGACAAGGATCATAGCAACATGGTGTTGGATTCTGGGTATACCTTGAAGGTAGCGCTGACAAGACTTGCTAATAGATAATTAAGACCTTAAGTTTCAAAGAAAGAATCCAGGGTGACTCCAGGTTTCTGGCCTGAGTAACTGGAACAGTGGAATGCCTGTTTAGTAAAATGGGGAAGCTGGAGGGAGAAGCAGGTTTGTCCGGAAAGATTAGCTCCATTCTCAGCACCACATCTTCAGCCTGATAGGCCTTTTGAATGTCCCCCAAGGAACTGTGCAGGAAGCAGTTGGATATTTGGGGAGTACAGAGGACAGGTCGAGACTGAGCTGTAAATCTTTGAGTCCTTGGTTTACAGTTGGTATTTAAAGTCATGAAACTGCGGGAAAGCACAAAGGGAGTGAGTATAGCTAGCGGAGGGGTTGCAGGACCCAGCCTGGGAGGAATAAAGGCGAGACCGCAGGTAGTCTGGAGAATCCACAAGCATGACTGCCCATGTCACATGCTTCTGGCAAGTCAGGGAGGGTGAGGAGTGGGATTTGACCTTTGGATTGAGCAATGTGGAGATCACTGATGGGGTTGGAGTTTCATTAGGCCCGATGGGGAGAGGGTTCATGAGAGCCTGCCTGAGAGAAGAGAAATTAGAAAATAGACCACTCTTTTGAGGAGTCTGGAAAGGAAAGGAAAGAACTCGAATGTTAGCTGGATGGCAAAGTGATCTAATGGTGGCCTGCTCAAGAATCTGATTTATTCCTTTCAGAAAGTATTTCTGTGACCGTAATCTTTTCCCCCCAACTTTTTATTTTTGATAATTACCAAATGACAGAAAAGGTAGCTACTGTGGTCACTGGTTTAACCCATTGCTAACATCTTGCCACATTTGCTTTCTCTAAGTATATCCATATATTTCTTACATTTTCTGAGTGTCTTTAAAGTTGCAGAAATAAAAGCTTACCCTAAATACTTCAGCTTCTGTCTCCTAAAATTAAAGATGTTCTCCTACGTAATCACAATATCATCTTATCCAAGACATAGAATATTGATTTAATATCTAAAATGCGGTTCATATTCAAACCATAGATTATTGCTGTTTTACGGGCAGGTCCAGGGTCCAATCAGAGGTCGAATCCCTGAAGGGATTTGCTTTTAAGGATGGAAGAAATAGTAGCACATTCATATGCTGCTTTAGAAAACCTAGTAGAGGGTGAAAATTGATGATGCAGAAGGGGGAAGTTGCCAGTGATAAACTCGAGAAAGTCAGAGACAATGGGATGTATCCATAGTGGGGGTGACTTTTGATTGAAGGGAGCATGGACTTTATTCAAAGTAGCCAGAGAGGAGGCACAGCCTGTGGGCAGGTGGGTGGGTAGATGTGGAAGGAGCTTGAGAAAATTCTTTTTTTTTTTTTTAAAGATTTTATTTATTCATTTGACAGAGAGAGAGAGATTACAAGCAGGCAGAGAGGCAGGCAGAGAGAGAGGAGGAAGCAGGCTCCCTGCTGAGCAGAGAGCCCGATGTGGGCCTCGATCCCAGGACCCTGGGATCATGACCTGAGCCGAAGGCAGCGGCTTTAACCCACTGAGCCACCCAGGCGCCCAAGAAAATTCTCTTTTGATCGCTTTTATTTTCTTGGTGAAATAGGAAGAATGGTATTCAGCTGAGAGGAAGGAAAAGAGAAGAGGTGTTATAGGTTTAAGAAAAGAAGGTATGAAGTCGTCATCTGAGACCATCATCTTCAGACTAGGGATGCATATTGCCACACACACATGTGAAGACTTTGCTGAGGGTGCACATTTATAGATAGTCGTGAGGGAATCCTTCTGTAGACCCTCAGCTTCTGTAGCTAACTCCTCCCAGAAACTAATGTCCTAGAGACAGTAGGCTTCCTCCCACTTGGAAGGAAAAGGCAGACCCTCGCCTGTCCCAGATCCGATTTCAGTATATCACCCTTTGGGTTGTCCCTGCTTCTTGTCTACTCATTGGTTTTATTATTCCTCTTTCCCTTGTTATTAACCCAAGAAAAAAGTTACTTTCTGGAAGTAGCACGCCCTTCTTGAAGAGCCCTTCACTGCACATTCCCATAGATCATGATCCTCCTTGGCCATTGCCACGTCCTTATTTCTAGTTTTAGCTTTTCCATTGTGTCTCTGTTGCTCTTTTCCCTCACCCGTACCTCACCTCTGTTTTCTTGCCTCTCCTCTGATTGCTGCCTTTTCTCTGGTTTTCAGGCCTGGTCACGGTGGTGGGAACAGCTCCTGCAGGTCCGGAGGGAGAGAAGGAAGATGGTCTCCGCCGTGAAGCACCATCAGCACTGGCAGAAGTGGAAATCCCTGAAGGCCTGGCTGGAATACCTGCGGGCCCGCAGAGTGAAGAGACAGCGGAGCGGTGAGCAGAAGGTCCCAGGCTCTGGAGACGGGGCCACGTCACAATTTCCGCTCTTCTGCCAGTGCCGCACATTTATTAAGGAGAGAGAGAACCATATTATGCCACAAATTTGGGGGGAAAAAAGAAATTGAGGAGAAACATACGTTATCCTCAATTCACATTTAAGTTATTTCCTTCTGGCCTTTTCTTCCACACATGTATTTTTTTCTTTTTCGATTTATTTATTTATTTATTTATTTATTTATTTGAGAGATAGAGACGGGGAGGGAGGGAACACATGACAGCAGGAGCCGGAGGAGAGGGAGAAGGATAGGGAGAAGCAGACTTCTCTCCCCGCTGAGCAGGGAGCCTGAGCAGGGCTCGATCCCAGGACTCTGATATCGTGACCTGAGCCAAAGGCAGACATTAAACCAGCTGAGCCACCCAGGCACCCCCCTTTTTTTTTTAAGATTTAGTACATATATTTTCTCAATAGGATTTAATTATCCTATAAATACTGTGATTATTATTAAGATACTTACAACTTTGTATCTTGTTTTTTTTTCCCACAACTAACAACGTTTCCTATATTTTTAAGTAGTCTTCATAAATCTTTTTTTAAATTACTGTCTGCATTTTGTAGAATGATCTACCTTAATCCACTATCTAGCCATTCTTCCATCGACATTTGGATTATTTCTGCTTCTCCCCAGTGATGCAATCCATGTGATTTATGATGTTGATTTTTTTTTTTAAGATTTTATTTATTTGTCAGAGAGAGAGTGAGTGAGCACAGCACGGGGAGAAGCAGCCAGAGGGAGAAACAGACTCCCCGCTGAGCAAGGAGCCCTATACCGAACTTGATCCCAGGATCCTCGGATCATGACCCGAACCGAAGGCAGACACTTAACCAACTGAGCTACCCAGGCGTCCCTGAATTTTTTTTTTTTAACACTATTCTTACGGTTTAGTTTCCCAGTTAGTGTTCACAAGTAATAATACGTAGGTCACAATCATTAGTACTTTTTGTACTTTGGTTTCTTGAGCCTACACAGAAGTGAGTCAAGCAGTGTGCTAGACACTGGCTGGCTTTCACCTTGGCCTCCCTACAGAAACCTCCCAAGTTGCCAGGCCAGCACAGCACTGTCTCTTGGGAGAGTTTGAATGAGTCTGTTTGAGGATAACTGCCGGAGACCCACTGTCTGGTTGCCCGAGCCTGGAAGCCGAAGATGTTAAGCTCTTTAGCATGATAAGCTGCAGACTAATGTGCCTCTCATTTCAGCTTGAATTCCAGGACCAATTCCCTCCCACTTCCTGGCCTGTTCATCAGGCCATTGGCTAATTAGCGTTAAAAGCAGGGGACCCTGGCAGTCAGGATCAGCCTGGCTGAACGCTCAGAAACACCTTTGCCAGCGTGGTGACCAAGTTGTATCATTGACACAGTCCCCAAAGTCCTACCCGAGAGACATAAGGATGAAGAGGCAAAAGTAAGAATAGTCTCTGAAAGCAGCAGCTGCCATTCCGGCTCCTCAGTAGCTAACTAGAAGCCTCAACTCTTTGATATGACTGATTTTATAGCATTTCGTCCCTAAAATCACAGACCTTTTCTCTTTCCTTGGAGAAAGGAGGTGTAGCTGAGGGCTTCCAAATAGCCTTTCCATACCTAAACAAACTCTAATTTTAGGATGCTTTGTAAGAACAGTCTCGAATCCCTGCCGGCTGCCAGTAATAGGGTGAAGCTTATCTTAAAGACGCTTCCAGCTCATCTCAACCTTGCAGGGGGCAGCACATGGTGATTTTCTTTGTTGCAGAGATGGCTGAGCGATTCCACCGGGTCACTGTGCTCCAGACACACTTCTGTGATTGGCAGTGGGCCTGGGAGCGGAAGGAGAGCTTGAATGCCCAGCATGCCCGGGTGGAGGGGCTGGCCCGGAGGATGGCTCTGCGGCAGGCCTTCACTCACTGGAAACACTGTATCCTTTTCAGCCCCCAGCCCCTAGCCTCGTCCACCACCACAGCGGGGCCAGGAGGAGCTCAGCAGCCTGTAAGACAAAGGGGATATGTAGGAAATGATTACTGAACAATATAAGGTGGCCCTGATGTCTGTTGATTTCTTTTTTAAAAATGTTTCTGTTTGACTGGATGTATGCTTACAATGTATAACGTACATTTACAGTTTAAGGAATAGTAATAAAGTGAACACTCATGTACTCACCACGCATCTTAAAAATTAGGACATTGCTAATACCCTGTCTGCTCATCCCTGATTGCATTCCCTTTACTCCCCTTCAGAGAGGTAATCCCACTATCCTGAATTTTATGTTGTCATTTCATTGCTTTTCTCTACCCACTAGGTGGTGGAAATAGGCATGGCGGTGTTTTTTTGTTTGTTTGTTTGTTTGGTTGGTTGGTTGGTTTTTTTTTTTTTTTTTTTTGGCAGCCCTAATGTTATGATCATAGCTTCCATTGTCTTTTACCATGTGGAGACATTATGCATTACCTCTTTAATCCTCATAGCAACCCCATGGAGTAGATGTCACTATCCCAGTTTTACAGATGAGGAAACAGACTCAGTGGGGCTAAATGATTGTCAAAGTCACGGCTTGTCATTGGCTAAGCTGGGAGCTTTAGACCTGGGCCTTTGGCGCTGGGTGCGTGTTCTTAATCACTGCCCCTACTACAGTCTGTGCCCAGCTGTGCAGATTTGGACCGCCCTCGATGTCCATCCACACGTTCATTTGTTCCTCAGACTCTTGCTTTGTTTTAAGCTCCTGCCAGAGTTCTGGAATATGGGGAAGCCCAGAGGTAAGCAGTAGTTCATTGTCTTAAACAATAGTAGTTCACTGGGGTAAAGAGACATGAAAGCAGGGCTTTACAATGTGGTGTGGGCAGTGCTGTCATAAAGGTCCGTATCACGTCCTACGGGTGCTACTGTGCAGATTCGAGCTGACTTTGTCCTAGAGGATGACAAGGTCACCTAGCAGAGAAGTCGGGAAAGGTATTGCAGGTGGAAGGAATGGCATTTACACAGGCAGAGGTGAGGAAAAGACCCAGGGACGGTGACGGGAGTCTGTCGTGAGTTGAGGGGGCGTAGATGGCAGTAGGGCAGCGAGGGTGGAGGTGGGCTGGGGCCAGCTTGTAGCGCCCTGTGTGCGGTGGTCAGGAGCTTGGGCTTTCTCCTGATGGCACTGGGAATCCCCTGGAGGTATGTAAGAGAAGCGATGCAGCATGTTTGTACTTGGGGGGATAGATTGCTTTACAGGGGCAAAGCCCGCTCTCGCCAGTCTGTGTGAGGGGCAAATCAGATGCCCTGAGGGTCGTTGGGGGCAGGGACAGAAGAGCCTAGAGATTTCAGAGGGGAGCAGATGGACTTGGCAGCCCAGTAGATGGAGGGAGTGGGAGGAGAAGGTTTGAAAATAACTCCAGGGTTTTCAGCTGAAACATCAAACTGTTGTGGTGCTGGAACAGGCTGCGAGAAGACCAGGAATGCTTAAGATGCGGTGATTTGGAAATGTTTACTGTCATCTGTAGCAATATATCCCAACTATTTTTGCCTGTCATCAAATAGTTATCAGAGGGGAGAAAGGCAAGGCGAACTGTTTGATAAGCAACTCACACAGTTTCCCTTTGCGTCCTCTTCCCTGAGTCATCAGGAAGAGACAGAGGTGGATGGTAGCCCACCTGGCACACCTGTTACCCCCACAGCCAAGACCCTTTTGCTGGGTCCCTAGGATCACAGTGTGCGGGCATGGGGACATTTTTAAGATGAGAGGCCTTAACTCCCCGGCAGATGTGCTACTGTGTGCCGAAGAGGCGGCCCAGTGGAAGGTGGCAGAAGAATACAGGAGGCACAGCTTGCTGGTAGGAGCATGGAAGCCTCTTGAGGCTCTTTTTTTTTTTTTTTTTTGCAGGAACTGCTAAAGTTTGAGTGTTTAATATTTAACAGCACAACTGGCCAAAGTCCCAGATATGAAGTTACTGTGTTCAAGAAACTGGGGGGTGGAAATCACTCTGTAAACTGTATAGTATGCAATAAGGAAAATGCAATCTTACAATAGAAAGCCTGTCTACACAGAGTAGCCATGCTTAGCAGCGTTGCTCGGGCCTCCACGTTTGGAGGCCCCAGGCACACAGCGTGCTGTTCAGGTGTATCTGGTTGTGGGATTAGCTTCACTCATGAAGCCCTGTCCCATCGCAGGTGTCCCTGTTTTTATTTTGGATCAGAAAAGTTCATAGTGTGGGATCAGAGAGGTTTGGAGCTATAAGGGAATCTTGGAGGTGATCTCGTCCTGCATTTTTTTTTTTCACATGGTGGGCCTCCTTTTTATTTTTTATCTATTTTTTTTTCAAAGATTTTATGTTTAATTGATCTCTACACCCAACATGGGGCCTGAACTCACAACTCTCAGATCAAGAGTCACATGTTCTACTGACTGAGGCAGCCAGGCCCCCCTTCATTATTTTTTTTTTTTTTAAGTAACCTCTACCCCAACATGGAGCTCTAAATCATGACCCCAAGGGCGGACTCCCTTTTTAATGTTGGGAACCTAGGCTATAAAATCTCTTAAAGTAGAGATGCTGTGGGTGAAGCAAGGTCTGGGAGTGGTCCCTGTTCTACCGCTGCTTTCCCCGACCCTCACCACATGAGGAGGTCTTCAGTTCAGACGCATTCAGTTGCCTCTGGGGTTCTACAAAGCACAATATGAAAACCCCTGATCACTTCACTTCTGTGTCAGAAAACTGGAACTCAGGGCATTGGAGAAAAGGCTCTGCTTAGGTCACGTGTGAGCCAGTGTTGATGGAACTGGAGCCAGTCCCACACCTCTTGCCACTGCCCCAACCGCCCAACTCACCAAGGCCTCCTTCTCTTCCTTCTATTCTGCTCTTGCAGAACTGCATTTGGAATTGTATACATGTGCACATTGGACCCCCTCCCCAACCCCAACATGGCTTTAAAAAGAAAAAAAATCTACCATAAGCTAAAAGGTTTTTTTCTGAGGGGCAGAGTTGACATCTTTAATGTTTGTCTGTCATGTTCCCATCTGGGCCATGGGGATCTCTCCTGGTCAGAGGCAATGGTATATTTGTTCCTGGGCAGTATCAGTGGATAGCGGGGAGCAGTTCGACAGCTACTTATTAAGTGCCTACTGTGCAGGCTGGCTTGTATCAGACTCCCAGCTGAATCTCGAAGCAGAGAAACACTCCAGGACCTGGGAGCAGCTGTGAACATCCGTGCCCAGGCCTCTCACTACTGGACTTGGGTGCTGCTCTTACTTGTACTCACGCTGCTGATTTGTAACTGGTTGTATCCTTTCTTCTATTCACAGCACTTCTGTTTTCGAGCCCTAAAAGACAATGTGACCCATGCCCATCTCCAGCAAATAAGAAGGAATCTCGCTCACCAGCAGCATGACATCACGGTGAGGGTCATCTGTATGGAGGAAATTCATGTCCATTATCTTTTCTTTTAGCCCTTGTGCCTCGATATTTGTCCAAACCTTTCAGACTCCAAAACCTTAGTGTCCATTTTCTCTAGTTAGCCCTACCACCTGATAGAGTAACCCTGGGTTTTTCCTAGTTTAATCCTGTTTTTTGTCTGTTTGCTAAGAAACTTGATAGTTGACTCAGAGGTCAGGGACTGTGGATTCCAACCCTGACCTAGGGAGTACACTTTGAGTCTTGCATTCCAGGCGGCTTTGGTTGTATTTGCACTGTAAGTCTGTTGTCTTCAGTGCTTGGTTTACCTGAGGGCAACAAACGTTCTAGCTCTATTTAGAGATCGTGTTTCTGGGTGTAGGAGGATGGGGTCTTTTTTGTTTTGTTTTTCATTATGAAAATGTTCAAACGTATGGAAATATTTAAGAATAGTAAACACCAGTATACTTACCATCTCAATTCAAGTATTAGCCCATTGTTAATATTTACTTCATTTTTTTTGCTGAATCATTTCAAAGTAAATAACAGACACTGTGTGCCACATTATGCCTAAACATCTCAGCTTGCGTTGCCCAGAAATAACATTTTCCTTCATAACCACAGTATCGTTATCATCCCTAACAAAATGAACAGTAATTCTCTCATTTTATCCAATACCCAGCCCATATCCCAATTTTCACAGTTGCCCCTGAAATGTTCCTCTTCAAACCGGGACTCAACCAGGGGCTGATTACTTACTGTATCTGGTTCTGTCTTATAAGGCTCTTAATAACAATGTCCCCTCTCCACTTCTTTTGTTTAATACGTTTATTCTTTAATTGTAAAACACACATAACAGAATTTATCATCTTAACCATCGTTAAGAGGACAGTTGAGTGACCTGAAGCACATTCACATTGTGCAATCTTCACCACCATCCATCTCCAGAACTTGTTTCATCTTGCAAAACTGAAACTCTGTCCCCATTAAACAATAACTTCCCATTCTCCTCCTCTCCCCTGCCCCCAGCAGCTGGCAACCACCTTTCTCCTTTCTGTCTCTGTGAACCTGACCACTCTAGGGATCTCATATTTACAGGACATGCCCTTTTGTGACTGGCTTACTTCACTTAGCATAATGTATACTTTTTTTTTTTTCCCAGTGACATTCATTTTTGGAAAAGGAAGGTCAGCTATTTGGCATTATACAATATTCCATATTCTCAGTTTATCTGTTTCCATTTGATGTCATTTGATTTTTCCTTTTTTAAATGTTGTTTCTATAAATTAGAGGTTTGATCTAAGGGCTTGATTAAAGTTCACTTTTTTTTTTTTTTTTGGCAAAACTACGTCACCAGCAGTCAGAGGTGATAAAATCAGTTTTAACTTTTAAAATGACATTGTCTTCTACGAGGCCCAGATTAGGAATAGCTTCAGTGTCTTCATTCTGATTTTCATAGACTGGGAAATTCATCTTTTTGTCCTTTATGTTGGCCTAGAATAGCTCTGTATAACTTAGCCATAATTATTTTGTAAGCCTGTTGTATGTCAGCTACTCCAAATTGAGGTATAATTCCTCCTCTGGGGGACCTAATAGTCTCTTGGGGCAAGGATTTGTGAGTAGGTTAAGAGAGATCATTTCACCTTTTGCCTTAATAATTAAACTTCCATTTCTTTTCTGTTTTGCTTCAGCTGCTGCACAGATTCTGGGACCTCTGGCAATCTCGGATTGAGCAGAGGGAAGAGAGAGAGCAGCTCCCCTCACTGTGTGCTGCCTGGGACCACTGCAGGTAGGGACTTAGGTCTTCTCCTTGGGCTCTCTGGAGACTGACTTACTGTTCTCCAGGAGAGAGCACTTACCCTTCTGTGCCTTCCTGGCCAGATTCAGAAAGGCCCTGCTGTAAACCAGTGGTTCCTAAGCTTGTGTTTTCCTTTTGGCTGATCAGATGAGAGGTAGAATAAAGATGTTTGTACTGGTTCTTGGTCACCATAGTTTGGAATATGTGCTTCTAGTTCCCTGCCTCAATCCTTCAGTCTTTAGTGATGTTCACATCTTAGAACTCAAGCATTGATAGTGTTAAAAAGCAGGCTCGGGCAAGTGGCTTAGTCTTGAAGAGTGCAGAGTGTCCCAAGTTTTAAATAAAAGCACCATATGTCTATGAGGAAAACTCAATGTATAGGAAGGTAGGTATAAAGTGAAAAATAAAAGTTGCTTGGATCCCTCCCTCTAATCCCTTAGTCTCACTCTTCAGAGGTAACTACTCTTCACTTTCTTGCTGTCGGAAATGTTCAGTATACCTTTCTCACAGCCAATAAGTAAATTTAATTCACATAGTTAAAGGTACCATTTTGGAGAATTTTTTTAATGAGTTGGTGAGAATCTCAATATTTAACTAAATTTGGAGTTATCAGGGTCTATCATTTTAAATCCCGGGTTACAGAACCGAATGTGGTTTTCACTCTGGGTATCACTGTTGTGGAAGGAGCTTGTCACAGACCCACGTGGTCCTAACACAAGCCCCAGAGTTTGGTCATAAAACCAGGAAGTTCATGCTAGGGGATTTCATACATATTACCTAAGTTCCAGAGACACTGTGCTTGGTGGTCTAATTAGGTTTATAAGAAAATTGTCAAAATTTGGGAGCAAGCCATCGTCCCAAATCAGGGGCTGACAGATGTTATTGAATGATAGGTTCTTTTTTCCCTGTTTCCTAGAGTGAAACCGACAGGGTTCCTTCAACACTGAAGGTGTAACTACACCCAGATTTTCTGGCCTTGAAAACAAACAACATTTTTAAAACCCCAAACCTGAAAGTGCAATAGGCAGTATGTGTCATGTTATGTGTTTTATTTCAGAGTAACGTTGCTACGCAAATGTATCAAATCATGGTTATGGTATATTCAGAAGAGGCGATACAAGCAGGTATGGAATATAGTTCACAGCGAGTATTCCACAGGCTTACATTGTTGGACCCATTTACTTTGGCAAGATTCTTGGAAAAGACCTTTGCTAAGAGGTCTTGGTGCTGCTGTGAAAAGCTCAAAGGTATTTCCCCCAGTTCCCTCTAGTGATATCAGAAAGTCTGTGTCAGCCCTGTTCCTTCATGTGCTGTGAAGACGCAGGCGCTCTCTGAGAGGGGTGAGCTCTTACTAGCCATTCCATTCATGTCGTTACTCATTTACTCTATTAGTTAGCCAGCCTTCAGGAAATACTGGGAAAAGTACAGAACGTGTGCTGTGTTCTCAGTGCTAAACAGTGTGAGACAGGTACCCACAGCAAGTGGGAGGACATGGGGATCCGGCTGGTGAATTAGGCAATAAAGGCAGATTGAGAAAGGATTCAGTTCCATTTTTTAAAAAAAGCTTTATTTAAGTAATATCTACACCTGACATGGGGCTCCAGCTCACGACCCTGAGATCAAGAGTCACATCCTCTTCCGACTGAGCTAGCCAGGAGCCCTGGCTTCAGCTCCATTTAAGAGTCACTGAGGGACGCTTGGGTGGCTCAGTTGATTAACCACCTGTCTTCGGCTCAGGTCATGATCCCAGGGTCATGGGATTGAACCCCACACTGAGCTGCTTCTCCCTCTTCCTGCTGCTCCCCTGCTTGTGCGCTCTCTCTCTGACAAATAAAAAAATAAAATTAAAGAAAAAAAAAAGAAGGAAGGACTTGTTGAGCAGCCACTGTGCCTCAGACACTGCTAAGCACTGGGGCTACAGCTGTGATCGAAAGCAGACAAAATTCCCCAGGCCTTCCTTGTCATTTAGCACCAGGATGGCAAATAAGCGTGATCTTGGAGGCCACATTTAGGCTTGGGGGAGTTTGTGTTCAACCAGTAGTGTCTACATGGGCCTTGCAGGGGTTAGCGTGCTGCCTGGGTCTGGTTCTGGCCCTCCCTGGTGAAATAGGGAGACACAGCCAAACTCCTGCCCCCCCCCCGACCCCCACCTCCATCTGTCGCTAGAGTCTAACATGAGAATCTAAAGAATTTGGCCGTTTCCTCACAGTGTTGGGAGAGAATCTGAATTTTCTAGCAAGGTGTACAAACTCCTGTGGGAGCCAGTCTCTGGCGTATTTCTGCGCCTTTTCTTGTTACCACCCTCTTCGTTCCTTCACAACTGTGCTCTGGCCAGGTAAGCTGCCGGTCCTTCCCTGAATGTGCTTCTCACGGTACGTGTGGTTCTCTGTCCCTCTGACCCTTTTGGCTCCCTCTGACCCTGTCTCCCTGCCAGTCTGTGAGCTACTTGAGGGTATACCCTGTCTTTCTCTTCTCCTCAGCACTGTGTGGACAGAGGGTAGGTGCCAGCTAATATTTAGCTGAATGAATGAACAAACAAGTGAACAGCCAGATAAACTGCCATGGGTCGCTACAGAGTTTTTCTGAAGGATCATCTCCGTTCGTGGCCTCTGGGCGGTGCCAGCCCAGGGCATGGCTTGCCTTCCACACCTGGAAAGTGCTTAGAATTGCTGCGTTCGTTGACATTCCTTTGGTTGATGTGGCTGTTTCTGAAAGAACATCACCACTTGGTTTCTTAAGCCCATTTAGTGTAAGCTCAACAGAAGGTAGACATTGTTTAGAAAAGGAAACTGAGTGCCAGGGTCAAAAGGTTGTGTTCATTCAAGGTGAAAAAGAAGCAGGGAGTCTCTTATTTTCCCCCTGGAAAAGAAGACCTGGGGCCCAGCAGTGGTGGAAGGTCAAGAGTCAGTGTTCTTATCTCTCCACACTGCTCTTGCATGGCCCGCGTCATATAGAAGGCCTGAAAAATAGTTAAGAGCCCTGCTTAGTTGCTGTTGCTTTTTTTTTCAGATCTTTTGCTAACCATCTGAATGTCATCTAAGGAGATGACATCAGAGAACATCAAGTTCTTTAAAGAGAACATCGGTTCTTTCTATTTCAGGAACAGATAAAAATGTTATTTATTGTGGGCTTCTTTCTTTTTAAAAAGTAATTGGTAGAGAATGGCAAAATGTTTGCCAATTATTGAAGCTGGATGGTAATTCATGGGGATTCGTTATACTGTTGCTTCTGCTTTTATTTACATTTGAAAATGTAGGGGCACCTGGGTGGCTCAGTGGGTTAAAGCCTCTGCCTTCGGCTCAGGTCATGATCTCAGGGTCCTGGGATCGAGTCCCGCATCGGGCTCCCTGCTGGACGGGGAGCCTGCTTCCTCCTCTCTCTCTGCCTGCCTCTCTGCCTACTTGTAATCTCTCTCTCTCTCTCTCTCTCTCTCTCTCTCTCTGTCAAATAAATAAATAAATAAAATCTTTAAAAAAAAAGAAAATGGAAATGCCCAAAAGCAATATATAGACATTGTAATTTGAGATTTGTAGGAAGAGATAAAAGAAAAAAATTAAAACACCCGTAATCTTAAAATAACATTTGGTGAGTATATTTGGTATCTTTTTTTCCTCCGTGCGTGTGGGAGTATATATACTATATGTTCACACACACACACACACACATATGCTTACTTTTCAGTTGTCTGTTGGCTATGGGAAAAATCACCCCAAACTCAGTGGCTTAAAACAACAACTGTGTTATTATACTTATGGGTTCTATGGGTCAGAAATTGAAACAAGACCTAGCAAGGATGGCTGGTCTCTGCTCTGTGATTACTGGGGCCTCAGCTGGGAAGAGTCTAATGGCAGGAGCTTAGGATCTTCTAGGAAGTTTCTTCACTCACATGGCTGGTTCCTGGTCTGGAATAACCCAAAGCCTGGGCGCATCCGGGCCTGTTAACCAGAGAACCTACATTGGGCCTCTCCAGGAGGCTTGGATTGCCTCAGAGCATGGTGGCCTCAGGGGAGTCAGACTTCCTGTGTTGCTGCTCACTCCAGAAGTGACCCAGGGAACAACACGCAAGCTGTGTGGCCCTTTATAACCCAGTCTCAGAGGTCACATGGTCACTTTCACCATTCTCTGTTGGTCAGAGCAGTCACTGTCCTGCCCGGAGTCAAGGGGAGGGGACTTGTCAGTGAAGGAGGAAATCCAAAAAATTTGAGATCCTGTTTTAAGAAGTGCCGCACGTACATGTATGCTTTTATCTCCCCAAAGTTTTGGATCATGAAGGCATATATATTTTTTTATGTCAGTGGTATGTCTTCCTGCTGATAAACAGTAAAATAATAGGAGCCTTTCGTAATTGCATAAAAATTTAAAGAATCTGTATTAAACATAGACATCATAAAATCAAAAGATATATTACAGGGTGGGAAAAGTGTTGCTAATACCCATGACAAAGGATTGATAATTTTTTTTTCTCCTTGTTCGATAATTTCTTAAGGTTCAGAAAGCCCGTGTGTATCACTGAGTTAAACACTAGCAGTCAGATAGTGAAATAGGCAGTGGGTATGAACACTTAGTACATAGGACAAAACATTTAGGTTTGTCCACATATACACGCGTGTGCATACACGCACACAAATAGGTGAAGAGATGTTTAAACTATTTTTAATTAGAGTAAAAATTTCTTACCCATCGTATTTCATTTTTCACGTCTCATGTAGACAAAGATTAAAAATTATGATTTTAATCTTTTTCTTAGTTTTGTGTAGAAAGCAGCCCTCAATCCTCCCTCTAGAATATGACCCTGGAAGGTCTTTTTTTTTTTTTTTTTAAATAATGTAAAGTACAAATAAAGGTCATTCCTTGTTATACCGTAGCGGCTGCGGTCCAGAGCAGACAGTCACTTCGAGCAGAGAGCCCTGCCTGCAGCCTTCCACGCATGGAGAAGATTCTGGCGGTGGCACCAGCAGGAAAGTGTTCTCAATGCCAGAGCAGCACAGTTTCACAGGTATGCAGTGCCGCTCCTGTCTGGGCAGGCTTCTCGGACTTCTGCTGCCCATGTGGCCATTGGTGGTGGCGTAAAGCTTCCTAGCCCCCTAGGCCCTGGTTCTTCCTGGTTTTTCAATTAGGTGGACTCATTGATTTCTTCTAGCAGGGAAAGCCAGCCAGTATTTCCCCTGGGAAAGCTTTTGCTCATCTTTATTGTAAATGCTTTCAGAACAGCCTGAGTTTTATGCCCCTGTCCTCATTGTAAGCCAGTGTGAGCTCCATTAAAGCTGCCCATTAGCTTTCTGGATCAGAGTGTGGTTGGACCTTGCATTGCCTTGGCAGGCATTCTTGAGTGTGATTTCCCTGAAATGCTTGCTTCCTGTTCTGCTAGACCTGGCTTTTTGAAGTCTTGAAATACATCTGTCAACAAAATTAAGACGGGCAAGGAGCAGAGCTATGTCTTTTTAGCTCCCGCAGAGGCAAACTTGCCCATAGCAGGTCCTTGCTGGATGTTGGAGGAGCGTAACAAAGAAATTATTAATTGCTGGCTGTGTGTCTGTCACTGTGATGGGCATGGTGTGATGGGAGAAGGGAAACAAATATATAAGCTCATTCGCCTGTGACGTCAGCAACTTCATTAATAATTTCCTTCTCAAAGCAGTCCTGAGAGAACAGACTCAAGATGACTAATGACTTCCCCATGTAAAACAACCAGTAAGTGGCAGAGCCAGGGTTTAAATTCAGATCTCCTTGACACCAGGGACTTCCTGCTAGATCAAAAGGAAGATCTTTCTGATGACTTTGTAGAAACTTTGAATCTTTGTGAGGAAGTAAAACTGATACACAAGGAAAATTGAAGGACACTTCCAGAGAAGAGATCCACATGTCCTCACTTAGATCAGTTTTCTAAAAACTGAGGGAAGTCCTTGGAGGAAGGCATGCTGTGAGCCAGGGGGTGAGCATGGATGGCTGGAGTGGGCAGGACTAGGAGGGCCAAACTATCCTGAGGGGACTACCTGAACCTATAAAGAAGATAACAGATAGATGTTTGAGCAGGTGCATGTAACTAGTAAAGCGACGGTTTTGGAGATTGCCCTGAGAACAGTTCCCATCAATTTAGGACAGAGAGACAAGAGGGAGGGACATGGGAGGCACACTGGGAGAAGTTGCAGTGATCTTGACTTTGAAGGAGTGTGAATGCTGGTCTGAGGGGATCAGCCAGAACTCCAGGAGTCCTTCACACAAAATCCAAGGAGAAGCTTCTAGGGGGTGGCTTTGAGGAATTGGAGGCTGGCAAGGGAATAGCACTTACCTCTGCCCCTTCTGCAGAGAGTGACTTCACCTTTACCTACTTTCTATACTGAGGTCTGGTGTGAGATTCCATTTGAAAAACGGCTTTGCTAGTTAATACACGCACGCCTTCATTTCTTCTGCGAAGTCATGATTGACTTTGTTGCTTCTTTTGTATTTTGGCATGCCGCAGGGATTTTCAAAAATTGAGGGTTCTCATAACAGACTCTTAATCTCAGGGAACAAACTGAGGGTTGCTGGAGTGGAGGGGGGTGGGAGGGATGAGGTGGCTGGGTGATGGACACTGGGGAGGGGATGTGCTATGGTGAGTGTTGTGAATTGTGTAAGACTGATGAATCACAGACCTGTACCCCTGAAACGAATAATACATTATGTGTTAAATAAATCAATAAATCAATATTGAGGGTTCTTTCAAAATAGCCAAGAGGAGTTTCCAAAAGGATTTTTGTTGAGGATCATTCTTGAGACAAAAGAGTGGTAGGCGAATTGGAGACAGGGAGTAGCCAGGAGGCTTGAAGAAGAACCAGGGCCTGATCTGGATTTGACCTGATCTGGATTTTATCTTGTTTTGGTTTAGTTGGATCTTTTTAGAAAACTGAAGTTTTTTATGTTCCTGCCTTCAGCTCATGAGGGAGCAGAGTGATGGGGAGCCTGGCTCAGAAGCTGGAGAGGCGTGAGTTCAGACCCTTGCTCCACCGCTTGCTGGCTCCCTAACCCTGTGTAGGCCCCTCACTCTCTCTCAGCCTGTTTCCTCAGATGTAAAATGGAGATGAGTTGATATAATAGTCCTGTCTCAGAGAGTTGTCATGAAAAGTGAGATAATCCCCATGGAATACAAGCAGCACAAACTATCAGCCTCCCCCCAACCCCTAAAATTGATTTATGACTCTTACAGTAAATGGATATTCATAGGTTCCCTTTGGAGTTTAGCAAATCAAAGTTTCCCCAAAATATGTATGTTCTTTTTTTTTTTAAGATTTTATTTATTTATTTGACAGAGAGAGATCACAAGTAGGCAGAGAGGCAGGCAGAAAGGAGTTAAGCAGGCTATCCTCTGAGCGGAGAGCCCGATGCAGTGCTCGATCCCAGGACCCTGGGATCATGATCTGAGCCAAAGGCAGAGGCTTAACCCACTGAGCCACCCAGGTGCCCCCAGAGCATCTTTTTAAGGCCCAGTCAGCCAGGGTCAAAATCCTGTAGTTTGACCAAATCAGATTGATTGCCTTGAAGGAGGGAATTCCAGAGGAATTCTTTAATGGTACTCTTCCTGAGGGAAAGGAATTTGTTAGGTTTGAATCCTACGAAAGGATTCTGAAGAGGGGAAAGAAAACAGGGATTGGTTTTGGATTGCTTGCTGTTTCTGAGGCAAAGTTAGGAAGGATGAGAAGGGGGTTCACTAGCGAGTGCTGTTATGTGTACCTTCAGGAATAAGTGAAAACAGCCACGCTTCTCTGGGACATCATTGGTAAAGAAGCAGTAACCACTCAAAACAGGCCCTTGTGGCATTTTACAGCTGCTGCCTGGCCTTGGGAGAGACCATGTTTCCTTGTAGCTGGCTTTATCTGTGTCTGTCCTGATCTGATGAATGGTTGGGCTGCTTTTCCTCTTTTCTGAATGAGATCAGTCTGAGCTAATTTTCTTCTTTGAATTCCAGGCAGATTTAAACTGATTCAGCTTTTACCGTGTGCTTATTGACCATTTGTATATCTTCTCTTGTGAAGTGTCTACTCAGTTCTTTCCCCTAGCTTTTAAAAAAATTGGGGTTTGTGTCTTTTTTTTAAATTATCATTGATTTGTCCTTTATATATTCTTTGTTGAATATATGTATTGAAAATATTTTCTTCCAGAGGCTCCTGGGTGGCTCAGTGAGTTAAGCATCTGACTCTTGGTTTTGGCTCAGGTCATCATCTCAGGGTCGTGATATCAATTCCAGTGTTGTACTTGGAGCTCAGTGGGGAGTCTGCTTGAGATTCTCTCTTCCCCACTTCCCTCCCCATGTTCACATGTTCTCTGTGTGTCTTTCTCTCAAATAAATAAATCTTAAAAAACGAAAAAGAAAAATATTTTCTTCCAGTAATGTGGCTTACATTTCCATTTTCTCACAGTAGTTTTTTAATTTTGTTATAGTCCAGTTCATCTAATTTTTTCTAATCATAAAAGATTAGTGATGTGGGGGTTTTCTCTAAAAAATATTTGCCTACACCCAGGATCTTGAAAGATATTTTCCAACATTTTCTCTGGAAGCTTTATAAAAGTTTTAGCATTTACATTTAGGTCTGTGATCATCCTGAACTTTTTCCATATATGGTATGAGGTAAGAACTAAGGATTATTTTTTTTTTCTATCTGTTTTCCAGGTTTTTCCAACACTATTTGTTGAAAAGACTTTTCATTCCCTCATTGAATTGCCTTGGCACCTTTGTTGAAAATCAGTTGTCCGTATAAGTTTGTATCTATTTTTGGACTTTCTCTTCTGTTTCATTTATCTTTTTGTTTATCCTTATGCCGTTATCATACTCTCCTGATTTTTGTATCTTTACAGCAAGTTTTGAAATCGATTCCTCAGCTTTATTCCTCCTGGGATTTTTTATTGTTTGGGATTGCACTTAATCCGTGTAGATGTTTAGGGGAGATAGGACATCTCAAATTTATTGAGACTTTCCATAAATGAACCTGAACTTCTCCATTTATGTAGCTTTTCTTTAATTTTTCTCAGTGTTTTGTAACTTTGCATGGAAGTTTTGTATATATATTGTTAAATTTATTCCTAAATACTTTATTTCTCTTGTGAATAGAATTATTTTTTAAATTCATTCACTGTTTGTCCTAGTATATAGAAATACAACTGAGGGCGCCTGGGTGGCTCAGTGGGTTAAAGCCTCTGCTTTCGGCTCAGGTCATGATCTCAGTGTCCTGGGATCGAGGCCCGCATTGGACTCTCTGCTCAGCAGGGAGCCTGCTTCCTCCTCTCCCTGTCTCTCTGCCTGCCTCTCTGCCTACTTGTAATCTCTCTTTCTGTGTCAAATAAAATAAATAAAATCTTAAAAAAAAAATTTTTTTTTTAATTTTAAGCTGTAAGGTTTCCCTCTGCTTTAGCTTATGTAATGTAGGCTTGTACATTGTAATCCCACAAATTCTGACATGCTGTATTTTTATTATTATTTAACTGGAAATATATTCTTTTTTTTTAAAGATTTTATTTGTTTGAGAGAGAGAGAGAGATCACAAGTAGGCTGAGAGGCAGGCAGAGAGAGAGGAGGAAGCAGGCTCCCTGCTGAGCAGAGAGCCCGATGCAGGCCTCGAGATCATGACCTGAGCTGAAGGCAGAGGCTTTAACCCACTGAGCCACCCAGGTGCCCCTAAAGATATATTCTGATTTCCATGGTGACTTCTTTCTTGACCTGTCGTTTATTTAGAAATACGTTATTTGATATTCAAATAGGAATTTTCTTGATACATTAGGGTTTTTAATTACTAATTTAATCCATCGTGGCTTGAAAGCACCTTACATAACTTCAGTTTTTGAAGTGTGTTAACATGTTTTTTACAGCCAAATATATGTGGTCTGTTTTGGTGAACCTTCCACATGCACTTTATTTTTTCCATGTGTACTTAAAGAGGATATTTATACTGTAGTTATTGTATATAGTGTTCTGTAATGTCTGTAAATGTCTTTTAGGACAAGTTGGTTGGTGGTCATCTTCAAATTTTCTGTATCCTTACAGGTTTTTGTATGTATGTTGTTGGTTTTTTGTTGTTGTTTGTTTTTTCATGGTTATTTTGTATTTTATTGGACTGATTACATTTCACCATTTGAGACGTAAAGCTAACATAGGACTAAGAGTGTAGACTAGGAAAGTGGGAGAAGCCATCCACAAATTTGTGTCAACTAGAAAGGTCCTTAAATCTTTGTGTTAGAATCGAAGGAAAAATCTTTTCAGAGCTGAAGGGAGGTCCTTGGTTTCTAACAAAAATCTCTTAAAAGCTCTGTTAATACAAGAGTCAGTTCATGGAAGAAACTCCAAACAGCACAAAACCCCATTAGGCAGGAGAAATGGGCAGGATAGAAGGACATGGGTGGTGGGGGCAGCCGGTCTGCAGGTGGGATTCCTGGGTTAGAGGCCACGGCTCCGGTCCGGGACCTGTAGGTAGAACCAGGATGGAAGGAAACTGTAGAGGCAAAGGTTAGTGTGTTCACTCAAAGCCCTGGGTTTCCAGTCAGTCTCTAGGATGCAGATGCTTTCCTCAGACAAGGTATTTGTTTTTTTAAATATTTTATTTACTTATTTATTTGAGAGAGAGATAGCAAGAGAGAGCACAAGCAGGGTGGGAGAGGGAGAAGCAGCCTCCCCACTGAGCAGGGAGCCCAATGTGGGGCTCGATTCCAGGACACCAGGATCATGACCTGAGCTGAAGGCAGAGGCTCAACCAACTGAGCCACCCAGGTGCCCCTCCTTACAGGTTTTTTGTTTGTCTACTTTTTCTGTCAGTTACTAGAGAGAAGTGTTAAAATTCTCTAGCTATGATTATGGATTTGTCTGTTTTTCCTGGTAATACTATCAGTTTTATTTCATGTGTTTGGAATCTCTGTTATTTGGTCCATGTGCAGTTCGGATTGTTATGTTTTCCTTATGAACTGTCCCTTTTTATCATTTTGAAATGGACCTCCTTATTTTTGGTAATACTTGTTTCTCAAAGCCTACTTTGACTTTTATTAAAATATCCTCACCAGCTTTTTTCGTATTTACAGTTTATGTGCTTTACCTTTCCCACTCTATTTGTCTTCATATTTAATAAAGTTTGCCTCCTGTAAACAGCATTAGCTATGTCTTAATTTTTGATCTAGTCTGACAATCTCTGCTGTTTTTTTTTTTTAAGATTTATCTATTTATTTGAGAGTGAGCAAGTGAGTGTGAAGGGGTTGGGATGGGTAGAGAGAAACGGAGAGAGAGAGTCTCCCAGGCAGTCTCCACACCAAGCATGGAGCCCAGCTTGGGGCCTGATCCCATAACACTGAGCTCACAACCTAAGCCAAAGCTGAGTCAGATGCTCAACTGACTGTGCCACCCAGGCATTCCTGACAATCTCTGCTTTTTAATTAATTAGAGTGTGTGGTTCATTTATACTTAATGTAATTGGTGTGTTTGGGTCGAGGCCTACATCTGTTTTTTGTTTCTCTGTTTCCCCTTTTCTGCCCTGTTCATTTAGAATCTTTTAGTATTGCATTTTATTTCCTGCATTGATTTTTTTAGCTCTTTACCTTTTGTATTTTTTATTTTTAAATTATTATTTTATTTTTAAACATTTTATTTATTTGACAGAGTGTGGAGAGAGAGAGAGTGCACAAGCAGGGGGAGCAGTAGGCAGAGGGAGAGGGGAAAGCAGACTTCCTGCTGAGCAGGGAGCCCAATGCAGGGCTCGATCCCAGGACCCTGGGATTGTGACATGAGCCGAAGGCAGACGCTTAACTGACTGAGCCACCAATGTGCCCCTCTTTTGTATTTTTTTAAATATTTTATTTATTTATTTGACACAGAGAGCACAAGTAGGCAGAGCAGTAGACAGAGGGAGAGGGAGAAGTAGGCTCCCTGCTGAGCAGAGAGCCTGATGTGGCACTCGATCCCAGAACCCTGGGATCATGACCTGAGCTGAAGGCAGACATTTAACCGACTGAGCCAGGCAGGCGCCCCTCTTTTGTATTTTTTAAATTGTCATTCTAGGAATTAACAATACACATTGTTAGCTTACTACAGTTCTGTTCAGTTCTATCGTACCACTTCTTGTTGAATATAAGAACAGTAAAATTCCAGGGCGCCTAGGTGGCTCAATGGCTTAAGCCGCTGCCTTCGGCTCAGGTCATGATCTCAGGGTCCTGGGACCAAGTCCCACATCGGGCTCTCTGCTCAGCGGGGAGTCTGCTTCCTCGTCTCTGCATGCCTCTCTGCCTACTTGTGATTTCTCTGTCAAATAAATAAATAAAATCTTAAAAAAAAAAACAGTAAAAAAAAAAAAAACAGTAAAATTCCTTTCCTCTCCATCATTGATAGTATTTCTTGTCATATATTTTGCCCATGTAATTTTTGCTTTAACAGAATTCTTTTTTAAAAATTAAGAGATTAGGGCGCCTGGGTGGCTCAGTGGGTTAAAGCCTCTGCTTTCGGCTCAGGTCATGATCTCAGCGTCCTGGGATCGAGGCCCGCATCGGGCTCTCTGCTCAGCAGGGAGCCTGCTTCCTCCTCTCCCTGTCTCTCTGCCTGCCTCCTTGCCTACTTGTAATCTCTCTCTGTGTGTCAAATAAAATAAATAAAATCTTTAAAAAAAAAAAAATTAAGAGATTAAAAAATAGTCTTTTATATTTAACCACATGTTTTCCATATCTAATATTCTTTGTTTCTTCCTGTAGATGTGAGTTTTCATCTGTATGCTTTTGTCCTTTGGCATTTTTATAAGTCAGCTGGAGAGAAACTTATCTCTGCTTTTGTTTATGGTTATCTCACTCTCGATCGCATTTTTAAAGGACCTTTTCCTGGATATGGAACAATGAGTTTTTCTACCCCTCACTCCTGAATCTTTTATTTTTATTTATTTATTTATTTTTAAAGATTTTTATTCATGAGAGAGAAAACAAACGAGCATGGGAGAGGGGTGGAGGGAGAGGGAGAAGCAGACTCCCCACTGAACAGGGAGCCCAATGTGGGGCTTGATCCCAGGACCCTGAGATCATAACCTGAATCAAAGGTGGACCCTTAACTATCTGAGCCACCCAAAAGCCCTCCCAAGTCTTCTAAAGACATTCTTCTCTTGTCTTCTGGCCTCCATTATTTCTGGTATAAAGGCACCCATCATTTGTATTGTTCTTCCCCTGAATATAATCTGTCTCTCTTCCTTTGCTTTTTTTTTTTTTTTAAGATTTTATTTATTTATTTGACAGAGAGAGAGAGATCACAAGTAAGCAGAGAGAGAGGAGGAAGCAGGCTCCCTGCCAAGCAGAGAGCCCGATGTGGGGCTTGATCCCAGGACCCTGAGATCATGACCAGAGCTGAGGGCAGAGGCTTAACCCACTGAGCCACCCAGGCACCCCTCTTCCTTTGCTTTTAAGATGTTTTTATTAATCTTTGGGGTTTTGTTTTGTTTAAATATTTTATTTATTTATTTGACAGAGAGAGACAGCGAGACAGGGAACACCAGGAGGGGGGAGTAGGAGAAGGAGAAGCAGACTGAGCAGGGAGCCTGATGGGGGGGTTGATCCTAGGACCCTGGCTGGGATCATAACCTGAGCTGAAGGCAGATGCTTAACGACTGAGCCACCAGGCACCCCTGTCTTTGGTTTTTCAACAGTTTGGAGTGTAATGTGTTTAAAGTGTAGTGTTCTTGTGTTTATCCTCATTAGGGTTAGTTGAGCTTCTGAATCTGAGGTGTTCCCCCCCACACCCCAACCAAATTCAGAAAGTCTTATACTATTATTTCTTTAAATAATTTATCTGCCCTGGGGCACCTGGGTGGCTCAGTTGGTTAAGTGTCTGACTCTTGATTTTGGCTCAGGTCATGAACTCAGGGTCATGATACTGGGCTCCGTGCTGGACATGGAGCCTGCTTAAGATTCTCTCTCTCCCTCCTTCTGCACCCCCTACATGCACTCACATGTGCTCTCTCTAAAAACAAAACAAAACCTATCTGTTCTATATCCTCTCTTCTCTCCTTCTTAGACTAATTACACTATGTTAAACAAGGTGATATTGTCCCATGGGTCACTGAGGCTCTGTTAGTATTTTTCTATTATTTTCCTTTCCGTTTTCAGATTGAATACTTTCTTTTGCTCTTTCAGTAGAAAGTCTTCAGTGATCCATATCCTGCAGTTTCTTATTTGTAACTCATCCTCTGGTTTTTCTCATTCAGGTATAGTACTTTTCAGTTCTAGAATTTTTGTTTTTTTTTTCCTAGTTGTGGTAAAACATACATAACATAGAACTTACCGTTTTAGTCATTTTTAAGTGTATTGTGTATTCAGTGGCATTAAGTACATTTTCAGTATTATGCAGCCATCACCTCTATGCATTTCCAGAACTTTTTCATCATCCCAAACAGAAATTCTGTATCCATTAAACACTAACTTTCCATTTCCATCTATTCCCAGCCCTGGAAACCTCTAAACTACTTTCTGTCTCAGAATTTACCTATTCTGGATGTCTCATATATGTGGAATTGTGTAATATTAGACTTTTTGTGTCTTGCTTATTTTACTTGGCATAATGTTTTCAAGGTTTATCCATGTAATAGCATGTATCAGAATTTCATTCCTGGGATGCCTGGGTGGCTCAGTGGGTTAAAGCCTCTGCCTTCGGCTCAGGTCATGATCTCAGAGTCCTGGGATCAAGCCCCATATTGGGCTCTCTGCTCAGCGGAGAGCCTGCGTCCCCTCTCTCTCTCTGCCTGCCTCGCTGTCTACTTGTGATCCCTCTCTGTCAAATAAATAAATTTTTAAAAAAAAGAAATTCGTTCCTTTTTTTTTTTTTTTTAAGATTTTGTTTATCTATTTGACAGAGATCACAAATAGGCAGCAGGGCAGGCAGAGAGAGAGGGGACGCAGGCTCTCCGCTGAGCAGAGAGCCCAATTCGGGTCTTGATCCCAGGACCCTGAGATCATGAGCTGAGCTGAAGGCAGAGGCTTTAACCCACTGAGCCTCCCAGGCACCCCCTCATTCCTTTTTATGGCTGAATAATAGTCCATTGTATAGATATACCACAATTTGTTCATCCATATGTTGATGGATACTTGAGTGGATGGACTCCTTTTAGCTATTGTGAATAATGTTGCTGTGAACATTGGTGTACATACATCTAAGTCTCTGCTTTTAATTCTTTTGGTTGTATACCCAAAAGTAGAATTACTGAATCAAATGCTAGTTCTGTGTTTACTTTTTGAGAAGCCACCAAATCATTTGGTTCTTTTTTGTAGTTTCTATTTCTCTGCCAAGATTCCCTGTCTGGTGACTAATTTTGTTCATCCTTCATTTAAGTACACAAACTTTAATAACTCTTTTTAAGTGTTTGCTGATTCCAACATTTGGGTCATTGTTTTTGTTGACAGCTGTTTTTCCTTTAAAGGGTTTTGCATTTTATTCTGGTAGGCAGTGATTGCTGTTTATTCTGGTGATCCTGTTGATCCTATCGAGTGTGGTTCTGTTCATTCTGTGTGTGTGTGTGTTTTAAGATATTTTTTAAGTAATCTGTATGCCCAGCGTGGTGTTTGAACTTATAACCCTGAGATCAAGAGTTGCATACTCTACCATGCACCCCATGTGTGGGTCTTTTTTGATTTTTGTCTTCAGATTTAGGGCATGGTGCTTATTCCTGAGGCTCAGCCTTTCTGAATTCTGGGTTTTCCAGCAAAGTCTGTTCATTCTAACTGGGCCAGAATTCCCATCTCCAGGCCCTTTCCAGCCTCTGGTGATCTCCATCCAGCAGTCAGCCCTGAACAGGTCACTCTGCTAGGCCTCACAGAGCCTGCTTGTACAGCCTTATCTGTGGACCCGGCAAACTCACATAGAATTTTGGGTACTGCCCTTGCAGAGTGTGTAAGGTGTGTTTGAGCATGCCCCTGAGGTCTCTTCCTGCCCAGGTTCAGGAAGGCCACAGGTGTCCATACAGTCCTTCCCCTGCAGTCTTGAACTCTAGTCTCTGCCTCAACTCAGACTATCCTGCTCTGATTGGACTCGGTCCCCCTGCCCCCAGTGTTCAGAACGTGCCCTCAGGCAGAAAAGCCTGGGCAGCCAGGGGCTTACCTTACTTGTTTCTCAACTCTGAGGATCACCATCTATGTTGCCTCTTGTCCGGGCCTGATAACAGTTGGCTCATGTATTTTGTCCCATGGCTTTGCCAACACACAGCTCCTAGTGGCTGTTGACCAGTTGTCCGGTGCTGCTTTTGTGAGCCTTCTTATCATTGTGCTGAGTGGGGAGGCCTAGGCAGAGGTGACAAAGTAGTGGTTCTCAAACCTCACATGGAACACCTGTTTCAAATACTGTTTCCTGGGGCCCACTTCAGACCTGCTCAGTCAGCCCTGGAGACCTGGCCTCTGTTTTCAACCACTTCCCCCAAGGATTTGTGTAACAGCAACCCGGCCAGTCAGCACGGACTAGAAAGGATTTCACTACTGACCATTGAGCACTGTTGGTATTTCAGTGTGGAACTGAACTGACGAAGAGCCAGGGTCTCGAAGTGAGTCTTTTTTTTTTTTTTTTGAAAGATTTTATTTATTTGACAGAGAGAGATTACAAGTAGGCAGAGAGGCAGGCAGAGAGAGACGAGGAAGCATCCCTGGGGCTCCATCCCAGGACCTTGAGACCATGACCTGAGCTGAAGGCAGAGGCTTTAACCCACTGAGCCACCCAGGCGCCCCTCGAAGTCAGTCTTACTGTGCAAGTGCTTGGCTGACACCAGAAACAACTTGGAGAATACTGGCTCGTTTATGGGGCTTTTTGGCCCCAGCTGTCTGCTTTTCTTCTCTTTCTCTTTCCTTCCTCTCCCATCTCAACTTATTCACCTCCTAATAGCCTAGGAGGAAAAACCCAATTATTTAGAACTTCTCATTCTTTTTTGTAGTGATTTTATTTTATCTTAAGTGCTTTGTTTCCCATTATTATTATTATTATTTATCTTTTTAGGGTGACGTTGGAGAAGCAAGTATTTGCCATTTGGTGGCAGAAGATGTTTCAGCATCAAGAAAACCGCTTGGCAGAGAGAATGGTAGGTGGCCGTCCCTGAGGAGGTGCCTGGAACGGGCAGGACCTGCTTCAAGCTTTGCGCTCACTGTCTCCTTTGCTCGGGACGTCACCCACACTATGGGCAGTCCGGCCTGTGACCAGGACTCACGAGGCAGGGCAGGGCCTGGGGCATCCATTATCTTTGTCAGTGGAGTTTACATATGGCTTCTGGGCCAGGGCAGCTCGTTAACGCCCATCTCTTTTGCCTTGGTCAGTGTTTGTGGCCTATAGATTCTTCCTGGCTTCTGTATCCCCAGCTGCTTGACCCACTCTGTTCTTTCCTCGCCGTCCTGCCCCAGGCCATCCTTCACTCAGAGAGGCAGCTCCTGCAGAGGTCCTGGTCCACGTGGCACCAGCGGGCAGCAGCACGGCACCGGGAGCGGCAGTGGACAGCAGCGGCGTGGGCCCACCGCCACCATCACCAGCTCAGGAGGGCTTTCTGCATCTGGAGGGACAGTGCCCGAGGGCTCAGAACAGAGTGAGGGGCCGCTTCTGCCCCGAAGCCCTTCCCCTCTTCGGCCAGCTTCAACAACAGTGGTAGCACCCTCTGCTCTGAGTGCCCATCAGAGGGTCATGTTAGCCTAGACTCTGGTTCGAAGTTCCAGACATTCTGCCTGATACAGTCTGTACAGAACCAGGGCTGTAGTGAGAGGATCCTGGGATACCTCATGGAGCTCCCAGACCCCAGGAACTCGATTAGGGACAGACATGCTCCATGGATCTGAGGTCCTACCCATTGGATGCATCCTGCTCACTGGGTTGGGCCCAAAGTGACCACATGTAAGGAAAAGACTGATGAGCCCGTTTCAGGATAGCTGAGCCCCCTGGGCCAGCAGCTGTGGCCCAGGGGCAGGTCGTGGCAGTTTTTACCACACCATGTGGTTGGAGACAGGGTGGGGCAGACAGCCCACACAGACACTGCAGATACTGTCCTGCTTTAACGCCGTTCTGCATCCACTTTGTGCTGTGAGGATCTACTCCACTCTCAAATTCTGGTCACATTTAATCTCCTGAGTTGCCAGCAAATGAATGTACTTCAGTGTACTTGAGCTCTGTCAGGTTGGCGACAGGAATTAGAGTAGATGCTTACTTTGAGAGGAGAGCCCGAATCCTTTGGCAGCTCTTCATAGGGGTTTTTTTTTTTTTTTTTTTTTTTTTTTTAATTTATTTGAGACCATGAGCGAGAGAGAGGGCATCCAAGCAGGGGCAAAGGGAGAAGGAGAAGCAGACTCCTTGCTGAGTAGGGAGCCCAACCCAGGGCTTGACCCCAGGACACTGGGATCATGACCTTGAACCAAAGGCAGGTACTTAACTGACTGAGCCATCCAGGCGCCCCCAGAGAAAGTCTTGATTCTTCCCTCCCCACCAATTTATGAACCACTAGGCAGGGGCCAGGGACTGTGAAGGGTCCAGGCTGCAGTGCTGACTCCAGCCCTCCCCACAGGAAGGCGGGCCTGGTGCTGGCTGCAGACTTCCACTCAGCGCGGCTCCTGCACTGGGCCTGGAACTGGTGGAGGGAGGTGAGGCTTTGGCCCAGAAGCCACCGCACGCGGTCTTAGACAGGTGGGGCTGGGTGTGGCCATGACTCGGAGCGGACACGTGGGCTGCTCCTCGGCCCCTCGGCGGCCACCTGCCTCCGAGCATGGGAGACAGAGGCTGGGCGGCAGAGGGGCGAGCGCTAACCTCGTCTCCTGAGGTGATTGGCTCCAACTCCCATGTCCTTCTGGTTCTGGCCTGAACTCGCTGAACCTAAAATTCTTGGTCTAACCATTTGCAGGCGTCCTACTCAGGCTAAAAGTGTGTCAACTGCCGCCGTGGCTTGAGCGTTTACCGTCAGGCACTTGCCCGTCTGGTCCCCATAAAACCCCTGAGAGATACCTATTCATAGACGAGGCCCTGGCGGGGTGGGTGAGGACCCCGGGGATGAGGATGGCGACCTGACCGCGCCCCCCGGGCCCCCGTCCACAGGGCCTGGCTCTGCGCGCGGCTGAGCGGCGGAAGCTGATGCGCGCCCGCCGGCACCACCGACGCACCTGCCTGCGCGGGGCGCTGCGCACCTGGGTGGTAGGCGCCGCTGGTCCCGTGTCACCCCTGGCCTGGGGGCGGGGGGCGGGGATTTTGTGTCCCTCCCTCGTCCTCCCGCCCCTCCCGCGAGCCTCACGCAGAGCGCGTGCCCCGGGCGGTGGGTCTCCAGGCCGCAGGGCTGAGCTCTGGCACAGTAAAAACTTGTGCCATCGGGGGGTGCCGGCGTCCGCGTCCAAGTGGCCCCTTGTCCAGGAGGCCAGTAGCCTGACTTGCTCGGTGAGAACTTAGCGAGACCGTCCTCGCCCCGTTGGCAGGGCGCCCCTGGCTTCTGCCCGCCTCGGCGTCACAGCCCCTGGGAGGCGGCCCGGGACGAGGGCGGAACACGGGAGGGACAGGGTCTGGGGGCGGCCGCCAGTCCCCTCGGTCTCCCACAGGCTTACCAGAGCCAGGTGCGGAGCATCCTGCAGGAGGTGGCGGCCAGGGAGAGGCAGCACCAGCGGCGGCGGCTGCGGTGAGTCTGCCGGCGTCTCCCGCGCCCGCTGCAGCCCCAGGCAGGGCCCCGGGTCCCCACCAGCCTGGGCCGGGGGGCGGGAGGGCCTGGCCCCTGCACTGCTCGCAGCCTGGCTGGGGCTTTTCCACAGCAAGCACTCCATTCATTGGGTCAGCCCGTGTCTGGAAGCTGCTGTGTGCAGACTGGAGCCTTGAGGGGACAGCTGTCACCTGGGCATCTGCGAGAGCTTCCCCTTGCCTTGCTCTTCTTGACACTCCTCTCTCCCCTGCAAGATTCCGTGTCTCCCGCTCCAGCGCTGCAGGGACCCCCTTTGCCTCAGCCCCCACTCAGCTGCCTCCCTGCTTGGCTCTCCAGGCCTTCCACTGATTCCAGAGGCATCTCTCACGGCCTTGGGGGTCCCTTGCTCTCTCCGCTCCAGCTCCATCATGAGCCCGTCCTCCAGCTCCTGCTAAACCAAGCCCTCACGCTCTCCTTCCCGGCCGGCCTCCCTCATTCCGCCCTTTTCCTCCCTCTGGGTTCTCTCAGCATGCGGTAGTCCAGGCCGCCTGTGGACTTCTCATCTCCACCTTCCTTCAGAGAGGTGCCCATCCAGCTCCTCAGGCAGAGGGAGTAAGAGGGACGGAGTGACTGAACGCACTTCGCAGCAAGCACGGGGCTGCGGCTCCCAGGGGCCCTCCGCCACCTCCCGTCTCTCTGTGCCTTACTGTGGCATGACTCCGCTGTACCGTCACTGCCTGGTCACCACTATGTGTCACGTACATGCGTGAGGACGTGGTATTTGGTCTTGTTCACCGTGGTGCCCCTGGGGCTCCCCCAGTGCCTGGCACAGAGCAGGTGCTCCCCAGCCCTGTGTTGAGTGTCTCTGTCACTGTAAACATGGCCGTGGGTGAGACTGATGTTCTCAGGTACACGGAGTCCGTCCTCGATTGAGGAGTGGGCTGAAGAAGCGGGAATGACTCACAGGAACCTCCCCCATCTCTCTGCACTGGTGACACCCCCATCTCCCCGGCCTGTGTTTCCACAGGAGTGTGTTCCATCGCTGGAGAGAGAACACCCTGGCCCGTGTGAATGAAGCCCAGCAAAGCTCCCGAGCAAGCGCTCACTACCGGCGAACCTTGTGTTCCAAGGTGAGGCATGGGGAGACCAGCTGGTTGCCCAGGAGGGTTTGGGACCTTGCTCCTGCGAAGGGGTGGCCCCAAAGCTAGGCACTGAACAAGGAACCCAGGATGTGGGCTCACTCACCCTCCTCCATGCACACATCAGTGTGAGCATTCAGGTTTCTTTTCTTTTTTTTTTTTTTGCTGGATTATTAACCAATATCCATTAAAACAAAAACATAGCAAACTGGTTCTGATCAGAACCAATATTTTCTGCACATGTGGAATTTTCCACTGGGACAAACTAAGTCAGTGTGCCCCTCCGTCTCTTCATCTGTCAGAGGATGCTCATCGTCGCTGATTTTGTGGCTGCAGAGGCTTTCTGGAAAGTGTAGAGCACCCCAGGAACATGAGACTGTTGGTCATCATCCATAGGAAGTGGCTTCCAAATGCCACGTGGTGGGGCCTGTCCTATGCGCTGGTGGAGGGGGGGCGTGCCAGCCCACGACCGTGGGAGGAAGGCATGTTACGCAACAGGGGGAGCTCAGAAATGAAGGGACAGCAGTGGTCTGGGCACAGGGGGCTGTTTTAGAAAGAAGCATTTGCCAGGAGCTCTGAACAGCAGCGGTTCTCCTGCTGGAAGGTGGCGGGGAGACTGGTCCTGACAACTTGGAAACCTCCAGAGGGTGAGGAACTACGACATAAAGTCAAGGCCTCGGGACTCCTTGCTTGGCTTCTGGGCTGGGAAGGAAGGCCTTTCTTTTTTTTTTTTTTTTTAAGATTTTATTTATTTATTTGACACACGGAGAGAGACAGTGAGAGAGGAAACACAAGCAGGAGGAGTGGGTGAGGGAGAATCAGGGAGCCCGATATGGGACTTGATCCCAGGACTCTGGGATCTTGACCTGTGCCGAAGGCAGAGGCTTAACAACTAAGCCAGCCAGGCGCCCCAGGGAAGGCCTTTTTGCAGGGAATGGGGTTTGTGCCTGAGGAGCTGGGGACCAGGCAACCCCAGCTGCTTGACTTCTTTGTAAAATGTTCTGTTGGTGTGATTTCGTTGTGTCTTAGTTTGAAAGGCTGCACATGTTTAATGTATAGCTTCGTTTAACACCTAATAACGGAACAAAAGCCCATGGGATGCCTTGACTTCTTGATGGCGTGCTCGGAAGTTGAACTCCTTCTATAGAATAGTCCATCGCCTGAGATACTGGGCTTCCTGTGGGCAAGCTCTGTTCTGTGGCCTGGGGTCTGTGCGGCTGGCCAGGGTTTTCCGGAACATGTGTGGGTGCCGTGTCCCGGCTCGGGCCCGCAGCGCTGGGCATCCCGGGAAGTCAGGCTGTGCTCTTCATCTGTCCCTTAGGTCCTGGTGCAATGGCGGGAGGCTGCATCTGTGCAGATATACTACCGACAGCAGGAGGACTGTGCCATTAAGGAGGCCCAGAAGGTGCTCGATAGGGGTGAGCAGAGTTCCTGGCAGCTGGGGAGAGGGCTCTGAAGGACACAGAACTGTCTTGTGTTCCATCTGCTCCCCCTCAGTCTTTGTGTTCTTCTCCCGTGTGCGAGTTTCCTGTTGCTAAGATAACAGTACCACGTACTGGGAGGTTTCCACCAGCAGAAAATTGTTCTCTCGGCGTTCTGGAGGCCACGTCTGAAACTGGGGTGTCAGCAGGGCCAGGCTGGAGGAGAGAATCCTTCCTTGCCTCTTCCAGCCTCTGACAGCCCCAGCAGTCCTTGATGCTTCTTGGCTCGCAGACCCATCCCTCCAGCCTTGGCCTCTGTGGGCACAGGGCTGTCTGCCCTGTATCCGCGTCTCAGAAGGATGCCAGTCCTCCTGGATTAAGGGCCTGCCCTGCTCCAGGATGGTGTCAGCTGACTGCACTGACCATGTTGCCAAATAACAGCAGTTCTGAGGTTCAGGATGAGATTCTGGGTTTGGGAGGAGGGGTAACCATTCAATCCAGCACATCACAGCATTCCCTTCCCAGCCAGTTGACAGCCAGTTGATGTTCAAATGCAAGACTGAGGTTTAATGTCTGATTCTCAGGAAGGAATCGGGGGGCGGGGGGGTCCACCTCCTTGTGTAGCTGGGCCCTTGTGTGTTCAGGGAGCAGAGGCCTCGGGCACCCTGACTCCCTGCTGTACAGACAGCCTGGGGATGACGGTCCAGACAGGAGCAGAGATGAGATGCAGGGAAACTGAGGCCCACGGCCCTGCAGTAGGGACATGAGAGGTGGTTAGAATAAACGAAAATACAACTGGAAATGAAAACAAACAGAAATGGTTTAAATCGGACCATAAGGAAAACAGGTCAAGTTGTTAGTTTGCTCCAGGACAAAAACGGATCCACTTTGGTTTGGTTCTGACTGTAATATTTATGTGGATAAACACACATCTCTGCCTTCCTCTGGACAGAACCCTGGGGGTCAAATATCCCGCACCTACTCCGCCCCTAATGTGCTCCTCTGTGTCCTCAAGCTGGCCCCCCACCCCAGAAACCAGTGCCTATGGAACCATTTCTGGACTTAGTTAAGGCCCCGAGTCTCAGGCACAGCTTGGCAGCCCCTGAGCAGGGCTGGGTGCTGGAGGAGGACGAGCTCAGGACAGTGGGTCATAAGACACATTCAACAGAGTGCCTGGTACAGGCAGGGCCACGTGCCGGCTGCGTGGCCCCAGCAAGGCCTCTCTGAGCCTCTGTTTTCCCATCCGCAAAATGGGAATAATACCACCTGCCTCGGGGGGTTGTCGTAAGGACCTAGTGAGAGGTACACCCTAGAAGCAGTGTGCAGGAAGTATCAGCACTTGGTCCTCAGGCTTTGCCTCTGGGCCTGCAAACCTGCCCTCCCCATCCCCTCCAGCATCTCCCAGAGGACATCCCCATCTTGGCATCAGTGCCCTGGTATCTGTTGTCCAGAAAAGAAACTTGTCTTGGGGCCTAAGAAAAGGGAAAGACCTAAAAGAAAAAAAACACAACAAAAAACCAGAAGAAAGTATTTGCTGTCCCTCAAGAGAGAATCTGGGGACACAGAAACAAAATGTGTGCCCTGGCCTCCGCCTGCCCGTAGCTTCCGAGTAGCAGACACTGTGCCTCCTCCCAGGTTTGGCCGGAGCAGCTTGGACTGTCTGAGCCTGGGTTTCCTCGATGGCCAAATAGGGCCATGGCCCCCACTCCCTGAGACAGAGGGTCTTGTCCTCTGCGTGTCCGGCGGCCTCCGTGGGCTGCTCCGTGGGGGCGCTGCAGACACGTGGCCACTGCGGACAGGCGGCTGGTTCTGGCCGACCCCCGAGGGCAATGTAGTAAATGGCAGGCCGGCTTCCAGCCCCCAGGGCGCTCGCAGCCACTGAAGGTGGCCACAGCTATTGACACAGAGCGGCCACTGTCCCCACGTAGCGGTTTCACCGAGGGGGAGGCTGACACCCCAGCTCTACCCCCACGCGACCTTTGCAGCTGTCTGAACCTTGACCGTTGCAGTTTGGGTTGTAGAAACCTCCCAAAGACTGAACTCTGACTTGGATCTGCCTTAGGCTGTCTCAGGACGTGGTTTCGGCGCTGGCGGGACCGAGGCCAGAGGGCGGCCCAGCAGAGAGCCCAGCTCAGGAGGGCAGCTGCACACCACGGCCGGCGGCTGCTGCTGCAGGCCATGGCCCGGTGGAAGGCGCACCATCTGGGCTGCGTCAGGAACCGGGTGAGGCAGGCGGCGGCTCCCAGGCCAGGAGACCACCACCTAGGGAAGAGGAGAATTCTCTGGCAGAACCCACGACCGCCAGGATGGGTGCTGGGTGGTTGGGTCCTGAGGGCACAAGGGTGCAGGAACTTTTCTGGGAAGGCTGAGGGAAGCCAGCCAGCCTCTGGGTCGGTCTCCCCCAGGCCCCAGATGGCCCAGCAGAGAAACCTGGCTCATCCTGAAGTGTGGAGTGTCAGAGCTCGATGCTCCTGCCTGGTACAGGAGGCCTTGGCTTCATCCAAGACTCCTCTTAGGGATGGGAGGACAGTTCTCTTGGGCCCGGAGCCTCCCACCCTGAGGCTGTGCCCAGGTGATTGGGGACACAGGGCCCTTACTGCCTTTAGCTGCTCTCTCCCCAGCTCCTGCAGAGGCAGGGTGACCAGCTCCTGGCCCAGACCCGCAGCCGGGCCTGCTTCCGCCAGTGGAGACAACAGGTGGGAGCCAGCGAGAAACCCATCCCCTCTCCCACTGCCTCCTGAACCCACGTTTATTATTTTTATTTATTTAATCTCTACACCCAACATGGGACTCAAACTCCCGACCCCAAGATCAAGAGTAGCATGCTCCACTGACCGAGCCAGCCAGGCACCCCCACATTTAAAATTTTTAATTCCACCCTTGTCTGAGGGCTCCCCCAGTCCTGGTCGTTCCCTGGCACAGCCCAGTTCCTTCCGTCTGGGACCTGTACAAGCCTGTCACTTCAGGGCCCTGTTTCTACAGTGTCACATTAGGGTAATACCCAAAAATTAACATGAAATCGTTTTAAGCCTTCACCAAGGACGTGAGAAAAGGCGAGGCAGGATTGCGTCGTGCCCAGCTGACCTTTACGTACCCAGCACCTGCCCCTGCTTGCTCCTTTCCCCCGGAGCTCTGCCTTTGTTCCTCCCAGATCACTCCTTGGTCCACCACCTCAGGGCCGGGCAGCTCTGGGCTCTTGCCAGTGAAGGGAGGGCAGTACCTCACTAGAAAAGGGTCTCAGGGTGACCAGGACCCTGTGGTCAGAGTGGCCTCCGTGAAGGCAAAACTTCCAATAACCTCTTTCTGGCCCATAGCTGGCGAACAGGAGGCGGGAGCAGCAAGGCACAGCCCGGGCCCTGTGGTTCTGGTCCTTCTCACTACAGGCAAAGGTAACGGGGGCTCCGCACCTGGCTGTCCCTGTGCGCTTGGCGGAGGCCAGGGTGGGTCGTGGGCACAGCCCCAAGGGGAGCCTTAAGCAGGGAGAGCTGGGCCTCCTTTCCTCCTCTCCCTGGAGGTGTGGGCCGCGTGGCTGGGCTTTGTGCTGGAGAGGAGGAGAAAGAAGGCGCGTCAGGAGCAGGCCATACAGGCCTACCACCAGCAGCTCCTCCGGGAGGGCGCTACACGCCTCTTGCGGTTCACAGCTGGCATGAAGGCCCTCCGGCAGCAGCTGCATGCCCAGCAGCAGGTGCAGGTGAGGGGTCCCCCCCCCCCCACGGGGAGCGGGTTGGACACGGCAGGACTTGACCAGAGTCCTGTTGCAGGCAGCTCACAGTCTCCACCGTGCAGTCCATCGCTGTGCCATGCTCTGGAAACAGAAGGTTCTGGGCCAGGACAGGGAGCCTCGGCCCCCCACATCCACCATGCCCAACAGGAGAGTGACATTTGACAGTCCTCTTTCCACCTGTGTTATGGCTGGGGCTGGGGATGCCGCCCTGGAGACCAAGAAGCCACGAGCTCCTCGTGGGCCCCGGGGGGCTCGGGGCAGCCTGTCCCTGGCTGCCGGGGACCCCCACCTCCTAGAGCTGTGAGTAGCCCATCCCTCGCCTCTTCCTCCGTGCCTGGAGGAAAAACTTGCACTATACAAGGAGGGAGGTCACAGCTGAGCCACGTGTACCCCTTCTCTAGCAGGCTCCTGTCCCTCCTATTCCATCCAGCCCCAAATGAAGGGACCACAGCCAATGTTCCTGCAGAACGTTGGGGAGAGAACATGTAGTTTTTAAAAAAAGGAATCGCCTGTCAGGCAGCCCCGCCCTTGCGCCCCCAGACCTGCCAGTCACCCAGCTTCTCCCCTTCCAGGCAGGAAACCCCACTGTTTGTGACTTGGCCCATTCCCGCACACCGGGCTGACGCAGCTGTTGGCTCCCAGAGTGACCAGCACTGCCTGAGTCTTGGTCTGCTTCCCTTGGCACCGGACCCGACAGGGCCTGACGCCTGATGAGCGTGCCCCCCTCTGATGTGGGAGAAGAACCTGTGTCATTGGGTAGCTGCAGAGGTCAAACGAAATGAGGCGGTGAGGCATCCGCACAGCACGAGGCACACTTCACTGGAATTACTGGAAGTACTCTGTGGCCTAGCCCACCCCGGCTCACCTGCTGACCTTAGGCCAGGGCATTTCCTTCTCTAGCCCCCAGTTTCCCTGTAAGATTGGCGGGGTAGGGGGACTGGATGCCCTGGGTAGCCGAGAGGAACAGGCCTGTGTTTCTTCCCAGCAATGATGCCCGCTTGGCAAGAAAGCAGCCTCGACGCCCACATTTCCTGCTGGAGCCAGTGCTGAGCCAGAGGCCCCTGGGGTGTGGCACCCTCGGGGGGAAAGGGTACGTTGTGTAGTCCTAGGGTGGGCGGCCTCCTTTCCTTCCTGCTTGTCAGGCGGGTACCACGGCCTGACCAGCTCCTGCCATTCCTCTGCTTAGGCCTGAGGCACCCCGGGAGTGTGACTCAGGCATGGCCCAGCCAGCGGGCCCTGCCCTGATGAGGCCTTTCCTGCCAGCCGCCTGGACAGCACTAGTTCCAAGCAGCCCCCTGGCCCCAGCCCAAGGCCCTGCCAAGCCACCCCTGCCCCCCGCGTTGAATATAGGCCCAGCGCTGCTGCCCCCTTCGTCCTTCATGCCATGTGGGGTGGAAGCATCTGCCAGGGTAAGTCCTCCTGGTCACCTGAGGTCACACTTTTCGGTCTGGCTGGTGCTCTTCCTCACGCACTTGGTCCTGTAGCCGCAGCTGTACTCACTGCTTCCAGAGCACCACTGGCTCGGGAAGGTGCAGGGAGGCCACTCATGCCTTCACCAAGTATAGGTGCCCCTGCCCCAGGGACATGGTAGGGAACGGCTTCAGAGGCCCCCACTTGTGAAGCTCATGTTGCAGAGGTGGAGACCGAAGAAGAGCCCTGGACGTAGATGAAGACACTGCAGATCACAGAGGGTCCTGCAGGCCCAGGGGAAGCATCCGATTTTAAGTAGAAAGCGAAGGGGGCCAGTTGGCAGCTGTGATTCCCGTGGGCCAGCAAAAGGTGTTGGGAGCCAGGATTAGGTGGTGGCTGCGGCTGTGCGCAGAGCCCATCGTGGGAGGCCGACTAGGCAGGACCTGCTCCGATGGGTTTGATAAGGGTGAGGAAGGAATCCAGGATGGCTCTTGGGTTTCTGGCTTGAATAACTCCCGGAATAACGAGTTCTTTACTGAAGAGGGAAAACCCGGGGGTGGGGAGGGAAGACCTGCTTGAGATAAAGCCTGAAGGGTCTGTCCTGAACCTGTCAAATTTGAGATAAAGCAACAAGATTCTGAGTGTGGCCCTTGGGGAGGCAGTCAGGGCTGGAGAGTCCACAGTGCAGTTGTTGAGGGTAAACCCCTGGGAACCGAAGAGGTCGCCTGGGAGAAAGGGGCGGTGGCTCCCCAGGGCATGTGACAGCCAGATGGAGTCTGGGCAGGGCCGGCAAGGGGGTGCGAGAAGGCACGAGAGCTCAGTATCAGAGGAGACAGCAGCAGGGTTGCGGCTCCCTGAGAGTCGGTGCCCAGAGAGAGCTGCTCAGAGGTCACCAGAAGGAAAGGGAGGGTTGGAGATGTGTGGTCTGACCAGGACAGTTGCCTGGACCACTTTTCCTCACTGAAGTGCAGGGGCCCATCCTCGGGGATGTGCCGGCTGGGGTGGGACTGGACTGCACAGGTGTGGGGTGTTCCTTGGGCTGCTTGTGCGACTTCCTCATGTCAAGTCTGAAGAAAGGGCCAGGGCCAGACCTGGACTGGGTGAGCTGGTCAAGTCCAAGACCTCACCCCCCCCCCCCCCCCCGGGGGNTCCCCCAGCCTTCCTCCCTGCTTCTGTGCTTATCTGTCCTCCTTTTACAGGTGTCTGCACAGCCCAACATCCCTGGGTTGACACGCCAGGCCTCGCCGTCCCCAGCCAGTGTCCCTCACTCCCGCCTGCTGCTTCCTAGGGACTTCACAGGCACTGGGCCTGGGTCTGGGTCTGGCTCCACAGCCATGGGTGTGCACCTGAAGCCTGACAGCACTGTAAGCGCTCGGGCCGCTCCTAGGGTCTGGGATCCTTCCATTCAGCCTTGGCCTAGCCTCGAGGGTGGTCAAGATCCAGCTTGTTCTGTCGCCAAGGGCCACACAGACCTGGAGGCTGAGCTTGAGGGCATCCAGCAGCAACTGCAGGACTACCAGACCATGAAGCAGAACCTCTCGTAAGACCCAGAAAACCCCAGCTGTTTCCCCAGCTCCAGCTGCCAGGGTCCTTGGGCCCACCCAAGGTGCTTGCACAGCTGGGTGGGGGAGGGTGGGGGAAGCTGGCAGGGG
>LNAC01000016.1:7651604-7735348 GCA_002007465.1 Ailurus styani | reverse complement strand
CTGGATACCATTCGGGGTGGGGGTGGGGTCAATAATTGGTCTTGCCTACTGGAAAGATGTCTCGCCAGCTCTGGAAGGTCACTCGCTGGGGCCTGTAAAGCGCCATGCCATTAATCCCCCTCAGAAGATGCTGGCGGAGTCAAGGATGATGTGTTCAGCCACAAGTGCAAAGAGACAGCTTTTCCCAAACGAGCAGGGTGGGGTGAATTGGGAACAGAAAGCGGTTGTGTTAAAGGCCACACGGCGCTGCTCTGGGGGCAGCTCAGCCCAGTCAGTGCAGGGGAGGCAGAGGGGGAGGCTGAAAAGCAATGAAGAGAGCAGCGAGAACGTGTATAACCACTTCTGTCTTACAGTAGAAATCGAGACCAACTGAACACCCAACCAGGAGATGCAGGGTCTCCAGTTTATGCAACAGGTTAAAAAAAATCTCCAAAAGGGAATTTGGGATCATCTTGGCCTGCATGTTCTCTTTAGGATGGGAAGAGGGACGACGTAGGTCCAGGGCTGACAGTGGCTCTGACCTCACCTACACCTCAGGACGGTAGGAACTAGTCAACCAGGTCCCGCCTGGTCAGGCCCCATAGCCCTGAGACTGTCCCCTCCCTAGACAGCCGTGGAGGCTCCCCAAAAAGACCCTCCCATTTCTGTTTAGAAAGCTCCCTCAGCAGCCGCCACCAGGAAGAAGGCTCTAGAGGGAGCCCAGAGCCTCTCCGAACCGGATCTTCTGTCCTGCTTTCAGCTTAAAGTTGAAGTCCTTGGGGGCCTCAAAGATGAGCACGATGGTGGAGCCCAGGTTGAACTCGCCCAGGTGCTCGCCCTTGCGCATGGGGATGCCCTCCTTGTTGGTGTGTGTCACGAAGCTGAAGTCGTTGTAGGAGCCCTTGCTGTAGCGTGGGCTGTTCGTATGCAGGTCCTGCAGGAGGCCCGAGGCAAAGCGTGTGGAGTCTGCGCCTGGACCCAGAACCTCTCTGCTGCCTGTCCCCAACCCAGCCTGGAAAGGGAGCTGGGGACAGCGACTCGGCCCATAAGCCTCGCCAGACAGGCCCCAGTAGCAGCTGTGAACTGGGACCCGGGGGGACACAGAGGAATCTGACCCCTCTCTTCTCCAGCACCCAGAGCAGGCAAGGAGCAGCCACAAGTTGATACCAAGAAAGGCAGCCCTGCCCCCTACTTCTCGGGGTAGGATGGGCACTAGCCATCCCCTCCTCAGACGCTTGGCTTCCGATCAGCATGCCCCGCCCTGAGCTCCATATTACCCTTGGGTTCCCAGCAGAAGCAAAGTACGGGCTGGGAGGTGAACCCCCTCCCTGTCCTGCCATCTCCAGATGAGCAAAGATAGCACATCTGGGGTGGGAGCTGGCAGAACAGGGCCAAGCCCCTCCTTGGGCAGCTGCTCCACAGAGCCAGGCCTGGCCGGGGACGTGCCCTTCTAGAACTTGTAGTCTCAACAGATCTGGCTCCATGGGAGAAAGGGTGGGGGGACCCCAAGTGGCCCAGCCCTTGTGCCTGGCTCTGCTTACCCGGTCAAAGTAGATGCGTATGGAGCCCACGTTGGTGGCCCCCACGGCCGTCAGCGAGAAGAAGCCGTGTTTCCAGTCCCCAGTGAGGACCACCCGCTCATTGTGGCAGAAGAGCTCTTTGATCCAGCGGGCCATGCCAGGGTTCACAGACATCAGGGAGCCTGTGGGGGCAGACACACTGCCATTCCCCACCCGGCAAGAAGAACAGCCTCCCAGAGCCCCCCGTCCACCCATACCCTTCTGAATGCAGAGTGGCTAGACCCCAGGCTGCCCCCACGCAGCCAGACTAAAGCAGTCACCTCCCAGCCTCAGCGCCCCAAGTGTGGAGCCTCGGTCCCTTAACACCAAAAAGCTGAGGACACCAAAAAAACTGTAAGGCTCTGGCCAACCTGGGAAATGGCGCCGGTGGGAAACGGTCCAGTCAGTGGGGGAGTGGAAGCAGTGGTAGTCCCCCGGGGCCAGGTAGATGACACAGTGGTAGAGCTCGTTCCCTTCTCGAGTGACCAGCTGGTTCCTGAAGGAGCCGCAGGGGGGCGCTGCAGGAGGCAGACATGAGGGCCTGGCTCTCAGACAAGCACCTGTGCCTGTGCAGTCTGGACATGGGCTTCAGGGAGGCCCCAAAGCTCCACGCAGCAATTCCTGGCCCTTCCGTCCCCGATGACCAGCCCAGCCAGACTGCCACAGGGTCGCAAGGCTGCCACCAGGCAGTGACCTACCTGATGGGAAAGGCAGGTCATCTGTGGAAGTGCGCGGACCCAGAAATGACTCCAGCGAGTAGGTGACGCCCTTCACCTGCTCCACCTCGCAGTTCTTCACCTGCCCAAAGTTCAGGATCTTCCCATCTGAGGGGCTGATCTGGAAGGGCCGAGAAAGCCTTGCTACCAGGGAGGCAGGGGGACTCGGGGCAGGGTCTCCACCTCCGTGGGGGCCCCAGCCTGGGAGGAGTACCCATGGGCCACCTGCGGGGACTGCTGGGACTGGTCGCCAAAGGCAGAGACAAGAGTCCCATTTCTGGGGGAGGGATGGAGGGCAGGGCCAGGCCTCACCACACTGTGCAAGCCACAGACGGGCCGGGCCTGCGGCTTCAGCTTGCGCCGGAAGAACTCGCTGAGGTTGCGGTAGTGGTGCAGGTCCTCCACGGCGGCCTCCTTCATGTTCACCCCGAAGGTCCAGATGTACAGGCTGTAGACGGGCCGGCGCAGCCAGTGCGGCAGCTCCACCTGGTTGAGGCGGCCCCAGGCCCGCGACAGCAGCCGCGTGGGCACCGACTTGTACAGGGCCACCTGCGGGCCACAGGCAGGCAGATGAGCGGACAGCCCGGCGTGCCCCCCCCCCGGTGGCCGCCACCCCCGCCACGGCGCCCCGCCACGGCTTTGTGATGTGGTTGTTGCCCACTAGGAACCAGACTGAGCTTCCCAGACACTCGCGCAGAGTATTGGCCGAGACGGACACAATGACTCGAACCCAGTGGTTTCTAGTCACTTTATGCACCAGCAGCAACTGCCCTGGACCCCAAGGAGAGACTGGCCAGTGCGGTCTGGTCTCCCTTCTTTAGGAAAGGCAGGGCGTGAACGGCTCTGCTGCCTGCACCGAGCGGCTGTGGCAGAAAGGGGCAGGAGGCCCAGGCTGCACGGGGAGGTCTACAGCCCAAAGCACGCGTTCCGGTCCGAAGTGGAGGCAGAGGGAACCCCCCACAGCAGGTGCGCTGTACCACGGTCACCAGAGCTGAGCCGCCAGGGATCTGGGGCACTTTACCATGAGGGCACCTGGGGCTGCTCCCCGGAGGCAGAGGGGACTCGGCCCCGGCCTCCGCCAGCGCCCCCTGCTGTCTGCTGGCACCCCAGCCAAACCCTCAGAGCCAGGTGACCTGGAAGGGGATGCCTTTTAAGCCTCCCCTGCCGCCGCCACAGCAGGCCCCGCCTCTAACTGGCAGCTGCTGCTTGTCAGCCCTACCTAGACACCAAGTCCCCAGGGTGTAAAGGCAATTTCATTCCAACTTTAAACACCTCTACAGTGTACTGAGTGGCACCCCAAACTCTTCCCAGCTGACGCCCACAAGAGTCCAGGGTTCCGTGCTTGGGGTCAGCCTGCCCAGAGAGCCCAGGGCCAGGGAGCGAGGCAGCCCTCGAGGGGGTGGCGGCCAGGTCGCTCCCTCACCCAGCCCTGCCTGGGCCTCCCAAGTCCATCCACACCCTAAGGGGCCCAAACAGGTATCAGTCCTCCTCAATCACCCTCTGGCAAACAGGAGTTAATTCTCGTTCTTCTCAAAACCACCTCTAAGCTCTCTTCTGCCCAAACACAGGAAATCGGACACCATTTTCTGAATGCCCAGTATGGGTTCCTTCCAGAAGCACAGCCCCCAAATGGCATGAAAGCAGGCAAGGAGAACAGGCAGTGCAGGGCAGGCAGTCAGGGCCACCAGCCAGCCCAGCCTTCCCAACCAACCTGCCTGTCAAAATGACCATCTCGGAGGGCTCAGCACCCACACCATCAGCTCTAATCTGACAACCGTCTCCTCCGTTTCCGTGTGTGGGGTCCCAACTCTAGGCCTGTCCTTGGGTGGGGGCGGGGGGAGCCAGGCCAGCAGCCTGTGCACACTTACCCTGCTCACGGGCCTCCATCCCACCCGGCTGAGCGGTCTGAGGGCACCGAAGGGCAGGAGGTAGTAGAGGACCGTCAGGGGCCAGGAGCGCAGTTTCAGGGCAGGTCTGGACATACAGCTCAACTGTCCCAGCCTCCGCCTCAGGGCCAGCTGGGGGAAGTGCAACCTGCAGAGCAGATGTCCACGCACGGCCAGGTCAGCAGGCAGGGTCTGGGAGGCCCCGCCCCACCTTCAGCAAACCTGCCTCATGGTCCCTCAATCCAACCCCAGGCTGAGGTGGGGGCTCAGCTGCCTCTGTTCAACAGACTCCCATCCCGGTCTCACCCACCTGCCTACCAGCTAAGAAGGACTGGGAATCGGGGGTAGCACAGGGAAGATGGGGTGCACAGCCTGCATCACAGCCCCCCACTCCTGGGGCCAGCTCTGGCCGCAGAGGCACCAGGGGGAGATGGAGCCGGAGCCCCAGCAGCGCAGCTGCACACAGCAGCGGGGCGCGACTGCAACCACTGCGCTGCAGGATCTTGGAAAATCTCTTCCTGACGCTAGGCCTCGTTTCCTCATCTGATAAATGAAGGGATTGGGCCCGACAAGATCCCAAAGGAAAAGCCCACAAACATGGACCTGCACACATGCACACCCTGAACAGCTAAAGCTCCATTCACCTGCCTGGTCTTTCTACATCAGATCAGGTTCTCCAAAAGAGACCCAGAGTATGGTGAGGGTAACCTCCCCACCAGCCCTCAGACCACCTCCCAGGTCTGCTGGGGCCACACACCTGAGCCAGGCCCCTCCTTTCAGCAAAGGTCCCCACCAGCCCAAATTCAGGGCATTCAGCACAGGCTCAGCCTCGTGGGGCTCTCAGAGGCTGGAGGGACCTTTCCACCAGAACCCTGGCCTCCTGAGACACAGCAGTGACACCCAAACCCCCCGGTCTCATGCCTAGGCACTAGAAAATGCTCCTGAGACCCAGTGCAGCCACCAGGAGACCACATTTCCAGCCACTCTGGGAAGGTTCCCAGGCCTCAGTTTCCTCATCTGCAAAAAGACTGCATTCAATCGGATAATCTAAGGTTCCCATCTCGCCTTTGTGCTCTCAGAGAAGCCGTGTCCTGTGCCCCCAGTTGCTGAACAAAGCAAGGAACAAAGAGGCATCTCAGCTGATACTAAAAAGAAAAAACGGGAGAACCAAGCTGATGGCTGGGCACCTGCTGTTCAATGACGGCAATGGAAGATGCCTTTCCACAGCTCGCCAGGCTCCCTGTGCTCCTTCTCTCCCACCCCACCCCGCCCCACCGTGTTTTCAAAAGGTCCGGGAAGGGGGTAGGGGCCGAGCAAAGCTGAACAAATCCTTGCTGTCCCCAGGGCTTCCCCCACCCATCCTGATCACTGCAGAAGCTCAGGGACCAATCCTGGAAAGGGGGCACCTCTCCCTGAGCTGGGATGGGGGGGGTTCTGGGGGTGGGGGCCTGGGAACAGCAATTAGGATGCCGGGGACACAAGGCCACCAGCCCGCTCCGCCTCCCCAGGTACCTGAAGCGGGCTCTCCGACTCAGGCCCCCCGGGCCGGGCCCCTCCAGCCTCGGGGGCTGATTCCCTGGCCCCCTGCCGCCACCTCCACTGCGGGGCCGCTGGACGTGAACTCTGACCTTCCGGAGGTCGTGGCGGGGCACAGAGGGGTTAGGACGGGGCCGGCAGCATCTCACCATTTCGCCGCTCGGAGCTCAGGTCCTCGCCGGGCCTCTGACTGACACATGGTGGGCGGCGCCAGGCACACTCGCCTTTGTTTCTCCTCCTTCCTCCCTTCCCCCCAGCCAGGAGCTCCTGTGCTGTCACCACTCCTCGGGCTGGCCACCTGGTGGCTGGTGGGCCGCTTCCCAGCTTGGTTGGGTCCCGCTGGCTCACGGGGCGCAGGTTAGAGGTCGGGGCTATTACAAAGACAGGCACTGGTCACACCAGCTCGGGAAGCGGCGGGGGCCTGCCACCTGGGACACATGCCCCTGCCATCCGCCCACTCTGTCCCCAGGCTCGGCCACCTGCCTGCTCCAGTGAGCTGATGGCAGGAAAGGGACCAGGCGCCTATGAGCCCAAGAAGCACAAGTGGGAATCTGAGAGCCCTGTACTCCAGGCGGGCGCCCAGCGTCGGCCTGTCTGCGGCTCTGGCAACCCCTCCCTTGCCAGGACCTGACCCATTTTCCATTCAGGTGACAAAGTAGCATCTGAGGAATGAAAGAGCAGGAAGGCAGGAGAGGCACAGTGGGTGAGACGCTGGACATCTGACCTGCTCCAGCTCTCTCCTTGCTGCCCCCCCAGGCCTCAGACCCTCCCATCCCTGGTACCAACCCAGCAGGCGAGCACACGCATGACCTGACCTGAAGGAAAACCAACCAGGACTGAAGTCCAAACCAGCCCCCCTCCCCATCTCTGCTTTGGACAGCACTTTGGCCCTGCCTGGCAATCTGGGACATGCCCAGCCTCCACAAGGCCCTCACAGATAACAGGGAAGGAGAACAAACATTCCACAGTTGTTGCTGTCTGAGCCCAGGGCAAGTCAAGGTCCCAACCCAGCCTGGCCTCCAGTCCCCACTGAGGGCTACAGGGGACGGCGCCTGCCACCATCTTGAGCTGCAGAGACGCGGGCCCCAAGAGAAGCTCCCAGGTGGAGAACTGCCCAGCCGTGGATGCAGTCCCAGGCCAATGCTGACCACCCCCGCCACAGCCAACTGACTCACAGAGCAAGAGGCCCCACTCAGACATGGCTCCACACACACAAGGGTGAAATGTCTGATGGCCTGGCAAAGCCACCTCAGCCAGAGGTGAAAATGTTAGCCCCTGGAGGCTTAAATCCCCAGGACTGCGGTATGCAGAGGGACTCTGCACTGGGTCAAGGCTGACTAAGGTCCAAAAGTAAAGCACCGATTTCCAGTCCGACCAAGTAAGTGGCAAGGCCTGGGCCACCCCGGGCCCAGACCCCTCCGGCAGAGATCATCTCCCCAGGTCACTCGCCTGAATGGCAGGACAGCTCAATGAGGGTGAGCCAGGTGGGATGGTGCCTACCACCCAGACTCACCCAGAAGCGAATATGGACACAAGCCTCCTCTGCCCCACGGGCCAGGCCCAGGGACCCATGGACACCCCCGTGTCTATCCCCCACCCAGGCTAAGCCTCCTAACTTTCCCATCCACGACAGGTCACCTCAACTATACCACCCACGTACTGAGCACACACCCTGCCCCTCCATGACCCACCAGGCCACGGGGGCCCCACACGAGCCCCCTGTCAGCTCTACAGGGAAACAGGACCCAAGGGGTGACAGGCAAGGTAGCATTGGGCACAGTGCTTGGCTTTCCAGCACTCTTTCCCCCACTCTAGAAAGCTCGGACTGAGTACATACCTGGGATTCACTGTGAGGCCTTGTGGGAGAGGACGGGAGCCGGCGTCTCCTCTTACCCATTTTCCTCACTATCCTACCACACGGGGCAGCGGCCACTGCAACATGCGGCTAGAAAGGCACCTGCCAGGTCCTGCGCACAAACCTAGCTTGGCCCAAAACCTCCAGCCCTCAAAGCAGATTCCTGTGTGTGCCTCTCCCATTCCATTCACCCCAGGGCCTCCAGCCTAGGACTTGGCTAGGCCACACAGCCCACCACGGCAGTGCTGGGTGTTCAAGGGGGCCAGCCCAAGTCGTTGCTATCCTAGAGACTCTAGAAACTGCCCCAAAGGGCTGGCAGGATGTCCTTTGCCCTCAGTCCTGTCTCCATCACCACTCTACTTCCTCTCTGGAAATGGGACAGGGACCAGACTGTCAGCCTTCTTCCAAATCACCATGCATGGGCCCCAAAATGTCCCCAGGAAACAGACATGAATTCACCTGTCCCCCAGGAAACAGGCCTGACACCCTCTGTTCAGTTCAAAGCTGCAGGATGGAGGGACGGGGCTCCCTAAGGGTCATTCATTCCTTCCTGCTTCCCAAATGCTGAGCCACTTCCTAGGCCAACAGCGCTCCTGCCCTCCCCATTTCAGTGCCCGACTTGCCCCCACACCTGCAATGACCGTTGGAGCCCAAGCCAGAGCTTTGTGGCTCTCTGGCTCACTCTCTGGCTCCCTGGAGTAGGACTAGGGGCTCTGGCCCAGATGAGGAACCTGTAAGGAGGGTACCATGAGGTGAGGAAGTACAGACACCCTCCCTCTCTCCCCAGTCTCAAAAACACTCTGTGGAGAAGATTTGTGAGCTGTGACCAGTAGGAGTTTAAAGTTCTCACAAGGCCCAAGGGCCGGCCACAATGAGCAGGAGAGCCCAGAGGCTTTGGTAGGGGGTGTGGACAACAGTTACTGCAATCCTGGCTGCCCAGCTGGCCCTGAGAGCTGGGAGAGGCCCTGCAAGTCCCAGGTGCCCTGTGGCTATCAGTTTCCTCATCTGGAAAATGGGAAGGATCACTCCTCCTGCTCACAGCCTCGAGGCTCAGATTGTAGCAGTGACCCTGGTACAGAACTCGACTCTGTTCAGAAACACCATGCCTCACTTCCACCCAAGACCTTGGTGCAGCCTCATCCCCTGGACCTGAATCCCAACACCTCACCTCCGTTTCCAAACTGGGAGGAAGGAGGTTCACTCCCACTGGCAAGATGGAAGGCACAGGGTAGAGGCGGCAGCTCTGAAAGAGCCCAACCACAGGAGAAGTGGCTGCCCCTCTGGGTAGGAGCAATGGTCCAAACAGGACCAGGTAGAGGCATCACCTTTGTCTAGATGTCCTATTCTGGGGGTTCAACCCGAGCAGTGCTCAATGTCCCCATCTACCCCCTCACAGCCTGTGATGAAGGCAACACTATCCCCACCCCCTCAGTGGAATGGAATATTCCAACTGAAGTCAGATGGACGGACCCAGGCCACTTACCAGTTGCTAGAGGTGTGGGGGTAGGGGACTGCGGAAGGCAGGCTCCTGCCTGGTTCCCCTGACTTTGGTGGATTCAGGTTTGAGTTCTGGCAAGACCAGAAAGGCAGGGACAGAGCCAGGACTGTCTGCCCCCAACAAGCACTCCCTGAGCACCAAGGGCCTTGCAGCTAGGCACAGGTCCTGCCAGAGACAATGAGAAATTTGTTCTTGCTCCCTGAGAGGACCTCTCACTGGGTGCCAGGGTCACTCCTCCTGAAGCCTCAGCAGAAAGCCTCAGAGTCCCCAAGTGCTAGGTCTACCAGCCTGCCTTTCTGAGCCCACTTCCACCCTGGAAGGCAGGGCGGGGTGGCTTGCCTCCCGCACTCACTGAAGCACGCACAGGCAGCTGTGTCCAGGGCGGCCACCAACACTTCCCGTGTTCCAGGGCTAGAAGCAGACAAAACTCCAAGAACAGGGGACAGGGAAAATGGAGTCTCGCCAGGTGAAACAGGCGAGCCATGTTGGGGAAGCTTTGGGCAAGAGAAGAGGAAGCAAAGAGGAGAAGGGCCCAGAGGTGCTTCTTTAAAGCCGGGGGCCAGGAAGGGGGGGCGGGGAGGATGGAAAGATACTCCCCGCAGCGTGGGGCTTCCTTCAATCTCCCAAACGAAAGGAAGCCTCTCTCGGGGATGGGGCTCTGCAAAGGGCAGCATGTCACCCCCTCTCCGCCCCTTGGGTGAGGAACTGGGAACAGCCCGGTCCCACCCAGGAACAGGGCCGCTTCCCTCCGCGACTGGCGCCGGTCAGGCCCCACGGGCAGCACTGAGGTAATCACCGGGAGCTCTGGGCGCAGGAGGGGACACGGAGCCCCAGCCCAGCGTTTCCCCTTTCGGCTGGAGGGCCAGAAGATGCTACCCGACGCGGCGGAAATGAGCTCATCCGGCGCGGCCGTGACCCACCATGTGGGGCAGAGGAAGCCCACAATGGGATGGAGACTGTGGGGTGGGCTCTCCGGCCCAGGGTCCCGCAGTTCCAAGGGGCGACGGGCACCCAGGACGCCCGCTCGGGGCTCCGGGAGCTCGCTGGCTCACTCACCCGCAGGTGGCCCCGTCCGGCTGGGCTTCAGGGACCGACTCTCAGGGAGGCGCCGCTCGGGGGAGGAAGCCTCTGTGGGCGGGCGGGGACTCTGTCTCCGGCCACTCAGACCGCCCGGGGGCGGGGGCAGAGGGCGACACAGGACACCAGCAGACAGATGGCTCCTCCCTCCGGCCAGGCCCAGCCACCGCGCCCAGGGCCCCTTTAAGGGGAGGGGCTGCAGCCCGAGGACCAGCCCCGCCGGTCACGGTCACCGGATTTCCCGGGCGGCACCTCCTGGGCCTGGGGGCCGTCCTCCCTGCCCGCCCCCACCGGGGTAGTCCCAGGTCTCCACGTGCAGCTCGCCTCACCCAGGGCCAGCTTTCCGGGACTGCACAGAAAACCACCCCAGCCACCTTTTCTAGCACTTGAAGCACACACAAGGCATCTAAGTCTGGCTCTTTCCCACACCCCATCCTGAAGGTACAAGCTGCCCCTACTCCCCACCCCTGACCCCTCTCCTCCAGGCAGACATACCCCTACCGTACAAAATCCCTGGCACACAAAATTTGGCCTGGACCAGGGAACCAGACCCAGTAAGCAAGGTCCCGTCTGGTCTCGTGCTGTTTAGAACCTGGGCGGTGGGTGGGGTTAATGTGTGCAGTGTCTTTCTACCCCACTAGATGGCAGGGCCCACCCTGGGGGGGTCGGCACCTTATCCCCATGCCCACCAAGCACTCACTCAACAAGGGATGGAGAGAAGGAACCAGGTTAACATCTTCTAGGTGAGACAGAGTGTCTGAGGGGAACACCAAATAAAGGGTGTGGAACTTGGGAGCCTGATTAGCATCTGGTAGGTCAGCACCCCCTCTAATGGTCAGGCTGCCTCCAAAGGCTCCGTCTTCCCACTCTAGGGTACTGATCAAGCACACATCCCTAGCTTCTTCTAACTGGTTTCTAAAGCAACATTTGGAACAGGAAGAAAGAGGCTTTTGGCTTGTAAAGAGATGGGCAGCTGGGCCCAGCAGCCGGGAAGAGGACATGATGCTGGGCCGACAAAGCCCCACACACCTATCCTCCTCGTCTGGCTCCATCCCAGCAAGTGCTCTCTGAAAAGAGATGCGGCAGTGGGGAGAAGGCCAGAAGACAGCTGGGGTCCCTCCTCATGGAATTCCATAATATTGGATACCACAATGCACAGCAGGAACAGGCCAGCAGGGATGCACTATGTGAGTTCCAATCCCCTGGGACTCAGGTTCCAGCACATGGCTGGTGAATACCCAACAGGGGCTGTACCTCGTAGCTCCTAGTCTGGGCCCACAGCTTTCTCTGAGCCTCAGTGACACTTAAAGACCCCTTCTCACCCCAGAGCTCCAAGCAAACACACCGTGAAGACAGGATAAAAAGCAGTTAAAGCACAGGAAGATAACACAGAATCCTGGCAACACTAAATTCCAGAACCAGAAAGATCCTGGAGGACCAAAGCTGCCACTACTTCCAGACCAGGCCTATTCCAAGTTTACACTTGGGGGAAAGAAAACAAAAGCCCAGGTTCTCATGTGCTGAACAGCCTTTGGAGCACCTATGCTTTTCCTGTAAAATGAGGAACAGGGCCATTCCACATCTACCAGAGTTCCTTTATAACCATTCTAAGCCTCTTTGGGCAGTTTGGTGCTTAGAAAACTCAAAGACCTGCCCTCAGGTCTGTCCTGAGATCAGCCTTTTAGCCTGACTTCCACCTCATACGTTTCAGTAAGGAAATGACTTCTAGATTCCAGACAATAGTTAAAAATGATTTCTGGGAAAAACAAAAGCCCTTTGGTAATTTTACGTTCCCACCCCGTTCCCACCCCTAATGAGGTTCCTTCCAGCTTCACTGGGTCCTCCCACTGTGTGCTGGGACTGCCCTGTGTGACAGTGCCACCTAGTGCCACCTCAAGGCTCTGCAGGCCCCAGGCCCCTTGGCCACCTGCACCTGTGGACAGCCGTCCCAGGTCAGTCAAGCCACTGTAGCTCCCTACAGAGGGACTTCATGCACTGCTGTGCCAGCCTATGAAGGTAATGGTGGGGCAGGGGTGGTAGATGTTATCTGCTAATTCTCATTCCCTGGGGGCCAGTAGAGGCCTCCTGAAGAAGACCACTGATGACTGCTGTCTCAAGGCTGCCACAAGAAGCCATGGGCAAGTGAGCAGCCTCACAAAAGTCTGGCCAAGGAGCTAGGACAAGCATGACGTGCTCTAGGAGATCTCTACATCTGAAAGCTTCTCCCAGCCCTGCCAGACTAACCCCTCAAATTTGCAAATGTTTCTTAGCAGTCCCACCAGCAGCTCCTGGAAGAGGGGGCTCAGAGGAGGGGTGGTCTGCAGCATGATACAGGAAACAAAGTGATTTGTGACAGAACAGCCTAGCAGAAAGCTCCACAGAGGGCCCCGAAGATGTCTGAGTCAGCCACCCTGGACTCCTTCCAGCCCTGGAGCTCAGCTTTGTCTTGTTCCTCATCTTCTTCAGGCAGAGTTCTGGGCTCTTCCACACACTGGCTGCTCAAAGCCTCAGGTGCCAGGTAGTTCCCAAACAGTGAGTGCTACAGGCACAGAGCTGTCCCTGGGCTGGGGGAGGCAGGGAAGAGGCAAAGGCTAGAGTGGGGGAGCCTGGGGCTGGCCACACTCTGGCACAACCTGAGCGACCTGGGGCAGTGGCTGCCACAGCTCCTCCAGGTAGGGGCCTGAGGCTACTGCTACACCCTCCTGCCCTTGAATGAGCCCAAGATTCTCTGAGGACAGAGCTAGGCTGTAAAGTAAACTGTACCTGAGCACGCAGGGGGGATATACTTCCCTGCCAACTTGACTGTTTGCCCACTTCAACATCCACATTTCCTCAACATCTACTAGGTAAGAAGTAAAACATACCTCTAGGCATACCTCAGAGTTGCTGAGTACTGCTGGTTTGGTTCCAGCCTACCGCAACAAAGCAAGTATCACAATAAAGCAAGTCAAATGAATTTTTTTATTCCCCAGTGCATATAAAGGTTATATTATTAGTATATTAAATATGCAATAGCATTATGTCTAAAAAAAGCAATGTACACAGGGTGCCTGGATGGCTCAGTTGGCTAAGCATCTGCCTTCAGCTCAGGTCATGATCTTGGGGTCCTGGGATCAAGCCCCACATCGGGCTCCCTGCACAGTGGGAAGTCTGCTTCTCCCCCTCCCTCTGCCTCTACCCCTCCAACCCTGGCTTGTGTGCGCGCGCTCTCTCTCTCTCTCTCTCTCAAATAAATAAAATCTTAAAAAAAAAAAGCAATGAACATAATTTAGAAATTTTGCTAAAAAATGTTAGCTATCATCTGAGCTTTCAGCAAGTTGTAGTCACCAGTCACAGATCACTGTAACAAATATAATAATGAAAACGTTTGAAATATTGCAAGAATTATCAAAATATAACAAAAGGACACAAACTGAGCAAAGGCTTTTGGAAAAATGGCACTGACAGACCTGCTGGACATAGGGTTGCCACCAACCTTCTATTTGTAAAATGAACGCAACTATCTTTGGAGGGAAATAAAGCAAAACGCAATAAAGTGAGGTGTGCCTGTATGTACTGAATCTCTACTTCCTGCCAGCATGGGACAAGGGACACATATATCCTTCTCATTTAACAACCTTATGAGGAAGTTCATAGCCTGTCTACAGAGGAGAATAATAAAGCTATAGTAATTACATAAAGTTGTAAAAAGTGCAGAACGTGTTCGATACTGTCCAGGGTCTCGGACACCACAGCACAGACGGGCACGCTGAGTACCAGCCAATGGGGCTCCGGGCGGGTGGGCAGGAGCAAGGACACAGGGCAATGTGTGGGCACAAGCTGATCTGTCCTCCTTCCTCCTCACAAACTGGAAGGCGGCGCCACACATTTCTAAGGTTCTAAACGAAGGCTGGAAATCAGAAAGCAGTGCTAATGCAGAGAGCGAGTGTGGATGCAGGCCTAGCTGCTCCTGACTGAGGCCTATTGTCTACGCTGCTGGTCCCTGTACGCCTCTGACCTTGCCACAAGCCCCCATGGCCAGGCCAAAATTGAACAACAAAACTAAGTTGTTGTTACGCTCAGATACGAACTGAAGTATTTAGAGTTGAAGTTTCACATGACCGCAATGTACTTTCAAATGGTTCAGAGAAAAATAGAGTATGTGTGTGTATATATATAGAGAGAGAGATAAAGCAGATATGATAAAACATTAACTGTTTAATCAAGAGGTGTGAATGTGGGTGTAAGTCTATTCTCTCAACTTTTTTTTTTTTAAGATTTTATTTATTTATTTGACAGAGAGAGAGCACAAGTAGGCAGAGCGGCAGGCAGAGGGAGAGGGAGAAGCAGGCTCTCTGCCGAGCAGGGAGCCTGATGTGGGACTCGATCCCAGAACCCTGGGATCATGACCTGAGCCGAGGCAGCGGCTCAACCAACTGAGCCACCCAGGAGCCCCACTCTCTCAACTTTTCTACTCTGTTCAAAAATGCTCACAATGAGTTGGAAGAGTTTGCTTTAAACCACAGAAAATTCTCTAAATTCTGTTACTGGGGACAAAAACCCAAGACCACATTCCACCTGCAGAGCTTCTCCTACTCTTAGGTGAGGCAGAACAGCCAGGCCTGCTCTCTGCACCCATGGCTGCTGCTTCCCACGGAGGGCTTCAGGACCAAACCACTTATTTGCTGTCCACTCAGCCTGGGTATATTCAGCACCCCCAATACCCGGCTCCAGGCTGGGGACAGCCCTTCGAACCTGACAGGAGACATCAGGTGCCAATCACACAGGCCCACCCCTCCGTGTGGAGTCACGTCAGAGGCCAGCAGGAAGAGGGACAGGAGGACTGCTTCCTCCCCAAAGGGCCCACCATGTCCATCAGGCCAGTTTTCTCACCACACAGATCTCTGTCCTCAGGTCCAAGAGTCAAGGAAGAAAGGACACCTTGGAAACGCCAGACTGAGGGGTGTCTGTCACCGGATGTCATCCTGCATGGAGCTCATATCACCTAGGTGTTCAAAGGAAACCCCAGAGTCAGCAGGCTGCACAGCTATGTGCATGACACACCTTCCACTCCCCTTGTTAAGAAGTGCCCATGAAGTTTTTGGTTCCCTTTTTGACAATAAGGACAAAAGGACAAAGAGGACACAAAAACAGCATATCTGGAATCACAAATGCTACACACACTCAGAAAATGTGACAGCTGCAGCCATACCCGGTTGCCTTCTATCCCCTGTGCTGTTCACTCAAAGCCAGCTCTCCACAGAGACCCCTGTCAACCACCCTCCTAAGGCCAAACACCAAGGCCTGAGCAGCCTAACTGAAGAGGCATTTTGACCACAAACCCAGAGCTTTTCCAGGACATCATGGGTTCCTGAAAAGAAACTCCTAGAAACAGCCATACTCCTGGCGCTCTGACTGCCTTGGCTCTTACTCTAAGGGCAGGGCATCTTCATGGTTTGACAAGGCTGGGAGCCCTGTTTTTGGAGGAACATGGATCCCTTGCTCCATGCCATCCAGGGCAAATGTTAAAATGACAAGTACCCTGAGCCAGTATGAACAGAGAACAAACGTGAAAAATGCTGAAGTCGACTTGCACTTAAAGAAAAGCAAGTTACAATCTGAATTAACATATCAGAGTATTTCTAATTGTTCCCTATTTTTTCCACAGCTCTATGTGAAGAGCTACTCCATCCCTCCATCTACTCAAGTCAGAAATCCTGAATCCTTTCCCACCTCCCCCCATCCAATCCTTCAGTGCAACTATCCACTCTCCCCTCAAAACACACCCAGAAGCCCTTCCCCCACCCCCAGCTCCCACTCTGACCCAGGCCCCCCCACTCGCTCTCTCTCTCTCCCCCCCTCTCTAAAATAAAATGAAATAAAATAAAATAGGAGACAGATTTCCACAAGGGTGCCATGACTATCCAATGGGAAAAGGATAGTCTTTCCAACAAATGGTGCTGAGAAAACTGATAACCACATGCAAAAGAATGAAGTTGGACCCTTACCTTACACCACTAAAAAAGAAACCCTTAACTAGGGGCCACTGGGTGGCTCAGTCAGTTAAGCATCTGCCTTTGGCTCAGGTCATGATCCCGGGGTCCTGGGACTGAGCCCCACAAATGTATCAAAAACCTAAATATAAGACCTAAAAAAATTTTTTTATGATTTATTTCTTTGACAGAGAGAGATACAGCGAGAGAGGGAATACAAGCAGGGGGAGTGGGAGAGGGAGAAGCAGGCTTCCTGCCAAGCAGGGAGCCCGATGAGGGGCTCGGTGCCAGGACCCGAGATCATGACCTGAGCAGAAGGCAGACAATGACTGAGCCATCCAGGCGCCCTGGGACCAAATATTTTTCTTAAAAAAAAAAAAAAAAAAAAAAAAGACCTAAAAATTCCTTAGAAGAAAACAGGAAAAAATCTTCACAATACTGAATTCAGCAATGATTTCTTGGATAGGACACCAAAAACAAAGGCAATAAATGTAAAAATAGACAAACTAGACGTCATCAAATTTAAAAACTTTTATATATCAAAGCATACTATTAAGAGAGTGAAAATATAATTTATGGGAGAAAGTATCTGCAAATACATATATCTGGTAAGGGTCTAATATCCAGAATATACAAAGAACTACAACTCAGCAACAACAAACAAACCACCCAATGTAAAAATGAGCAAAGGACTTGAATAAACAAACATATCTTCAAAGAAGCTATGTAAATAGCCAATAAGCACGTGAAAAAGATACACAACATCATTACTCATTAGGGAATGCAAGTCAAAACCACACTGAGATTCCACCTCACAGCCATTAAAATAGCTATGATCAAAGTGAGTAAGTGTTAGTGAGGATGTGAAGAAACTGGAATCCACCGCACTGCTCGTGGAAATGTAAAATGGTACAGCCACTGTGGGAAAGTTTGGCAATCCTTCTAAAAGTTAAACACTCGTGACCATATATATGATCCAGCAATTCTACTCCTAGGTGTATACCCTAAAGAACTGAGAGCAATGACTCCAGCAGATCCCTGTACACCCAGTGTCCACAGCAGCACTATTCACAGTAGCCAGTAACCCAGTGGAAACAACCCACTATCTATCAACAGATGATTGGATAAAGGAAATGTGGTATACGCCCATACAATAGAACATTATTCAACCTTAAAAAGACGAAACTGGGTGCCTGGGTGGCTCAGTTGGTTAAGTATTGCCTTTGGCTCAGGTCATGATCCCAGAGTCCCGGGATCAAGTCCCATACCGGGCTCCCAGCTCCATGGGGAGTCTGCTTCTCCCTCTGACCTTCTCCCCTCTCATGCTCTCTCTCACTCTCTCTCTCTCTCTCAAATAAATAAAATCTTTTTTTTAACGTTTTTATTTATTTATTTGACAGAGAGAGATCACAAGTAGGCAGGCAGAGAGAGGGGGAAGCAGGCTCCCTGCTGAGCAGAGAGCCTGATGTGGGGCTCGATCCCCCTGAGATCATGACCTGACCCGAAGGCAGAGGCTTTAACCCACTGAGCCACCCAGGCACCCTCAAATAAAATCTTAAAAAAAAAAAAAAAAAGACGTGAAACTCCAATAGATGCTACAACACAGACACCTCTTGAAAAATATAGGGCAAATATTGTATGATTCCACTTATATGAAGTATCTAGAATAGGCAAATTCAGAGAGACAGAAATAGTGGTGACTAAGGGTTGCGGAGGCTGGGGGCAGGAGAAAAAAACAGTATTGTTTAATGAGTACAAAGTTTCTATTTGGGACAATAAAAAAGTTCTAGAAACAGGGCGCCTGGGTGGCTCAGTGGGTTAAAGCCTCTGCTTTCGGCTCAGGTCATGATCTCGGGGTCCTGGGATCGAGGCCCGCATCGGGCTCCCTGCTCAGTGGGGAGCCTGCTTCCCCCTCTCTCTCTCTGCCTGCCTCTCTGCCTCCTTGTGATCTCTCTCCCTCTGTGAAATAAATAAATAAATAAAAAGTTCTAGAAACAGACAGTACTATGAATGTACTTACTACCACCCAATTGTGTACACTTAGAAGTGGTTAAAATGGTAAAATTTATGTGTGTCTCCCACCCAAATTCATATGCTGAAGTCCTAACTCTCAAAGTGAAGGCATCTGGAGATGGAGCCTTTGGGAGATCATTAGGTCATGAGGGTAGTGTATCAAGAGTAAAAAGAGAATAAAGAGACCAAGACTGTGGGTAAGTACACAACACCAATATATTCTGGGAGGAGAGGAAGAGAAGGTGCCATTAGAAAAAAGAGCAAAATGGGCACCTGGGTGGCTCAGTGGGTTAAAGCCTCTGCTTTTGGCTCAGGTCATGATCTCAGCGACCTGGGATCGAGGCCTGCATTGGGCTCTCTGCTCAGCAGGGAGCCTGCTTCCCCCTCTCTCTCTGCCTGCCTCTCTGCCTCCTTGTGATCTCTCTCCCTCTGTGAAATAAATAAAATCTTTAAAAAAATAATAATAAAAAAATAATAAAAAAGAAAAAAGAGCAAAATGACTCAGGAGAAGGTGAGGAGAAGGGAAAGATGCCAGAGGGGTTTGGGGAGAGCACAGGATGAACACAAAGCAGACACACACACACAGAAGGTAGAGGACACAGAGCATTCAACAGAAGCAAGGCAAGAAGGAGTGGTCTCCACGTCCCTCTCCTCGAGCTGCACTCCCCAGAGATTATGGATCAACAGTTTCATGTCAATATGACCTGTGACCTCTCCTTTCCTCCCAAACACTTCTCTCAGCCAGTGAGGAAAGTGAAATCACTGGTAACACCTGTAAAGGACGTGCTGGACGGCTGCGGCATACAGAACGGGGCTCTGGCTGAACTCAAAGCACAGGGGCAGAAGGGCAGTCGGTGCCTTAACACCCAAACAAAGGGGGAGAAGAGCTTTAAATGGTGGTGACAGCTTCTATAAGCAGTCATTCCTGATATACAACTGTAATATTTTAATTTGTAAAAAAATATATATTTGGTCATTCATTTGAGCAGAACATGCAGAACATATTTCTCATAAATAATTGGTCCCGGTTCCCGGCTCTCAGCTCCCAAAACCCTTGGAATTTCCTGAGTGACAAGAGCAATGGAAGCATCTTTTGTTATACTATGTGGTCTTTTGTCTTCAGCTCCTAAAATCACCTGACAGCCATAAAGGTGAAATGGGTGTCTTGTTATTCATAACAACTCTCTATCACTACTGGATTTATGTTAATGAGGTGACTCTGGAAATCCTGTAAGGATAGGGAACTGACCACAAAAGGGGGGGGGGTACTTTCAGACCCACCCCCTGACCTCAGGGGAGAGGAGAGGGACGGGAGGCTGAATCAATCACCACTGACCAGTGGTTTAATTAATCATTCATGGCTGTGTAATGAAACCTCCATAAAAAACAAAAAAGGGGGCGCCTGGGTGGCTCAGTGGGTTAAAGCCGCTGCCTTCGGCTCAGGTCATGATCCCAGGGTCCTGGGATCGAGGCCCGCATCGGACTCTCTGCTCGGCAGGGAGCCTGCTTCCTCCTCTCTCCTCTCTCTCTGCTTGCCTCTCTGCCTACTTGTGATCTTTCTCTCTGTATCAAATAAAATAAATAAATAAATAAATAAATAATAAATAAATAAATAAATAAAATAAAAAAACAAAAACAAAAACAAAAACAAAAAAAAACAANTAAAAAATAAATAAATAAATAAATAAAATAAAAAAACAAAAACAAAAACAAAAACAAAAAAAAACAAAAAAGGGGGTTCAGAGTACTTCCAGGCTGGGGAGCCAGAAGGCTTTTTATGTACCACTGTGCAGAGCCCCAAACTCCATAAGAACAGAAGTTCCTTCATTTAGGACCTCACCCTAGATATCTCTTTATCTGGCTGTTGATTGGTATCCTTCAATTTCCTTTGCAATAAACTGGTAATCTAGCAAGTAAAATATTTTTTCTGAGCCTTGTGAGCTGCTCTAGCAAATTAGTTGAACCTAAGAAGAAGGTTGTGGAGACCTGCAATTTATAGCCATTCAATCAAAAAGCACTGGACTTGCAACTGGCATCTGAAGAGAGTTAGGAAGGCAGTCTTGTAGGACTGAGTTCTTAACCTGTAACTCAAAGAGGGGATGGCTGGAACATCCAATCTATAGCTAGTCAGTCAGAAGCACAAGTAACAACTTGTGATAGCATCTGGCGGGGGGCGGTGAGCAGTCTTGTCCCTTGAGCCCTTGATCTGTAAAATCTGATTTGATCTCTGGGCAGATAGTGTCAGAACTGAGTTGTATTGTAGGACACCCAGTTGGTGTCAAGAGCACTGCTTGTTGGTGTAATGAAACACAACCCCCCACCCCACAAGCACACACATTGGAATTGGTTTTAGAACCCTTTAAGGATAAAACAGACCTCTCTAAGTGTCCCTGCTGAAATGAAATGAAATGAAATGAAACGAAACGAAATGGAACGAAACGAAATGGAACGAAACGAAACGAAACTTATTGGTAATGAAACCCAAGTGACTACATCAACAAAGAGCTAGGTTCTCAAAGGTGGAGAACCAGAAAGGAGGGAGCTATGCAGACAACTCCATCAGGGATGCCTGGGTGGCTCAGTTGGTTAAGCATCTGCCTTCGGCTCAGGTCATGATCTCAGGATCCTAGGATCGAGCCCCAAGTTGGGCTCCCTGCTTAGCGCAGAGCCTGCTTCTCCCTCTTCTGCTCCCCTCCCCTTGCTTGTGTGTACTCTTTTTCTCTGACAAATAAATTTAAAAATATATCTATAAATAAATAAAAGACTATATCCCATTTATTAAAATTTCTTGAAAGACAAATCCAGGGTGCCTGGGTGGCTCAGTTGGTTAAGCGGCTGCCTTCAGCTCAGGTCATGATCCCAGGGTCCTGGGATAGAGTACCGCATCAGGCTCCCTGCTCGGTGAAGAGCCTGCTTCCCCCTCTCCCTCCGCCTGCCACTCTGCCTACTTGTGCTATCTCTCTGTCAAATAAATAAGTATAATCTTTAAAAAAAAAAAAAGCAAATCTAATTCATAGTGACAGAAAGCAGATCAGTGATTGCCTTGGAACCATGGGTGGACACTGACTACAAATGGGCACATGTTCCCTATCTTGAGTGTGGTTACACAGGTATATATATTTATCATACTGATAAATATACTAATTATAATAATACTAATTATAATACTAATTATAATACTAATTATAATAATACTAATATACTGATTACACAGGTATATATTTATCAAAAAAACTCCAATGAAATGACATAGATGAATGGAACAGAACCGAGTCCAGAATAAACCCATGCTTACACGATTAATCTACAATAAAGGAGGTAAGAATATACAACAGAGAAAATATCTGTTTGAATAATTCTAGGAAAACTAAACAGCCACATGCAAAGGAGTGAAATTGGTCCACTTTATTACACCATATACAAAAATAAACTCAAAATGAATTAAAGTCCTAAAAGTAAGACCTGAAACCATAAAACTCCTAAAAGGAAACAGGCATAAACTCTTAGATGTTGATCTCGGCAATGTTTTTTTGAATCTGTCCCTCAGTCCAGGGCAACAAAAGCAAAATTAAACAACTGGGAACTACATCAAACTAAAAAGCTTTTAAAGCACAGCAAAGGAAACCCATCAACAAAAATAAAAACCTACTGAAAGGGAGAAGACAGTTGCAAATGATACATTTGTTAAGGGGTTAATCTCCAAAATACATAAAGAATTCCTACAACTCAGGGATGCCTGGGTGGCTCAGTCAGTTAAGCATCTACCTCTACCTCAGGTCATAATCCCAGGGTTCTGGGATCAAGTCCCACATCAGGCTCCTTGCTCAGCGGGGAGCCTGCTTCTCCCTCTGCCTGCTGTTCCCCCTGCTTGTGCTCTCTCTCTATGACAAATAAATAAAATCTTAAAAAAAAAAATTCCTACAACTCGACACCAAAAGAAATCAGTCAATTAAAAAATGGGCAGAATTTAACATCATTAATCATCAGGGACATGCAAATCAAAACCACAACTCGTTCTCACCTCACACCTGTCAGAATGGCTAGTATCAAAAAGACAAGAAATGATAAGTGTTGGCAAGGATGTGGAAAAAAGGGAACCCTCATGCGCTATTGCTAGAAATGTAAATTGGTGCAGTCACTGTGGAAAACAGTCTGAGGATTCCTTGAAAAATTACAACCTAGCAATTCCACTTCTGGGTATATATCTGAAGAAAATGAAAATACTAATTCAAAAAGATACATGCACCCCTATATTTACTGCAGCAGTATTTACAGTAGTCAAAATATGGAAACCACCTAAGTGTCCACAGATAAATGAATGGATAAAGAAGACGCAGTATATACACACGTGGAATATTATTCAGCCACAAAAAAGAATGAAATCTTGCCATTTGTGACAACATGGATGCACATGCAAGATACTACGCTAAGTGAAATAAAGACAAATACTGTATGATTTCACTTATATGTAGAATCTAAAAACCAAAAGAAAGCAAAACAGAAGCAGACTGGCACCTGGATGGCTCAGTCAGTTGAGTGTCTGACTTTGGGTCAGGTCATGAACTCAGGGTCCTGGGATGGAGCCCAAAGCCCAGCTCCCTGCTCAGCAGGGAGTCTGCTTCTCCCTCTCCCTCGCCCCTCCCCCTGCTCTGTCTCTGTCTCTCTCTCAAATAAAATCTTTTTTACAAATTTAAAAATAAAAAAATAAAATAAAAAAGCAACAATGAACTGTATGCTTAAAAAGGGTATGTTTTACTATATAGAAATAATACCTCAGTAAAGTTAACCTAAAAAATTAAGTCACTGGGGCGCCTGGGTAGCTGGCTCAGTCAGTTAAACATCTGCCTTCTACTCAGGTCATCATCCCAGGGTCCTGGGATTGAGCCCCACTTTGGGCTCCCTGCTCAGCAGGAAGCCTGCTTCTCCCCTTCCCACTCCCCCTGCTTATGCTGTCAAATACGAATGTTTAAAAAAATTAAATCATCATAGAAGCATTATTTACAATGGCTAAGACACGGAAATAACCTAAGTGTCCAATAGATAACACACACACAAACACAGACACACACATGTATATATGTATATACATACAACAGAATATATTATTCAGCCAGAAAAAAATGAGGAAATCCTATACTTGCAACAACATGGATGAACCCCGCAAGCATTATGCTAAGTGAATTAAGTCAGCAAGAGAAAGACAAATACTGCACGATTTCATTTATATGTGGAATTTAAAAAAAACAAAAGGTTAAAAAAAAAAAGGAAAAGAAAAGAAAAGAAAAAGAAAAAAACCAAACTCCGAGGAAAAGAGATTGGACTCTCTTTTTCACAGGGAGTGGAGGGAGACAGGGAATTGGAAGAAGGTCAAAAAATACAAACTTCCAGTTACAAGAGAAATAAGTACTAGGGGTGGAATGTACAACATGATGCCTGTAGCCAACACTGCTGTCTATTACATAGGAAAGTAAAGCGAGATAATCCTAAGAGTTTGGGAAAAAATTTTTTTCCTTTCTTCTTTTTTTAATATTTTATCTATAGAGATGACAGATGCTAGCTGAATCTATACTGGCAATTGTTTTGCAATATATGTAAATCAAACCATCATGCTGTATACCTTAAACTTACATCACGATGCACGTCAAAATTAAATCATCTCTGAATAGCCAAAATATATATATAAGTAGAAACATTCAGAAAAGATACACTAATGTTAAAAATGCTTGCTGCTTCTGGAGTGTGGAGATGGATTTAGTAATAGGGGCAGAGAATGGAAGACTTCTTTATATGTAAACCGTTAGTATTTGAAGTTGTACATGATTGTGTTTTGTTTAAAAATTTTAGAACTATCTCATTTAAAATAAAAATTAACAATACATATTCCTAAATACCCAAAAGCCCCGGAGGACTAAGTTCCCCAAAATGTGAACTGTGGTTTCCTGTGCATTGTACGATCCTGGGTCGTCACTGTTTTGTCTTCATATTTTGTAACGCTTTCTAATTTTTAAAAAGTGAACATTTTAATCTTTCTAAGTAGATAAATGACAAAGCTGTTTCCCCATTGAGGAAAGTGATGCCCTATATACATAAAGAGAAAAAGAGCGGAGCTGCTGGAACCTGGATGCTTCTGAACACTCTCAACAGGCTCCTCACTTTGCTGCTCGTTACACAATTTCCTTCATCCCATCAAGCAAACACATAGGTTTCATTTCTACTCAGCCAACTCCATGAGTTTTTTTCCCTACGTGACTTTTAGAGCAAGCAAAGATTTTCTTAGATGTATAAAAACAGAACCCAGTGGGTGCCTGGGTGGCTCAGTCGGTTAAGCATCTGCCTTTGGCTGAGGTCATGATCCCGGGGTCCTGGGATTGAGCCCCGCATCGGACTCCCTGCTCAGCAGGGAGCCTGTTTCTCCCTCTCCCACTCCCCCTGCTTGTGTTCTCTCTCTCAAAGTGTCTCTGTCAAATAAATAAATAAAATCTTAAAAAAACAAAGAAAGAAAGACCGAACCTAGGAAGATGAAACAATTAGCCCAGGTGCTGTAACTGAGTTCAAGTCTTAAACCGTGTCCAACACCCACCTCCCCACTGCCCCTCTGCAAGAGTTGTGCCCTCTCCCCACACCCGAGTGGAGCTTGCAGTGAGTGAGGCGGCACAGATTTTGGAGTTATGGTTTCTTCTATACTGTTGGGAAGGGAAGTGAAGGGAGAAGGGAAGGCAAGGGAAGGCAAGTGAGGGAGGAAGGTAGGGAAGGAGGAAGGACAGACAGACTTAAACTGAAATAAAGGAAAGATATGGGTATAAATCCTTAAAGAGCCCTAGGGACTCATCTCGGCATAAGTACAAGCTGGTCCTCTTTCAAGCTCTGGAGATGCCACACTCGACTCAGGGATATGAAGAGATTATATTCCAGAAAAATTACCAGCAGCAGTTTCATGTGCCACTTAAAAACAAAGCCCTGGGTGGCTCAGTTGGTTGAGAGACTGCCTTCAGCTCAAGTCATGATCCCGGAGTCGAGGGATCGAGTCCTACATCAGGCTCCCAGCTCCATGGGGAATCTGCTTCTCTCTGACCTTCTCCCCTCTCATGCTCTCTCTCTCAAATAAATAAATAAGATCTTTAAAATAAATAAATAAATAAATAAATAAATAAATAAATAAATAAATAAATAAATAAATAAATAAATAAAATAAAATAAAATAAAATAAAAACAAAGCCCTGAAGGGAACCTTAGAGCTCATCTGCCCATGAATCCTAAATCTGGCTTATCATCAGAATCACTGAAGAGACTTTAAAAACAAAGATCTTGAGCCTTGCCCAAACTTTCTAAATTTCCAGGGGTGAGATCAAAGAATCCCTAGTTTTTAAAGCCCCCCAACAATTCTGATGATTGACCAGATTGGGGTACTCTCATTTTTCATGAGATGACAGTGATTAGGTGGGGCAGGGGCGGGACTAGGATCCAATCTGTGACTGCCAGTCAGCACTCTCCCTTCTCACGACCTGTTGCCTCTCCTGAAATCCTATAATGTCTACTAGGAGTCCAAACCATTTCTCCTTCATGAAGTGAAATGCTGACATCCTGCCTCTAAACCCAGCAGTTCTGTGGCCATTTTACTCAACTGAAAGAACAGTATCTTAACTGAAAGAACAGCTCTTAACCAACCGGGGCTTCAGATTTCACGCTGCACTGGGCCACTCGGATCCAGTGTTCTGTCACTCTCCAGGCCCTAAAATTTAGAAGCCAATCAACCCTGTCCTCTCTATGAATGGTCGTCTTTCAGGTATTGGCTCCTACATGGCAGTAATCCTAATTATGCAAATGGTGAATGCTAAAAAAAATACTACTGATATTAGTCTTTTATGATTTTGGAAGTCACCAATTTCTTCCAAATGTAGATTCTCTTGGAAGACCTTGAAATGGGTGGGAATTTGCTGAACAAGCATGCGAGCTCATCACAGAGTGACTCAGCCTGCAAATGCGTGGGGTCAGAGAGAAGCCACCTTGGGTCTAACACTTGAGTGGGGTCATATGATCACAGTCTAACAAGTAGTTTATTAGCCTAAAAGAAAAGATATTTACTGAGGAAACCACCAATGTCATGGGAAATAGAGTACAGCAAATTTTAAAAGTGTGACTCACATATAACACCATTATCCTTTGTCAAAAGGATTTTGTCATATACTACGGGAAGACAAAAAGCCTTTTATCTTTCTTGGTCCGAGATAGGCTACTATAAAGTCCAAGATGTATGAACAGGTCAAAAAAAAGGTAGATATACCTGGGCAAGCAGAAAAGGTATCTCTTAGGGTGACAGCCACATCTGGATCTGTAGGACCGCTGACTAAGTCAGTTTTACATGACTGTTGGAAATCAGATGAAATCTTTACACTGCATTCTACTGGAGGAAGAGGGTCAAAACCAAAATTCAAAACAGGATTTTGGGAAGAAGCCTATAATGTAGCATGTAATGCCAATGCCAACAAATATTCCTAGATAAACTATGCTAGAGCTAGAAAGAATCTCAGATGGGTTCCAGTCCAGCCTGCCATATAGTTGCTTATACTATTTATAGCATAGTCTCACAGAGGACCAGATGGCAAGTTAACATGCTCAAGTTCACACAGCTGTTGAGGGACATGGTTGGGACTTGCCTTCAGAACCCACATGCCCTGGCCACTGGATTCAACTGAGCTGAATTACCAATACAGAAAGGTTCATTAAGAAACCCAAATGCATCATTCCAAATGCCAAAGTCTCTACTTTCACTCCCCCCACTTTTGCCCAGGCTATGAAAGCTACTGATATTTCAGATTTTTCATTTGTTACACTATGACTGAAAAGAAGGCATTTTTAAATTTACACCTCAACATTCAATTTCAACATTTACTGAACGTCTGCTCTGAGTTAGGTATCATCCTGGGCCACCAGAGCACAACAGAATAAGATAGTTCATCATACGTCACGCACGGCTCGACAATATCAAAGCCTGCCCTGTTGTGGGGGAAGCATTTCGAGCAGTAACAATAAAAGAATTTGATTATTTCAGTCTGGTTCCTGGTAAGAACTTATCCACATCACAAAAGTCCAACCGTTTCAGCTTATCCTCAGAGAGAGCAGGGCATGAATGACTAGGATGTCAGCCCCCACACAAGGCATGAACTCTGAGGATTCCAACTGCAGGTAATTGCTACTCAGAGCCCTTGGGGAGCCCAGGGGTAGGTCTGGATGCAGAAAGGAAGCCCAACGTGACGCCAAAGGCATAACATCTGTGTCTGGCCAAAAGCCCACTGGAGACATGAGCTCCAAAAAAGCACATTTCATTTTTTCAAACATTTCAACTTTGAGGCAATTTAAAAAGTGACAGACAGTTGTCCTAAATGAGAACTCAAGGTGGTTCCACCTTAATCCTACCTCCCAGTGACCAGCAAGTTTGGGTGGAATCTCCAACCCCAGCTTCTCCAGCTCTCGCTCCCTGTATTTCTCATACTGCCGGTAACCTGCATATCCGCCGCCTGTCACCAACAGAATGGGCAGGGGACGCAGCAAGAACAAGGTACGAGCAGGGGCAGTGTGGACTCTTCTGGCATCTGTAACAAAAACAGGAAAATTCTGAGACTGGGAGAAGGGACAAGGATGAGTCATGCAAACAGCACTAAAATGAGGTCCAGGAAACATCAGTGCATCTTTGATAGGTAAGTGCAACCCTGAGTCACTATTAAGACCCTTCTGGGGGTGCCTGGGTGGCTCAGTTGGTTGGGCAACTGTCTTTGGCTCAGGTCATGATCCCAGGGTCCTGAGATTGAGCCCCACATCTCTGCTTAGTGGGGAGCCTGCTTCCCCTCTCTCCCCCTGCCCCTCCTCCAGCTTGTGCTCTCTCGCACTTGCTCACTCAGTTTCTCAAATAAATAAAATAAATAAATAAAAGAATTTTTTAAAAAAGGACCCTTCTGTCTCCAAATTCTACCAATAAGGGACAAACATCTTTTATTTTTTTTGTTTTATTTTTTATTTTTTTAGATTTTATTTATTTGACAGAAAGAAAGAGAGAGAGAGAGAGAAAGAGACAACAAACAAGGGGAGCAACCGAGGAAAAAGGAGAAGCAGACTCTCCACCAAGCAGGAAGCCCAATGTGGGGCTCGATCCCAGGATTCCAGGATCATGACCCAAGCAGAAGGCAGATGCTTAACCGACTGAGCCACCCAGGCACCCAAAGGATAAGCATTTTTCCTATGAAACTACAACGCACCTCAATTGCCACCAAAGGCAGAGATTTTAAGATGAAAACACTGAATTACAAAGAGGTCAAGAAACTAATCAAGCTTGGCAGGCTGGTTACCACCAGGTCCAGGACTGGGAACTGGGCACCATTTCTCACCCAGGACTTCTTACTTCTACAATCCAGACCCAATTCTGACGAGACACCAATATTCTCAAATGCAAACTCCCATACGCTCTTACAATTCAATGATTAAAAAAAAAGGATAACCCAATTTAAAAATACACACAGGGGCGCCTGGGTGGCTCAGTGGGTTAAAGCCTCTGCCTTCAGCTCAGGTCATGGTCTCAGGGTCCTGGGATCGAGGCCCACATCGGGCTCCCTGCTCAGCGGGAAGCCTGCTTCCTCCTCTCTCTCTGCCTGCCTCTCTGCCTACTTGTGATCTGATCTCTCTCTCTCTCTCTGTGTCATATAAATAAATAAAATCTTTAAAAAAAATAAAAAATAAAAAAATAAAATAAAAATACACACAGGATGTGAATAGACATTTCTCCAAAGAGGATACACAAATAGCCAATAAGCACATGAAAAGATGGTCAACATCTACTATGGGTTGAACTGTGTCTCCCCCGAATTCACATGCTGAGTCCTAAATCCCAGTATACAGAATGTGACCTTACTTTGGATATAGGGTTTCTGGAGAAGTAAACAAAATAAAATACAGCCATCATGGTGGGCCCTAATCCAATATGACTGGTGTCCTAATAAAAAGGGAAAATTTGGAGACGGACATGCTTATAAAGAGAATGCTGTGTGAAGATGAAGGCAGAGATCAGGATGATGCTTCTGTGATCCAAAGAAGCCAAAGATTGCCAGCAAACCATCAGAAGCCAGACCAGAGGCGTGGAACAGGTTCTCCCTCACAACCCTTAGGAGGAGGCAGCCCTGAGACACCTTGATCTCAGACCTCTAGTCTTCAACTTGAGTAAGTTTCTAGTATTTAAGCCACTCAGTTTGCAGTACTTTGTTACAGCAGCCATAGCAAACCAATACATCATCATTAGCAATCAGGAAAATCCAAATCAAAACTACGGTGAGATACCACTTCACACTTACTAGGATGGTTATAATCAAAAAGACAATTAAGTGTTGGAAAGGATGCAGACAAAGTAGAATACTCATACACTGCTGGTGGGATTGCAAAATGGGCCAGCCACTTTGAAAAACAGTTTGTCGGTTCCTCAAAATGTTAAATATAAAATTACCATTATGACCCTGCAATTCTGCTATCAGGGATATTTCTGAGAGAAATTAAACTGACTTCTACACAAAAACTTGTACAAGAATGTTCAATAGCAGCCAAAAAGTAGAAACAACCCAAATGTCCATCAACTGGTAAATGAATAAAATGTGGTGTAACTATACAATGGAATATTATTTGATAACACAAAGGAATGAAGTGCCAACACATGATATAACATGAACCTTGAAAACCTTATGTGAAAAAAGCCAGCCACAAAAGGCTGCATGTTGTAGGATTTCACTCACATGAGCTGTCCAGTATAGGAAACATACTACAGAGACATAAAGTAGATTAATGGTTGCCAGGGGCCGGGGGAAGGGAGAAATGGAGAGTGATAGTTTAATGAGTCAAGTGTTGTTACTAGCTTAGGGAAAGGGGGGAGGAATGAAAACGTTCTAAAATTAATAGTGGTGATGGCTGCACAATTCTGAATATACTCGAAGCCACTGAACTGTACTTTAAAAGATGAATTTTATGGTATGTGGATTATATCTCAATGCTGTTATTAAAATCTCAAGAGCTGAATCCCCAGGAGCCTATACAAAACCAGAGAATGCCCTTCTTACTGCCTCTGACATCCAATGGGAGGAACCCCTCCTGCTCCCGACATCACCAGCACCCCCCACCACGTTTTGGGTGTTGCTGTTTCTTCTTTTAATGAGCAAGTGTGTGTGTCATTAATCTCTTCCATCTTCTAATTATTCCTAATGAACCCTTACTACTTCACAACTAAATATTCTACCTCTGAACAAGAAAGACTGACCACAGAGCAACTTTTTTTTTCCTCTTTCTGAAATAACTGATGACAAGAGATCTGCTGTACCCTCCTCACTGCAGCGAGCCTCCACCACAGACTGACTAGTCACGTTCCTCTGAATGCTGCCCACTACACTAGCCCTGTGACTATATGTCTCACCTTCTCAAAGGCTTACTTTGCCTCTCCAAAAAGAAGTCGTAAATAGATGAACGCTGGGTGGCTCAGCCGGTCAAGCATCTGTCTTCTGTTCAGGTCATGGTCCCAGGGTCCTGGGATCGAGTCCGGCATCAGGCTCCCTGCTCAGCGGGGAAGCCTGCTTTCCCTCTCCCTCTGCCTGCTGCTCCCCCTGCTTGTGCGCTCTTTCTCTCTCTCTCTCTCTCTCTCTCTCTCTCTCTCTCTCTCTCTAACAAATAAATAAATAACTAAATAAAATCTTAAAAAAAAAAAAAAGAAGTCATAAGTAGAGACAGCCCTCCACTACTGACCACCTCTCTCCTGCGCCTGTCACTTTATAAAAGCACAGCTTCTCTGCAGATCCAAGATTATGGCTTAATTTCTACCGCTCCCCTTCTATCCTTCACACGATTCCCATGTGTTCCAGCTCACAAGTCTTAACTATATAAGGAACACCCACATGTGCTTATTAACTACCATAATAACTGTTTTGTTTTTGCTCTCATTAACCAATTTGTTTTACTCCCAAGGTCCTGTCATGGACAGTTCAAAATGGCTTCTGGTATGATCAAATAAAAAAGATACCTTACAAAATCAAGCTGCTTACAAAATCAAAAAAGTCCATAGTCCAGTTTTGATGAGGGTATGGGGGAACTGAGGTACTCATGAACATCTCCTGCTCATATGCACGTAAGCTGGAACAACCCTCTTCGAAGAGCAATTTGGCCTAAATACCATCTTGTAAAATACATAAATTTTTTGTTTCAGCAATTCTAGCTCTACAAATTTATCCTGAAGCTGCATCGAGATATGTTACCATAGAAATGTCTACAGTAGAAAGAGCCTAGAAACAACTTAAATGCCCAGCACCAAATGGTTGTCATTCAACAGAATACTATGCAGCCAGTAAAAACGATGAGGTAATGATTACCAGCGCTCCAGTGGTGACTACGTGCCAGACACTCTAAGCACCCCACAGATATAAGGGCATTTAATTCTACTAACAATGCTATGAAATAGGAGCTGTTTATCCCAGTGTAGTGATAAGCAAACTGAAGCACAGAGAGGCCAGTACCACCTCTATTTGCCACTTACTTGTATAGAAGGCTCTGACAGGCAGCTTCCTTAAGGACTGTAGGAAGTGGCTCACGGCAGCGTTCTCACAGTGAAGAAAGCTATAATCAAGCAAAAATGAACTGTTAAACATTTATTTAAAAAAAAAATTTTTTTAAGTAGGTTCCATGCCCAGTGTGGAACCCAAAGTGGGGCTTGAACTCACAACCCTGAGGATCAAGACCTAAGCTGAGATCAAGAATCAGCTACTTAACTGACTGAGCCACCCAGGCGCAATCTTAAAAATTTTTTTAAGATTTTATTTATTTGAGAGAAAGAGAGCACAGGGACGCTGGGGTGGCTCAGTCAGTTAAGGGTCTGCCTTTGGCTCAGGTCATGATCCCAGAGTCCTGGGACCAAGTCCCACATTGGGCTCCCTGGAGCCTGCTTCTCCCTCTATCTGCTGCTCCCCCTGCTTGTGTTCTATCTCTGACAAATAAATATTTTTTAAAAATTATTAAAAAAAAAATTGGGGGCACCTGGGTGGCTCAGTCGGTTAAGGGATCCCAGGGTCCTGGGAACAAGCCCATGTCAGGCTCCCCACTCAGCAGGGAGTCTGCTTCTCCCTCTCCCTCTGCCCCACACCCTCACTCATGCTTACTGGCTCACTGGTGCATGCTCTCTCTCAAATAAATAAAATATTTAAAAAAAATTTTTAGTGTTGATCAATTGGCAAAACTCGAATACAATGTATAGTTTCAAAAGTCTTTTTTTTTTAAAGATTGTATTTATTTATTTGACAGAGAGAGATTACAAGTAGGCAGAGAGGCAGGCAGAGAGAGAGGAGGAAGCAGGCTCCCCGCCGAGCAGGGAGCCCGATGCGGGCCTCCATCCCAGGACCCTGAGATCATGACCTGAGCCGAAGGCAGAGGCTTTAACCCACTGAGCCACCCAGGCGCCCTAGTTTCAATAAGTCTTATATCAATGTTAATTTCCTAGTTTTGACCACTGTACTGTGGTTGTATGAAAAAACGACCTTATAGGAAAAAAGCTGAAAGTTCAAAGTAAAAGAGTATCAAATCTGTAATTTTCTCTCAGGTGTTTTAGGAAAAAAAAAATATATATATATATATACACATACACAGAGGAGAGAGAGAGGAAGGGAGAATACTAACGCAAATGCAGTCAACATTTGGGGAATCTGGGTAAACGGTATACGGGAATTCTATTTATTATTTTTATAACTTTTCTGTAAATCTGAAACTATTCACAATAGTTATTTTTTTCTTAATTAAGCACAAGATCATAATAGGCAGTAAAGCCAGCACTCTTACACAAAGCCATATGTTTCCATACCACAAAAGAACAACTGTACACAGCCTCGTAAACATCTAACCCCTACTCATTAAAGAATCTAATACTGGTAGCTGAAACTTTAAGTTTTAAATGTCTGGCCTGGGGGAAAAAAATGACACAAACAACTACATGGAACTATTCTACTATACTTCAAGTCTGGAAGGCTCACTTAATTTACAATTTTTGAATTCTCTTTTGTGGCTACTTTGCTATTTTGTCAAGCTGGTTTGACAGAGTGAATAGGTTTCAAGCCTTCTCAGAAAAAAATTACCACCAACTTTCACGGCTTTCCACTCTAAGAAAACATTATTTCTGATTCAGTTTGTTTCTCTTTGTTTCATCTTCACCCAGGGAAACCGGACATTTTCCCAGTGGCAATAAGTGACTGCCAGTAAGGAAAGCATTCACGAACTTTTAGTTAAAAATTGGATCTCCCCTAATCAAAGAGCAAATATCTCCCTTTCAATTCAGATAGCACTTCAGTTTCCCCATAATTTGACCTGAAATCTAAAAATAAAGAAACTCCTTGTCAATAAGTGCTTCTTTTTCTGCTGGAGTCCTTTATGATAGAAGCAATAATTTAATAAAACTGTCCACATTGCTGCTTTTGTGGAAAACAGAACTGCGTGCATGACCTTCCTACAATAATATTTACTTTCATGGATATTTAGTAGTTATGTCTTATATAGATATCCTGCAAACATGATCAGATTTAGGCACCTTCATTTTTTGACTTGAAACTGACTTAAAAACACCCTCACAGCATGGTGCTAATATAGCTGATGTGATGAATCTGATTCTCCGGTGGGCAAGTCAGGTCTGTAGGGAGATAAAGTATGGGACCATAATAATCACCACCACGAAGGCCAGAGAGACATAAAGCTATTAATACAAAGAAGGGCAATGTTTCAGTATATGAATGTTCTTTCACCACCGAACAATGCTCATCTCTTAGATTAGAAACTCCCACTACAAAAGCTAAAAGCCTCAAACCCTGCTTTCCAAACAGAATTAGAACAAGAAGTATAAATCTGAGTAAAGGTACATTGTTGTATTCTGTACACTGCTGTTGTGTGTTCCAGAATGAATGCTGAACCCCCCCAACTAAAAGAATGTTTGCAGACTGCTGAATAAGGCTTTTTTTTTCTCCCTCCCTTAGCTGGGGGACGTACGAATCAAAGAGAATTGTCTACCCACTGGAACCAGACACACAGCACACAGGTGGTTTCTTTGGCACGTGGGTTTTCCCCCTTGGCAGCCCTGGCCCAGAACACAGAGCTCGGCTCTCTTTTTTTTTTTTTTTTTTTTTTTTTTTTTAAAGATTTTATTTATTCATTTGACACAGAGAGAGAGATTACAAGTAGGCAGAGAGGCAGACAGAGAGAGGAGGAAGCAGGCTCCCTGCCGAGCAGAGAGCCTGATGCGGGCCTCGATCCCAGGACCCTGGGATCATGACCTGAGCCGAAGGCAGCGGCTTTAACCCACTGAGCCACCCAGGCGCCCTCGGCTCTCTTATATACCGCCTTAGCCCCAGCTCCTGGAAAAAATGCCCAGCAAACGCGCCATTACGCCAATTTGTCTTTTATTACTGAATCATTTTTATCCTCATATAAACCCTGTACTTTCTTTCATCTTACATAAACACTGTCCACCATGTTCCTTCTCAGAGAGGTTCTACCTCACTTTTCTTCTTCATAACAAGCTCTTAAAAAGAGCTAGGTTCATTCTCAACCATAAAAATCCTAGAAGAGAATGCAGGTGGTAATTTCTATGACACCACCTGTAGCAACTTTGTTCTAGATAGGTCAAAAGCAAAAATATACTGGGAAATAAAATAAATAAAATAAAAAGCTTCTGCCCAGTGAAGGAAACAATCAACAAAACTAAAAGGCAGGAGCTGGGAGGGATGGGGTGGCTGGGTGATGGACACTGGGAAGGATATGTGCTATGGTGAGTGCTGTGAATTGTGTAAGACTGATGAATCACAGACCTGTACCCCTGAAACAAATAATACATTATATGTTAATTAAAAAACAAAACTAAACTAAAAGGTAACCTATGGAATAAGCTGGGAGAAGATATTTGCAAATGATAGATCCAATAAAGGGTTAGTACCCAAAATATATAAAGAACTTATAAAACTCAACCCCCAAATAACAAATAATCCAATTAAAAAATGGGCAGAAGACATGAGCAGACATTTCTCTAAAGAAGACATCCAGATGGCCAACAGTCATATGAAAAGGTGCTCATCATCTGTCATCAGGAAATGCAAATCAAAACTACAATGCACCATCACCTCACACCTGTCAGAATGGCTAAAATCAACATAAGAAACAACAGGTGGGGCACCTGGGTGGCTCAGTGGGTTAAAGCCGCTGCCTTCGGCTCCCGTCATGATCCCAGGGTCCTGGGATCCAGGCCCACATCCGGCTCTCTGCTCAGCGGGGAGGCTGCTTCTTCCTCTCTCCTCTCTCTGCCTGCCTCTCTGCCTACTTGTAATCTCTCTCTCTCTGTGTCAAATGAATAAATAAAATCTTAAAAAAAAAAAAAAAGAAACAACAGGTGTTGACAAGATTGTAAAGAAAAAGGAACCCTCTTGCACTGCTGGTGGGAATGGAAACTGGTGTAGCCACTGTAGAAAACAGTATGGAGGTTCCTCAAAAAGTTAAAAATAAAACTTATGATCCAGTAATCACACTACTGGATATTTACCCCCAAAATACAAAAACACTAATTCAAAGCGATACATGTACTCCTCTTTATAACAGGATTATTTACAACAGCCAAGATATGGAAGCAACACAAGTATCCACCTGATGGTTAAAGATGATGTGGTGTGTGTGCATATGTATGTATGTATATATACACACAACACACACATACATATACATCGATAATGGAATATTATTCAGCCATAAAAAAGAATGAAATCTTGCCATTTACAATGACATGGATGGAGCTAGAGAGTATAGTGCTAAGCAAAATAGGTCAGAGAAAGACAAATAACAAATGATTTCACTCATATGTAGAATTTAAGAAACAAATGAGCAGAGGGCAAAAAAAGAAAAAAAGGGAGAGAGACAAACCAAGAAACAGACTATAACTATACAGAACAAACTGACAGTTACCAGAGGGGAGGGAGGTAGAGAGATGAGTTAAACAGGTGATGGGGATTAAGGAGCACACTTCTGATGAGCATCGTGTGTTGTATGGAATTGCTGAATCACTGTACTGTTCCTTTAAAACGAATGTAACACTGTATGTTAACTAGCTGGAATTAAAATAAAAACTTAAAAAGGGTGCCCCAGGTGGCTCAGTCAGTTAAGCATCTGCCTTTGGCTCAGGTCATGATCCTAGAGTCCTGGGATGGAGTTCCACATTTGCTCCCTGCTCAGTGGGGGTCTGCTTCTCTGCCCTTCCCCTGCCTCATGGACTTTCTCTCTCTCTCACTCTCTCTTAAATAAATAAGTAAAACCTTAAAGTGAAATAAAATAAAATAAAAAATAAAAACTTAACAAAAGCAAGAGCTAGGTTCATTACTTCTTCACTTCCCACCCTCCCTTAATCCTGCTCAACCAGGCTTTTGTTCCTATCCTGTCACCTCTTGTCAAGGTCACCAACAACCTCTGTGTTGCCAACACACAATGCATGTTTCTTGGGTCTCATATTATTTGACTTCTCACGGCAGCATCTGCCACAACTGATCCCTTTCTCTCCTTTTCTTTTTAATTGACGTATGACTGACAATAAAACATTGTTAGTCTCAGGTGTACCACATGAGTCAATATCTGTATATACTGCGGGGCGCCTGGGTGGCTCAGTCGTTAGACATCTGCTTTCGGCTCAGGTCATGGTCCTGGCGTCCTGGAATCGATCAAGCCCCAAAACGGGCTCCGTGCTCAGCGGGGAACCTGTTTCTCCCTCTCCAGCTCCCCTGTGTTTATGTTACCTTTCTCACTATCTCTCTCTGTCATAAATAAATAAAATATTTAAAAATTTTTTGCATATATTGCAAAATGATCACCACAGTAAATCTAGTTAACATATGCCACCACACAGCTACAAAGCCTTTTTTCTTGTGATGAGAACTTTTAAGATGGACTCTCTCAGCAACTTTCAAGTATGGCACAGAATATGATTAACTATACATCCCCATGACTTATTTATTTTACAACTAGAAGTTTGTACCTCTTGACCTCCTCACCCTTTCTCCTTCCTGAAACACATCTCTCACATAGCTTCTGGGACCCTGATTTTGCTTCTACTTCTCTGGCCTCTCCCTAACTTCAAACTGTTGCCATGCCCAAGTTCAGATCTCGTCTCTGTCTACACTCTCTTCCTAGAGTTGCTCATCCAGTCCCTGCCTTTATTTTTATTTTTAACTCCAATATAGTTAACACACAGTATTATATTAGTCTCGGGTGTACAATACAGTGATTCAACAATTTCACACATCACTCAGTGTGCATTACGACAAATGCATGGCTTGATCCCCATCACCTATTTCATTCATCCCCCCAGTCACCTGTCTTTAGATGCCCTCACTGCTCCTTCAGAGATGTCCAGATCCATTATTTTCAACTGACTACTCAATATCCCCACTCTTCATCATCTCAAACTGAGTTTGTCCAAAACACAACTCTTAACCCTCCCTAACTCCCCTTCAACCTGCTCCTCCCCCCAGAGGTGTCCATCTGTGGTGACACTAGTCCGTGTTTATCAAATCCACATCTTCTTCTCCCTGGACATCCAAAACATGGAGTTTCCCAGCTTCCTCTGCAATAGGGTGTGACCACAAAACTGCGTTCTAACCAGCGTGAAGACCATTCAGGTTTCCCAGGAATCCACCTCCAGGCTTTCCCCTTTAGCCTGCTCGCTGCAGACAAAAGTGCAGAACTTGGGAAGTCATGTCCTAAAGACAGCAGGAGCATCTTTGAATTACTGTTGCCCCACTGATCAGGAGCACCCACTGGGACTTTATAAGATCGAGACATAAACTTACTGTGTTAAGTTAGAGATCCTGGGGTTTACCTGTTACCATAGCAACATTACTATTAACACACCATCTCAGCAAAAGGTATCACTCCTCACATATCTACACAAATCAAAACCCTAAGACTCATTCTTATAGAGGTCCTTTCTTTCTCACTATCCATATTCGGTCCACTGGCAAGACAGGAAAACTTCCTTTAACATGTATCTTTATCTGCCTAGGGGTACCTGGCTGACTCAGCTGGAAAAGAGCATGCAACTTGTTCTTGGGGTTTTGAGTTCAAGACCCACGCTGAATGTAGAGAGTACTAAAAAAAAAAAAAGTGTGTGTGTGTGTGTGTGTGTGTCTTTATCTGATTTCTCATTGCCACCACTATTCACACCCCAGCCCAAGACACCTGATTCTCTTACCAGATGACTGTGAAGGTCCATTCTCCAGTCTCCAGTTTTCACTCTTGACCCTCTATAACCTATTCACTGCAAAACGGCCAGAATGATCTTTTCAAAACAGAAAATAAAACCAGGGGCGCCTGGGTGGCTCAGTGGGTTATAGCCTCTGCTTTCGGCTCAGGTCATGATCTCAGGGTCCTGGGATCGAGGCCCGCATCGGGCTCCCTGCTCGGCGGGGAGCCTGCTTCCCCCCCCCCTCTCTGCCTGCCTCTCTACCTCCTTGTGATCTCTCCCTCTGTGAAATAAATAAAAATCTTAAAAAAAAAAAAAAAAGAAAAAAGAAAAGAAAACCAGACCCCATGTACTTGGTCCTTGCTGGATTCTCAGATATCCTGCTGCTTTCCATCTCCTCCTTACTCATTTCTGTTGCCACTCCTAGTACCCACCACACCTTTGCCTCTTTCCACACTCTTGCATTCCCTGTTTATTCTATTGGGCACACCCTTCTATGTGACTCACTCCCTCATTAGTCAGTTCTCCGTGAAAAGTTTTCCTCCTAAATTTGGCTTTCCTGACCACCATATGGCCAAGAATCGTCCTCATCAAGCACTAACCCTTTAGTCACTTTCCTTTATTTTTTTTCATAGCACTTCTTGGTACCTGGAATGAACAGATTACACTTATACGTGTGTGTGTGTGTGTAAATATATATCCACCTTATTTGTTTACTGTACATAACCCTTTTTTAAAAAATATTTATTTATTTGACAGGGAGAGAGAGAGCGAGAGAGAGCACAAGCGGGGTGAGGGGAGCAGCAGGCAGAGGGAGGGAGAAGTAGGCTCCCCGCTGAGCAATGAGCCTGATGTGGGGCTTGATCCCAGGATCCTGGGATCATGACCTGAGCTAAAGGCAGATACTTAACCCTCTGAGCCACCCAGGCGCCCCAATTGTCCATATCCCTTGATGAACATAGGGGTTTGTCTGCCTTCTTACTGAACTCCTATCTCAGTGGTGAGATTAAGCCCAGAGGGATGAATGGATAAGTTCAATCAGATGTCTCTTCTGAAGCTGGTGAGTCATGTGGGTATCCTGCAAACAGGTGATTAAAGCCCATGAGTGAGCACACAAGTCTGATTGTATGGCTCACTGCCACTCACTATCAGTGTGCCTTTAGAAACTTAATTAATTCTAAGCCTCAATTTCTCCACCTGTAAAAACAGGATCTATCTCATTAAGATTACCTGAGACAATCATGAAAAACCCGCACCTAGTTACATATTACTACTATTTAAAGTAACAGAGTTTAGGGGCTTCTGGGTGGTTCAGTTGGTTAAGCGTCTGCCTTCAGCTCAGGTCATGGTCCTGGGGTCCTGGGATCGAGCCCCCCATCGGGCTCCCTGCTCAGGAGGTAACCGGCTTCTTCCTCTCCTCCCCACTCGTGCTCTCTCTCTCTCTCAAATGGATGGGTAAAACCTTTAAAAATAAGTAAATAAAGTAACAGTTTATATCCAGGTGGCACACACTGGGATGGCTCTATCAATTGTCTATACCAGGGGCTCAGTCAGTGGAACATGCGACTTGTGATCTCAAGGTTGCGAATTCAAGCCCCACGTTGGGAGTAAAGATTACTTAAAAAAAAAAAAAAATTGCCTATGACCAATGTCCATGCTGACTGGTCTGTGTCCATACTGTTATGGTTATAAAATCCTTTAACATCATCTCTGGTGGTGATGCTTGAACTGTAGTCTTTCTATCTCTCCTGCTTTCTGAAGTTATGAAAGCTCTCCTAAAAACGAACTGGCAGACCTTCTGAAGGCCTTATGCCACATTCTATCTTGTATTAGTGTTGAGTGTTTTCTCTCTCTTCTACTAAACTGCAAAGTTCCTTACACACAAAACTTATTCCAAATACTGTATCTTATGATTCATCTCTTCCCTCCCTTCCCCCATGGTTTCTGGCACTGTGGTTTGCAGTGGCAGGAATACTATAAATATTTCTGAATCAAAGTCTTGCATAAGCAACCACTATCTAGGTTACTAAGTCCATACTTACCTGAACCTAAGAATCATCTGAAGCACTTGCAACCCCAAGCTACTACACCTACTGAATCTGAATTTGGCAGCAAGGTGGGGATATATCTGGGAATCTCAATTTCTTTTTTTTTTAAGATTTTATTTATTTATTTGACACACAGACAGCGAGGTAACAAGTAGGCAGAGAGGAAGACATAGAGAGAGGAGGAAGCTTGGCAGGGAGCCCGATGTGAGGCCCCATCCCAGGACCCTAAGATCATGACCTGAGCCGAAGGCAGAGGCTTTAACCCACTGAGCCACCCAGGTGCCCCCAGAATCTCAATTTCTAATAAACATCCACCCTATTATTTTGTCAAACAAGTTTGGGAAACATGGCCATTAATTATCACCCAAGACGTTGCTTTCTCTTTGTTCTATCACCTGCCACACACCACCCAGTTAGTGAAAAACTCCCCTGCAATATGAGGCTTGCATCTATATGTCTCACAGACATGCTTTATTTAAAACCTAGGAAAATACTGTCCTTTTTTTTTAAAAGATTTTATTTATTTATTTGACACAGAGAGAGAGATCAGATCACAAATAGGCAGAGAGGCAGAGAGAGAGAGAGGAGGAAGCAGACTCCCTGCTGAGCAGAGAGCCCGATGCGGGCCTCGATCCCAGGACCCTGAGATCATGACCTGAGCCGAAGGCAGAGGCTTTAACCCACTGAGCCACCCAGGCGCCCAATACTGTCCTTTTTTTGTGTGTATCAATATACAGTATTTTTGAAAATTAAAAATTCTTGGGCACCTGGGTGGCTCAGTGGGTTAAAGCCGCTGCCTTCGGCTCAGGTCATGATCCTAGGGTCCTGGGATCGAGGCCCACATCGGGCTCTCTGCTCAGCAGGGAGCCTGCTTCCTCCTCTCTCCTCTCTCTCTCTGCCTGCCTCTCTGCCTACTTGTAATCTCTCTCTCTGTCAAATGAATAAATAAAATCTTTAAAAAAAAAATTCTTATTGTGCCGGAATCCTCATCCCTTCCAACCCCTGCACTTAAATCCAGTCTCATTTAATCACCATTGATACTAAAGTATGACTCCCTGCCTCCAACCCTTTTTCTTAATGATACTGAGTACACCCTCCACATCATCATTTTTAAAAAATATCTGGAGAGTGTCATTTTCTAGTCTTTCTAACTCATGACACAGTTAAGCTGAATTCATGACTGACTCATCAACAGCACAGCTGGTATCAATACCAAATCAGAGACCCTCAGTCCAAATCCCAATAGTTATCCCACACTGCTGAGCCCCCTTCTCCCAAGAGAACTACACCATTTCTGAATAGTCAATGATAGGAGAGTAAAGTTTTCAGGCTAAGGCCAATCACAGTTTCTGTTCCCTCTCAGTCCAAATTCAGTGTCCTTTTACTTCCCCAAATTACAACGACAGGTCACCACCTCTGGTCACAAAGCAAGTTTTGGTTAACGCTGACAAAATTAACCCTATTGGAAAAACAAAAATCACCAGGCGTCTCTCAAACCCTCACTTTTTGAAATAACACCAAGCAGCCAACTCTGAGTCATAGCTACCAACATTTTAATCCATTTTCCGGGAGTCCAAATGCTCCCAAGCTATTTCTGAATAATAAATGCCCTCATGGTGGGCAGTCTGGGGGAAAGGTCCATACATAAGGCTGGTCAGTGTCCTGGCTCTGCTACTAACTGGCTGGGTAAAACTGAGCAGGTCCCTCCCGCACTCGAGGCCTCAATTTCGCCAATTCGAAAAACAGCTGGATTTAGATGATCCCTCAGATCTCTTCCAATTCTAAGAACCTAAGAGGTGGGAGTCAGTCCTCAGAGTAACCAAGACCATAATTCCTTACAGACTATTTGAGATTACCAAATACAACTCTTTCCTTTCAAAGACCAAGAATCTGAGATCAAAATCCCCGACTTCCAGTCCAAAGCTCTTCCCACATCGTACTGCCCTTCCAGGAACACAAACCCCGAAAGAGGCGTCCAGCCCAGCCTCGACTCCGGTGGAGGGCACGCAGCCTACTCCATCTGTTTTGTTTTATTTTATTTTATCTTATTTGCCCTTCTGCACTTCCGCCCAGCTGGAAAGGGCAAAGCGAGAGCTCTTAGGCCAGACCCTAAATAAATCCGGACCTCCCTACGCGCCGGCAGTCGCACCTGCACCCGAGCTCTACGCGAAGGTGGATGGCTCAGTCTTTACCCGAACCCTCCTTAGGGAGCCCGCAAAAGAGAAACGGTTTCTCTCTCCCGACATTCCGGCTCAGCCCAGGCCGCCTCCCACCTGAGACAGCCTCCCCAAGCAGCTATACCTGCTCCGCCACGGTGCGACCCCGCGTAGCAACCTCAGGTACCGCCACCCCACGGACGTCGCCATCTTGCGTCCTCCTTCTTGGCGGGCCACGCCCCCTTTCCACACTTGGGGCGCATGCGTGTGACGTGACGCGCATAGAGCTCACGGGACCAATGAAAAACGCGGTGGGCTGTGGGCGGAGACGGCTAAGCTCCACCCTATGGCTGCTCCCCGCCCCACCAGCCCGGCACTTTGAGCACCTCCAGAACCACGTGCTGTGTTAAGTTGGGGCCTGGGTGCAAAGTCGCCAGTCCTGTTTCTTCCTACTGGCGTGAGTTTCCTCGTGCGCCTGGAATATGAGTCACCCACGATCTGAGAATGTATCAGCTTAGCCAATTCCCTTATTTACAGATGGAGAAGCTAAGAGCACCCACCACTTGGCCACCATTTGTTCCGCGCTTCCTAAGTGCCAGGCTCTGAGCACATTGCGTGCACGGTGTCTCGTTCTTACTTTCCCAAACTGGAGAAACACAGCTCCACTTTTTCCTCCTCCAGTCTTCTAATCACAGTTCTCTTCACCGGACATTTGACACAAGAGCAATATTCCCTGGTCCTGCAATTATTTCTGGGTATTTACGCTCAACTAGTGCCCAACCAGCCCTTCCAGGGAGCCTATCAGGCATCAGGTTTCCTGTTGGAGGGAGGACACCTCCTTTCATGAGCCTTTAAAATATGAGAGGAGAAAATAAGGTATAGAATTGTTTTTACTATTCAACTGCGACAGATAACTGAAAAGGAGGGGGCGGGGTTATGTCAAAATAAAGTGCATTTGGTAAAACTGGAATACCCACATGCAGAAGAATGAAGTGGACCCTTACCTTATACAATATACAAAAAGTAATTCAAAATGAATCAAAGACCTTAACTTGAGAACTAAAACTATAAAACTCCTTTTTAAAAAGATTTTTTTTAAGAATTTATTTATTTATTTGACACAGAGAGAGAGATCATAATTAGGCAGAGAGGCAGGCAGAGAGAGGAGGAAGCAGGCTCCCCGCCGAGCAGGGAGCCCTACGCGGGCCTTGATTCCAGGACCCTGAGATCATGACCTGAGCCGAAGGCAGAGGCTTTAACCCACTGAGCCACCCAAGCACCCTATTTATTTATTTATTTATCTGAGAGAGAGCAAGAGAGAGCCAGAGAGGGAGGGAGGGGCAAAAGGAGAGGGAGAAGCGGACTCCCTGCTGAGCAGGGAGGTGGGGGGGGGCGCTCTGGGATCAAGACCTGAGCCCAAAGTAGACACCTAAGGGACTGAGCCACCCGAGAGCCCCAGACTATAAAACTCTTAAAATATAAGGGAAACTTTCATGACTTTGCAATTTTTTGAGTATAACACCAAAACGCAAAGACAACAAAAATCATACCAATCGAACTTCATTAAAATTAAAACTTTTGTGCACCAAAGGACACTATCAAGAGAATTCAAAGACAACCCACAGAAAGTGAGAAAATATTTATAAATCCTATATCTCATAAGCATCTAATATCCAGAATACACAAAGAACTTCTAAAACTCAATAATAAAAAAAATAATAAAGATAATAATAAATAAATAAAACTCAATAATAAAAAACAGACAACCCAATTAAAAAATGGACAAAAAATCATACAAATGGCTAATAAGATGCTCAACACCACTAGTGCATATTAGGGAAATGCACATCAAAACCGCAATGAGATACCAACTTCACATTTCTTAGGGTGATTATAAATTTTTTTTAATGGAAAATAACAAGTATTGGTAAGGATGTGGAAAACCTAGAATCCCTGTGCATTGCTAGTGGTAAGGTAAAATGGTACAGCTGCTATGGAAACCAATTTGATAATTCCTCAGAAAGTTAAATACAGAACTATCACATGATCCAGCAATTTCATTCCTATGTATGTACCCAAAGGAACTGAAAGCAGAGACTCAGATACTTGTACACCAGTGTTTAGAGCAGCAGTGTTCATATTTGCCAGAAAGCAGATTTATAGATGAAGGGATAAACAAAATCTGATCTATCCATATAATGGAATATTATTCAACTATGAAAAGGGGTGAAGTATCAATACATGTTACAACATGTATAAATTTTAAAAACATGATGGTAAGTAAATTAGCCAGACACAAAAAGCCAAATATTGTATGATGCCACATGAAGTATCTAGAATGGCAAATTTATAAACAGAAGTAGAATAGAGGTTATCGGAAGCTGGGAGGAGGAGGGGAGATGGGGGAGTGGACGGGTACAAAGTTTCTGTTCCAGATGATGAAAAAGTTCTGGAAATAGTGGCAACTGTTGTTTAACATTGTGAATATACTTGATGTCGCTGAATTATACACTTTAAAATGTTATGTATATTTTATCACACTTAAAAAAAAAGTCGGTTGAGGGGCACCTGGGTGGTTCAGTTGGTTGAGCATCTGCCTTTGGTTCAAGTCATGATCCCAGAGTCCTGGGATTGAGCCGAGTCCCACTCCCTGCTCAGAGGGGAGCCTGCTTCTCCCTCTCCCTCTGCCTCCTCCCCTCCCCCATCACTTGTGCACTCGCTTCTCAAATAAGTAAAATCCTAAAAAATAATAAAAAATAAAAAAGTCAGTTGATAACAGATGTTGAGAAGAATGTGTGGAGAAATCACAACCTTCATACTCTGCTGGTGGGAATGTGAAAAGATGCAGTCTCTTTGGAAAACAATCTGGCAGTCTCTCAATGATTAACCATAGAGTTACCACCATATATCCCAGCACTTCCACTTGTAGGCATATACCCAAGAGAAATGAAAATGTATGTCTACACAAAAACCTGTATATGAATGTATAGCAGCATGGTTCATAAAATCCAAAAGGCACAAATGTCCATCAAATGACATAGACATGGAATGAATAAGCAAAATACGGTGCTTCCATACAATGGGATACTATTTGGCTATATAAAGGAATGAAGTACTGATACACGTTACAACATTGGTGAACCTTGGAAACATTATGCTAAGTGAAAGAACCCACTCATGAAAAAACCACATATTGTATTATTCTATTCATAAGAAGTATCCAGAACAGAGACATCTACAGAGACAGGAAATAGATTAGTAATTGCCTAGGGCTGGGGAAGAGGGAATGAGGGGATGGGGGTTCACTAAAGGGATGAAATTTTTGAGGGGTTGATGACAATGTTCTAAACTTGACTGTGGTGATGATATGCATGTCTATGAATAACTAAAAACCATTGAAGTGTCAACTTAAAATGAGTGAATTTGGGGGTGTCTGGTTGGCTCAGTCGATAAAGCATCTGACTCGTGATCTCAGCTCAGGTCTTGATCTCAGGGTTGTGAGTTCAAACCCCACATTGGGTTCTACGCCCAGCACGGAGCCTACTTAAAAAAAATAATAGTAGAATAAAATGGGTAATTATATTGTAGGTGAATGATATCTCAATAAAGCTGTTTAAAATTTTTTATTTCTGGGCGCCTGGGTGGCTCAGTGGGTTAAAGCCTCTGCCTTCAGCTCAGGTCATGATCCCAGGGTCCTGGGATCAAGGCCCCGAGTCAGGCTTCCTGCTCGGCAGGGAGCCTGCTTCCTCCTCTCTCTCTCTGCCTGACTCTCTGCCTACTTGTGATCTGTATTTCTCTCTCTCTCTCTCTCTCTCTCTCTCTGTCAAATAAATAAATAAACAAAATCTTTAAAAATAAATAAATAAATAAAATCAACCTTGTGTTGCTGGTCATGGTGTATTATCCTTTTTAACATATCGCTAGATTCAATTTGTTAATATTTTGTTTAGGTTTTTTGCATCTACACAGAGAGAGAATGGGCTATTATCCTCTCTCTCTCTCTCTCTCTCTCTCTCTCTCTCTCTCTCTCTTCCTTTCTTATGCTCTTGTCAGGTTTTTGTTATCATACATGACTGTGCCCTTCTCTTTTTCAATTCTCTGGAAACTGTGAGATTGGTGCTATATCTTCCTTAAAATTTGGAAGAATTCATCCCCAAAGCTACATGGACATGGAGGGAGATTCAATCACAGACCGAATACACTTAATAGATGTGGGCACCTGGCTGACTCAGTCAGTGGAGGATGCAACTCTAGATCTAGGGGTTGTGAAGAAAAATAAAATCTTTAAAAAAAGTTTAATAGATGTGGTATTAGTTCAGGTTTTTTTATTCTTGTGTTGGTTTGGTAAATTGTCTTTTCTTCTAGGAACTTTTTCATTTTATCTAACATTTCAGTTAATTGGAACAAACTTGTTCCTAACATTCTTTTTTTAAAAAAATGATTATTTATTTATTTATTTATTTGAGAAAGAGAGTGAGTGAGAGAGAGAGCATGAACGGGGGAGGGCCAGAGAGAGAGAGGGAGAATAAGACTCCCTGCTGAGCAGAGACACCCCCCCCCAATGTGAGGCTTGGTCCCTGGACTCTGGGATCATGACCTGAGCCGATGGCAGATATTTAACCTACTGAGCCACCCAGGCGCCCCCTAACATTCTTTTATATTCCTTCTCATGTCTATAGGATTTTTAGTGATGTACTCATGTTCTTTCCTGACACTGGTGAATTTATGAAGTCCCTCTTTTTTTTCTTCTCGTGGTCAGTCTTGCTAGAGGTTTATTAATATTATTTTTTTCAAAGGACACATTTTAACTTTGACTGTTTGCTATATTATACATTTGTCTTTCTTATTTTATTAGTACCTACTTAACTGTATTATTTTTTTCTACTTTCTTTGGGTTCAATGTGCTGTCCATTTCTAAATTTCTGAGAGTACTTGGAGTATTTGTTTTTCAGCATTCTTTTCTAATATATGCATTTTAGGCTGTAACTTACTTCTAAGTAGAGCTTTACCTATGCCTTCTATCTTGAATTACCATGTTTTCAATATTACTCAGTTCAAAATACTTTTTCCAAAAAAGATTTTATCTATAAGTAATCTCTATACCCAAAGTGGGGTTTGAACGTACAACCCTGAGATCAGGAATCACAGGCTCACCCACTGAGCCAGTCAGGCACCCTCAAAATATTTTTTAAAAAATTATTATTTTGGAAAAAAAAAGTGTACCTGGGTGGCTCGGTCGGTGAAGTGACCTTCGGCTCAGGTCATGATCCCAGGGTCCTGGGATTGAGTGCCTCATCAGACTCCCTGCTCCACAGAGAGCCTGCTTCTCCCTCTCCCTCCGCCTACCGCTCTGCCTACTTGTGCTCTCTATCTCTCTGTCAAATAAATAAATAAATAATCTTTAAAAAATTATTATTTTGGGGGGGCCTGGGTGGCTCAGTGGGTTAAGTCCTCTGCCTTCGGCTCAGCTCATGATCTCAGGGTCCTGGGATCGAGCCCCGCATCACATCGGGCTCTCTGCCTGACTCTCTGCCTACTTGTGATCTCTCTCTGTGTCAAATAAATAAATAAAATATTTAAAAAAATAAAAAATTATTATTTTTTTAATTGAAGAATGGTTCACACATCACACATTAGTTTCAGGAGTACGATATAGTGATTCAACAAGTCTATATGTATTCATCTCAATGTACTAAAGTATATTATGGGGGGGCCTGGTTGGCTCGGGAAAAGGAAGAAAGAAATGGAAAACTGAATGGTTTTAGTAAAAGATAGTCCCAAACTTTGAAACATGCTCCCTGCCCATCAGCTCTGCCTTCGCTGGCCCTCCTTCAGCAAGGAAAGACAGCCGCTTCTGTATGTGGGAGAGGAGAGGCTGATGGTGTGAGAGTAGATGTGATCCCAAAGGGATATGAATGAATCCAACTCAAATCTCTTTTCTACCTCCAAAATGCAACCTCCTTAGAAGACTCACATTAACTTAAGTTGCATTTAGAGACAATCCCCATCACAGCCCTAAGCACAATGTCTGGCTCTAAATAAATGCAGACAGCAGGAAAGATGCTGGCCATGCAAAACTCTCCAAAAGTTCTGTTCGGTCTCCGAACTGGGAAACCTGGAGCATTACTGTAATTCTCACTGCTGGAGTCACCCATCTCAACGAAGGGAGATCCAGACGAACGGGGTTTTCCATAGTGTTGGACCACAGTTGGAAACCAACTGTCCAACTAGTCATGTGACCTTGTTAATTGTCTTAAGCACTCTGAGTCTTGGTGACTTATCTGGACATTGAATATCACTAAGTGCACGGGATTGTGAGGATGAAACTATATTGGACAATTTCAAAGCACCTGGTAGGTGTGAATTATCCAACAGTTACTGCGCATTCATTTCTTCTGAAATTTCCCTACTACCACTAGGGGGCAGAGTTGCCCTAGGATTTAAGAACGAATTTGCAATCCCCTGAGATTGAATTTTCATTCATTCTTTCTTTTTTTTTTTTAAGATTTTATTTTGAAGGGGTACCAGGGTGGCTCAGTCCTTAAGCATCTGCCTTCGGCTCAGGTCATGATCCCAGAGTCCTGAGATCGAACCCCGCATCGGGCTCCCTGCTCAGTGGAGAGCCTGGTTCTCCCTCTCCCTCTCTGGCTCCCCCTGCTTGTGCTTTCTCTCCTTGTCAAAATCTTTTTTTTTTTTTTTTTTTTTTAAGACTCTATTTTTAAGTAATCTCTGCACCCAACATGGGGCTCAAACTCACAACCCCAGGATCAAGAGTCACATGTTCCACCCACTGAGCCAGCCAACCAGGCACCCCCCATTTTTCAATTTTTATTTTTATTTTTTTAATTTTTTTTCAAAGATTTTATTTATTTATTTTGACAGAGATTACAAGTAGGCAGAGAGGCAGGCAGAGAGAGAGGAGGAAGCAGGCTCCCTGCTGAGCAGAGAGCCCGATGAGGCCCGATCCCAGGACCCTGAGATCCTGACCTGAGCTGAAGGCAGAGGCTTTAACCCACTGAGCCACCCAGGCGCCCTCATTTTTCAATTTTTAAAGATGTTTTGCAAACTGGATGGTTGGTGGCCATAGTGCATTACCGCTTTTGTGAGTCCTAGACAGTTTTGTCTTAATGGAACCCTTCCTCCATAAAAAATAAATAAATAAAAATTAAAAAATCAAAATCAAAATTGCATTTTACAACTGTGTTGATAGAAAGACAAAGGAATCCAGGCCTGGTTCGTTACTATAATTATATATTTTTCCCTATTTTAAATCAATTTAAATTAGAACACTGCTGTGGGCCCTTAGCAATATCACGGCCCCTACAATTTTTCCTACTGCACCTAGTGATCAAGTTGGCCCGGGGTGGTGGTGGGGAGGGTATGCCCTCCCTCCTGATATGATGAGTGAAGGCTTAGAGAATGTCAGAGTCCTCACTGGCTTCCTATAAGTGACGTATATCAGCCAGCTAATGCTGTCATAACCAAACACCACAGATGTGCTGCTTAGACAACATAAACTAATTTCCTCCCAGTTCTGGAGGCCAGAAGTCCAAGATCACGTTATCAGTAGGTTTGACTTCTTCTGTTGCCTCTCTCCTCGGTTTATACAGATGGCTGTCTTCTCACAGTGTCCTCACGTGGTCTTTCCTCTGTGTGTGCAAATTCCTGGCATCTCTTTGTGATTGGATTACAGCCCACCCTAACATCTCATTTTATCTTTCATCTTTTATTTCTTCCTTTTCTTTTTTTTTTTTTTAGTAATCTCTGCACCCAACATGGGGCTCCAATTCATGATCCAAGACTAAAAGTCATATGCTCCACCCACTGAGCCATTCCTAACAGTCTCATTTTAACTGAGTCACCTCTTTAAAGTCTCATTATATATATATTTTTTTAAGATTTTATTTATTTATTTGAGAGAAAGAGATACAGCGAAAGAGGGAGCAGAGCAGGAGGGAGAGGAAGAAGCAGGCTCCCCGCTGAGCAGAGAGCCCGATGCGGGCCTCGATCCCAGGACCCTGAGATCGTGACCTGAGCCGAAGGCAGAGGCTTTAACCCACTGAGCCACCCAGGAGCCCTATCTACTTGTTAACAATTTAAAAATACCACTCAGCTCCGTCTCCTTCCCGCATAAAGCAGAATTCATACCTCTGTTTGCTCATTAAGTCCCTAACACCTGGTACACTGGGACATAGGACATAGGAAGTGCTGAACAAATACTTGTAGAATGAATGATTCAAAGCAGTTTGTGCAGAATTAAGTGATCTTGAACCAGGGCCTAAGTGCCAGGAAAGTTGAAACAACTGCTCTCTTAGAAAGCAACTTGCTTGGGGCCCCTGTGTGCCTCAGTTGGTTAAGCATCTGCCTTCGGCTCAGGTCATGATCCTGGGGTCCTGGGATTGAGCCCCTCATCAGACTCCCTGCTTGGCGGGGAGCCTGCTTCTCCCTCTTCTCCCCACTTGTGCTCTCTCTCTCTCTCTCACTATCTCTGTATTGCTCTCTCAAATAAATAAATAAAATCTTAAGAAAGGAAGAAAGAAAGGAAGGAAGGAAGGAAGGAAGGAAGGAAGGAAGGAAGAAGGAAGGAAGGAAGGAAGGAAGGAAGGAAGAAGGAAGAAAGAAAGAAAGAAAGAAAGAAAGAAAGAAAGAAAGAAAGAAAGAAAGAAAGAAAGAACCATGCTGTGAGCACCTGGGTGGCTCAGTGTGTTGGGTGTCTGACTCAGTTTTGGCTCAGGCCCTGATCTCATGGGTTGTGGGATCGAGCCCCCCACATCGGACTCTGCACTCAGCTGGGAGTCCACTTGAAGATTCTCTCCTTCTACCCGTCCTGCCACTTGCTTTCTCTTTCTCTCTCAAATAAGTAAACAAATATTTAAAAAAAAAATAGGGGTACCTGTGTGGCTCAGTGAGTTAAGCATCTGCCTTTGGCTCAGGTCATGATCCTGGGGTCTCGGGATTGAGCCCCAAGTTGGGCTCCCTGCTTGTGGGGAGCCTGCTTATTCCTCTCCTCCCTCTAGCTTCTCTCCAATCCCTGCTCATGCTCTTTCTCTCACTCAAATTAAAAAAGTAAGTAAATAAGTCTAAAAACAAATAAACAAACAAATAAATAAAAGCGCCATGCTTTGGGGGATTTGTACATTGAACACAAGGAATTTATCCCATTTCTGCTGCTGTCTTCCTAGCAGTCTTTCTTCAAGGTCTCCTGCTACCTCCCTGACCTACAACAGCTCCTGAGGCCAAGGAAAGGAGTAGAGAGGCTGATGGCCTTTGTTCATTCAAGGACAGCTTCTCCAGAGACCCAGGACTGCTGGATCAAAAGGCTTCCCTGGATACCCCCTACCCACAGCCACTGCAGCAGGCACCCAAAGAGCAGTCCGCCTCCACCTGTGTTGATCCCTACTTCTCAGGACAGTGCTTCAAACCAGATCTGGGCATATATGTATAAAATACAAAAAGACTCCAGAAGGTAGAAAGAGGCAGACTGACTAGGTAACTCAGGGTACGAGTAACAACATGTGGTGAATTCCCTGGGGTTTCCTTTTGTCTCATATACCCCAGACCTAGAGCTGAAAAATGTTGGCAACTAGAAAATGCCAGTGGGCTCGGACAAAACAAACAAACGAACAAACAAAAACAAAAACAGAAGCCTGTGGTCTCTAGCCAGATGACCAGGAAAGGGGGAGCCTTTCAGAAAAGGATGGACAATAGCCATTCTAGTCCAGCCAAACACCATAGATAAAACAGTGGCCACACCCCCACCAGCAGAGGCTGAATGGGGAGCCTAGACTTCCATCTTGGGCAGACTGTTATGAAGCCTCCTCCCCACCAGGGTGGCTCCAGAGAAGGCCAGGTAGGAAGCTAGGACTTCCATCTCCATCAGGAGGTAATCTAGCTCACCCTCTTCACCCCCACAGTATCATGGGGACCACGTGGGGAGCCTGACTTTCACCTACCTGGCAGGATCAAGGCACCCTTCCCCTTCTCACTGGGCTGGTGTCAGAAGAGATTTAGTGGAGAGTCAGAACTCTCAACCATTGACCAGCAATTACAACACCCCCCCCTTCCCCCAACTCTGTGGTATCAATGGAAGCCACATGGGGGCGTAGTGTCCTCACGGAGAGCCAGAATTCCCGCCCCACCCCAGTACTAGCGAGGAGGACCCCCTCAGGTAGTGACAGAGGCTGGTGAAAGGGAAACTTGGCCTTCCCCTTAAGCGGCAGTAATCACTAGAAATTAGCTAAAACAGAAATTTTCCATTAGATCCAGGGTCTCATAATACCTAAAATGTCAAAGTTTCAATGAAAAATCACTTGCCATACCAAGAACCAGGAAGATCTCAAACTGAATTTATTTTTTTTCAAACTGAATTTAAAAACAAACTAAATGAAAACTGATCAATATATACCAACATGAAATGGCAGAGATGTTAGAATTATCTGACAAAGATGAAAATATTTTATTTATTATTATTTTTTTAAGATTTTATTTATTTATTTGACAGAGAGAGACACAGCGAGAGAGGGAACACAAGCAGGGGAGAGGGAGAGGGAGAAGCAGGCTTCCTGCCGAGCAGGGAGCCCGATGCGGGGCTTGATCCCAGGACCCTGGGATCATGACCTGAGCTGAAGGCAGACACTAAATGACTGAGCCACCAGGCACACCGAGCATCTGACTCTCTTTTTTGTTTTTTTAAAGATTTTATTTATTTATTTGACACAGAGAGAGAGATTACAAGTAGGCAGAGAGGCAGGCAGAGAGGCAGGGAGAGGAGGAAGCAGGCTCCCCGCTGAGCAGAGAGCCCGATGTGGGCCTCGATCCCAGGACCCTGGGATCATGACCTGAGCCGAAGGCAGTGGCTTTAACCCACTGAGCCACCCAGGCGCCCAGTATCTGACTCTTGATTTCAGCTCAGGTCATGATGCTGGTGTCACATCAGGCTCCACACTCAGCAGGGAGTCTGCTTGGGATTCTTTCTCCCTCTTTCCACCCCTCCTCTTTGCACATGTGTGCACACACTCTCTCTTTCTCAAATAAATAAATCTTTAAGAAAGAAGACCCAAATGAACACATTTTAGAACTAAAAAATAAACTAACATAAATAAAACAAAACAAAACTCAGTGCATGAGCTCGGCAGCAGAATGGAGGGACCAAAGAAATAGCCAACTTGAAGATAGAATAGAAATGACCCAAACTGAAAGAAATGTACTGTATCTTGGTAGAAACTGTCTTGCTTATTCAGGCTGTTATAACAAAATACAGACTAGGTAATTTTTTAAAGATTTTATTTATTTATTTATTTTACAAAGAGATAAAGAGCACAAGTAGACAGAGTGGCAGGGAGAGGGAGAGGGAGAAACAGGCTCTCCACTGAGCAGGGAGCCCGATGAGGGGCTTGACCCCAGGACCCCGGGATCATGACCTAAGCCAAAGGCAGCCACTTAACCAACTGAGCCACCTAGGCACTCCAGAGTAATATTTAAAAAAGATTTTATTTATTCATGAGAGAGAGAGAGCATGAGCAGGGGAGAGAGGCAAAGGGAGAAGGAGAAGCAGATTCTCTGCTGAGCTTGGAGCCTCAGATGGGGCTCGATTCCAGGATTCCGGGACCTGGGATTATGACCTGAGCTGAAGGCAGACGTTTAACCATCTGAGCCATCCAGGCAACCCCCGACTGGGTAATTTATAAACAATAGAAATTTATTTTCTAAAGCTCTGGATGCTGGTAAATCCAAGTTCAAGATAGCAGTTTAGTCAAGGTCAAGTGAAGGCATCTTCTGGGTTTCAGACTTCTGGTTGTGTCCTCACGTGGTGGAAGGGGCTCGAGAACTCTCTGGAGCCTCTTTTATAAGGCACTAATCCCATTCATGAGGGCTCCACCCTCATAATTTAAGCAAATCCCCAAAGTCCCACCTCTTAATACCATCATCTTTAGGGGTTAGTACTTCAACATATGAATTTTGGGGGATACGTTCAGACCATAGCAGAAATGCATAGTTTTGCAAGATTTTCACTGGGAGAAACTGGCTTCCTCTGTATTATTTCTTGCAGAATGTGCATGTGAACCTACAATTATCTCAAAATCAAAATGTTTTATTAAAAAAAATCTCATTCTAGGGGTGCCTGGCTGGCTCTGTCTCTTATCTTGGGGTTGTGAGTTCGAGCCCCAAGTTGGGCATAGAGATCACTTAAAAAAATAAATAATAAAAATAAAGATTTTAAAAAAAGATTTCATTCTTTATAAGAAAAATAAATTTCATTCTGGACATATTTGAGCCAGCCTTCTGCCCCCTCATTCAACTACCTCTGGAATAAACGCTTTCCTTGATGCATTAAGAAAAAAATCTCATTCTGGCTGCTGTGTAAGGTTGGATTTGTCGGGGGCGGCAGCAGAGGGGAAGAGTGGTTGTGGGTAGATAGCTCTTGTGCAAATCTTTCATTTTAAAGAGGTCATGTGACTTTCTAAAATTCACGGGGTCAGTAAGTGAAATGGCTGGGCTATTACACCCAGATTGCCAGACTGTCCAGCAGTTTTCCAGGATGACTTTTTATGAATCCTATGCCTTCCAAAGGATACTGGGACAATGTGGGTTCTGAAGGTTAGCAATAGAACTCTGTTGCTGGTAACTGAACCAGTAGCTAAGGTGGAGGGGGATGTGAGGAATGCCAAAGGCATTTAACCCCAGTCAGCAAACACAAGTTTTGTTACGTTGTTGTGGGAGCTTTACCATTTGAGTGATTTGCAGCATGCAGTCTTGGGAAGAAATTCCAAGGGTCCCTGCTGAGATTTTCGTTTTTTGTGACTTTGAAGCTGGGGCCAAAAACGCTGGCAAGAACTTGTTTGGCAAAGCAGATTTTTTGCTGTTCATAAGATTACTTTTCAGGTAGAGCAAGTTTTTGGCTATTTCTGCCCATGATTGTTATTAATTTTGTTTTCTTATTTACACTTTGTGGTAGGTTGAATTTTTACCCATTTGTACCAGTTTTTATACTTCCCTGTATTACACTCACGTTCTTTCCCTTGTCGCTTTGTGATCTTCCCACTATGGGCAGAATATTTTCCCCTGCTCTGTTGATATTGAGGTTGGCCATATGACTTGCTTTGGTCAACGGAGCATGGAATGATGTGAGGAGAGAGCAGAGGCCTTCAACGTGCTTGTGTGGTTTTGCTTGGGTCTCTTGCTCTGGGGAGCTATTGGTGCAAGGAGTGTGAGAGATATACTTGGACCAGACTAGAACCTAAACTACAGCAAACCCAGCTGACCTGAAGTCTGAAGCAGATCCACTGAACTGAGCCTACTCTAGATCAGCCAAACCACAGTTGACCTATACAGACCCAAGAGCAGGATAGTAAAGGCTCGCTGTTGCTCTCCCTTGAATTTAGGGTGGTTTGTTATGTGGCAATATTGCAACAATAGCTCACTAATACACACCAGGAATGTCCATCTAATTTAGATTTTATAGATAGAATGTATCTTATTAAACTTTATGTATTATTTTTATGATTTGTCTTTCCAAAGGAGTTCTTTCAAAATGTATAACTTGATCTTGCTCATTTTCATTTCAGTCTTAATCTTGCCAAAACTCTTAGTAACATTCCGAGACGGCCAGTTCTTTAAAAGAAAGTTTCCTCTGAGTTTTGGAGCTGATAGATGTATCTTTTATTTTATCACACCCACCTGGAGCATCACAGGGAAATGGCAAAATTTGCTAAGTGAGAAGGTGTCTTAGAAAGTTCTTTTTCTTCCAAGGCCAAGAAGAGATATTGAGACTTTGATATCTTTGTTCTAATGATGTGTGTATGTTCATACTCCTTAATTGGAAAGTCCTTTTCCAAAAGAACCCAGTTTGGCCCTTGCCTTCCCGAAGCAGAGGACCCAGACCATTCCTGCTCTCCTCCAATAGACTGTACCATTTCTCTGAATCTCTACTGGTGCAGAAATTCTCCAATTATGCTTCTACGATGGTCTACTGTATAGCAAGGGAAAGCAATGACCCATATCTACATATATCAACCTGAGTAGGTCTCAAAAATAAAGTGTCAGTTGAAAATAACCAAGATCCTAAATGACACAAACTGAGTAGACAATTGGTGGACTTTAAAAAGAAAATACAGTGGGGGAGACTGGGTGGCTCAGTTGGTTATGTGACTGCCTTTGGCTCAGGTCATGATCCTGGAGTCCAGGGATCAAGTCCCAAATCTGGCTTCCTGCTGAGCAGGAAGTCTGCTTCTCCCTCTGCCCCTCACCCCGCTTATGTTCTCTCTCTCTCCATTCTCTCTCTCTCAAATAAATAAATAAAATATAAAAAAAAAATACAGGGGCGCCTGGGTAGCTCAGTTGGTTGAGTATCAGACTCTTGATCTCAGTTCAGGTCTTGATCTCAGGGTTATGAGTTCCGGCTCCTCATTGGGCTCCATGATGGCTGTGAAACTTACTTAAAAATAAAAAATAGAAACAATAAAACCAAAATACATATCTTTCTGTCTGTGGATGTTGGCAAGTAAGCATTGTTCATGCTTCTCCTCCTGCTGGCCCATTGAAGTCAGTCTCCCAAAGATTCTGAGCAGCTGCAGAGCTCTTCATGGGAGGTTTGAAACAACTGATGAGTCTGAGGAGCCATTTTGAGCAATGCAGAATGCTCGTGGACTGTGTGGTAACGAGAGATCCAAACACTAGGTGCTTCACGGGCGGGTGGATTGGAGAGTCATGGAACCGAAGAGAAGATTCTCAAAGACCTGGTGCCCACTTACTTGTGAAAAAGATTTTTTATTGGTGACGTTAACGATGCTGAAGAACATCACTTAAGATATTATTCTGAACACTATGGGGAAATTGAAGTCATTGAAATCATGGTTGACTGAGGCGGTGGCAGGAAGAGAGTTTTTGCTTTTGGGACCTTTGATGACCACGACTGCATTGACAAACTGTCATTCAGGAACACCACACTATGGGGCGTATAGGTGGCTCAGTTGGTTAAGCATCTGCCTTCAGCTCAGGTCATGATCCCAGGGTCCTGATAATCGAGCCTCGAATCCAGCTCCTTGCTCAGCAGGGAGCCTGCTTCTCCCTCTCCCTCTGCCTGCTGCTCTGCCTACCAGTGCTCTCTCTCTATCACTCTGTCAGAAAAATAAAATCTAAAAAAGAAAGAAAGAAAGAAATGCCATATTATGAATGGCCGCAACTGTGAAGTGAGGAAAGCCCTACCTAGCAAGAGATGGGTACGGCTTTGTCCAGCCAAAGAGGTTGAAGTGATTCTGGAAATGGTGGTGGTAGTCATGGAAGTGGTTTTGTTGGGAATGACAACTTTGGTTGTGGAATAGTTAGTTGCTGAGGTGACTTCGGTGGCAGCCATGGTGGTAGTTGCATATGGTGGCAGTGGGGATGGCTGTAATAGATTTGGTAATAATGGAAGCCACCATGGGGGTGGCAGAAGCTATGATGATTTTGGCAATTACAACAATCAATCTTTAAAATCTGACGCATGAAAGGAAAATACTTCGGAGGCAGAAGCTCTGGGCCTATGGTGTTGGAGGCCAATACTCTGCCAAACACAAAATCAAGTTGGCTATGGCAATGGCAGAAGATTTCAATTACTGCCAGGAAATAAACCCTAGTGAAAGAGGAGCGCTAGAGGAGTAACAGGGAAGCTACAATAGATTTATTTGTGGGTGCCTGGGTGGCTCAGTGGGTTAAAGCCTCTGCCTTCAGCTTGGGTCGTGGTCTTGGGGTCCTGGGATCAAGCCCTGCATTCGGCTCTCTGCTCAGCGGGGAGCCTGTTTCCCCCCCCCCTCTCTGTCAAATAAATAAATAAAATCTTAAAAAAATAGATTTATTTGTGAACCCAGCCAAACACCATGGTAGCAGAACCTAACTGTTACAAGAAGACAAGTTTTGGGGCGCCTGGCTGGCTCAGTCAGTTAAGCATCTGCCTTTGGCTCAGGTCATGATCCCAGGGTCTGGTATTGAACCCCACGTTGGGCTTCCTGCTTACTGGGGAGCCTGCTTCTCCCTCTCCTAGCTGCTCCCCCTCCTTATGCTGTGTCCAATAAATAAATAAAATCTAAAAAAAAAAAGATAAGTTTTAGACAATATTCATGTGTATGGGCAAAAAATATAAGGACTGTATTTGTGACTAATTTTATAATAGGTTTTTTTTTTAAAGATTTTATTTATTTATTTCACAGAGGGAGAGAGATCACAAGGAGGCAGAGAGGCAGGCAGAGAGAGAAGGGGAAGCAGGCTCCCCGCTGAGCAGAGAGCCCGATGCGGGCCTCGATCCCAGGACCCTGAGATCATGACCTGAGCCGAAAGCAGAGGCTTTAACCCACTGAGCCACCCAGGCGCCCTATAATAGGTTTTTTTTTGGTTTCTGTTCTGTATAAAGTTGAAGCATTCCAATAAAGAGTCTTTTTTTTTTTTTTAAGATTTTATTTATTTTTTTGAGAGAGAGACAGAGATAGCGATAGAGAGGATGAGCTGGGAAGGAGAAGGAGAAGCAGGCTCCCCGCTGAGCAGGGAAACTGATGCAGGCTCCATCCCAGATCATGACCTGAGCCAAAGGCAGATACGTCACCGACTGAGCCGTCCAGGCGCCCCCCCAATAAAGAGTCTTAATACAGATTTTTTTTTTGCACCCATACTTTTCATTGGTAAATGTAATCGTCTGATCATGATGCTGAATAAATGTGTCTTTTTTTTTTTGAATAAATGTGTCTTAAAGCCAATATGGGGCACTTGGCTGGCTCAGTCCGTAGAGCATGTGACTCTTGACTTTGGGGTCATGAGTTCAAGTCCCACACTGAGCATAGAGCTTACTAAACAAAGCAATATAAAAATAATATTGTAAGTTGCGTATGGAGAGAGAGAGAGAGGAGTTAGGGCACTAAGGGACAAATACTAACCTTCTGATAGTGGCTGTCTTAAGGGAGTGGAACGGGGATGTAATAGGGACTGGATCATTTTTTGGGGCTTTGGTGATATCTGTAATGGTTTACTTCTTTTAAACATGATTGAGAGCAATTTGAAAAACACTAACCCTTGTTAATTTTGAATGGTGGAAATATGGGTGATTATTATTGTTCTTTGTTTTTTTCTGCAACTTTTACATTTCTTAAAAAAAAAAATCTTTTTCTCTCCCCACAGCACTCCTACCTGTATCCTAAAACTTGCCAGTCTGCCTCCTCTCAATTCCTGACCCATGTGTCTGTCTCCCCTACCTGTCCATGACCTTCCAGATTTTGTGTCCCATGGTGCTCAGGCAAGCCATGATACGCTGATCTGTTCAGAAAGCAGTGACTGAGCACGTGTGTGCCAGGGATGTGCAAGGGGCTGGGGATGGCAAATAAGACCCCGCTCTCCCGAAGCTCACAGGGGAGGGGCATCCTGGGGAGTAAGCAGGCAGCTCAGACGTAGGGGAATGCATGCGCTGAGGAAGCATCTAAGAGGGGTGCCTACCAGGCAGTGGTGGGGACAGAGCTGGAAGGGGCTAGGGGAAGCCCCCAGAGATCTGAAGAAGTACAGGCAGTCCAACAAAGTGGTGGGGAAAGAATATTTCTGGCCAAGATAACAAGCTTTCCTGCAAAAGCTTCAAGGCAAGAGACAGCATGGAGGATCTGAGAAACTAGAAGAAATTCAGGGTACTAGAGTATCAAAGGGGAATGAGGCTAGAGAGGAAGGTGTGGGCAGAAATGCTGATTTGGGTAGCACAGCCTCATGGTCAGGAGACTTGGGTTTAAGCCTGTTTCCTTATCTACAAAATGGGGATTAAAATGATCTACTCTAAGTTGGTGGGAGAATTCAAGATCATAAGCACAAAATGCTTGGCTCTTAGGCAGGGCTCAGTAAATGGCAGTTACTATCTTTATTTGGGGATGAGGAGAAAGCCATGGAGAGATTTTAAGAGGTGGTTCTGACAAGGGAGAATTGTGTTTTACAAAGATGGCTTTTCCAGGCAGCAGTAGGGGAAGGCAGCCAGACTCATCAACTGCTGCAATTCTTTGGGATATTTGCCTCTGTTTGCACTATTTCAGGGACCATTTCACCATCTTCAAGAGTCTGAGATTAAAAATGCAAAAGAATGGGGTGCCTGGGTGGCTCAGTCAGTCAAGTGTCTGCCTTCAGCTCAGGCAGGTCATGATCTCAGAGTCCAGGGATGGAGCCCCATATCAGTCTCTCTGCTCAGCGGGGAGTCTGCTTCTCCTTCTCCCGCTGCCTCCTCCCTGCTTGTGTTCTCCCTCTCTCTCGAATAAATAAATTTCAAAAAAAAAAAGCAAAATTCCCAAGACGATTCCTATGCATGGGAGTTTCTGCCTTCCAGCACCTCACACTTATGTCCTTGGGCCAGGGATGCAGTCTCTAGGCTGGGCTGCAGGTACCACGTCTCAGGTAGGTGACCTCACTGCCTGCCGCCTCCATTATGGGTAACTCAACTGGCCCCTCCCAACTGTGAGCTACAGTCAATCAGAACGTGTGAGGCCAGCTGTGGGTGTGGCTGCAGCCAGAGCTGGACAGAGCGGGGCATCAGAAGAGTTGACCAGGGGCGCCTGCCTGGGTGACTCAGTCTGTTAAGCGTCTACCTTGGGCTCAGGTCGTGATCCCAGGGTCCTGGGATCGAGTCCCACGTTGAGCTTCCTGCTCAGTGGAGAGCCTGCTTTTCCCTCTTCGCCTTCCACTGCCCAAGCTTTTGTGCTGTCAAATAAATAAAATCTTAAAAAAAAAAAGAAAAAGAAAGAAAGAAAGAAAAGAAAAAAGAAAAGAAAAGAAAAGAAAAGAAAGAAAACAAGATGGGATGGGGAAGGAGACAAACCATAAGAGACTCCTAATCTCACAAAACAAACTGAGGGTTACTGGGGGGTGGGAGGGTAGGGATAGGGTGGATGGGTTATGGACATTGGGGAGGGTTTGTGCTTTGGTGAATGCTGTGAAAAATGTAAGCCTGATGATTCACAGACCTGTACCCCTGGGGCAAAGAATAAAAATTTAAAAAAAATGCAAAAAAAAAAAAGAAAAGAAAAGAAAAGAAAGGAAGAGTTGACCAGTTTTACCCTTTGTATCTGGGCAGCCGCAGGCTGGGTACCTTGAAGAGTCTTTGAAGGGAGAAGAATTACAGGGCCTTCACATAGTCAGTCAGGGGGTTGAAGAGGATTTCACCAGGTCTGTTCAACAAGTTCTGTGAAAGCAGCCTATTCGTTCACCCATGACATGTTTACACAGCTCCTCCCATATATGTGAGGGACTGTTTTAGGTGCTTCAGGAGCCAGGAGAGCCCAGGGTAAATAAAACAAAGTCCCTGACCTCAAGGAGCTTACATCACAGTGATGAATATATACAAAGTTATAGTAAGTGCTGTAAAGTATCAAAGGGGTGACGTAGAATGGGAGGGGATACACCTTTAGGAAGGGTGATCTGGGAAGGCAAAGATCTGAGAGAACATGTAGAAACGTGGGAAAAGTACATTCTGGGCCCTGGAGACAGCAATTCAAGTGAATGTATCATAAGGTGGGAGCACGCCTGGTCTGTTCAAGGACAGCAAAAGGTCTGTATGTAAGTTCTATTCAAATTGCTTCTGTCTCCTCAGTGTAAAGGGAGAAGACACTAGAAGTGTAAGATGTTACAACTCATACATGACCTTGGAAGTTGCTTAAAAATTAGGAATTTTCTAGAACACTTCTCAAGCAAAGTCCTAGAAGCAACTGCAGAGATGAGGTGTCTATCACTGCAAGAGGGCAGGACACCACAGAAGATTCTCAAATCAGCATGGACCAGTCCTTATTCTCAGGAGGCCCTACAGACCTAAGATTCTGTAATGGAAGATGCTAAAGAAAGAACACTTGACAGATGATTAGCCTCTCCCTCCTAAACAAAGAAAATGTGTAGGAGAGTACTCTTCTCATGTAATTGTGAAACTTAACAGAAGCACAGCTGCAAGGCAGAATGTTCCCCAAATGTAAGACTACATGGATGGAATTCTGTGTTGTAGAAGCCCAAGCATTAGCAAAAGCCAAGAAGGGACACTGAGCACTCCTTTTCCTCTGGACAGAGGAAGAACATCCTCTGGACTTCCTCTGGACAGAGGAAGAAGAAATCATGCTTCTTTCTGGAACATATCGGTGTGGTGTTAGAGAGCCATGTTTTCAGTCATTCTTTCACTAGCTGCCATTGGTTAAAGAGGGAGCTGACAATGGAGGGCTCATAGCCTAAGTCATGTACAGCTAGGAGGATGTGATAAAAGGCAAAGACCTTTTATACGGTAAATGATGTACTTATTTATACTCTCTCCCTTGTAGTCTCATTAGCAAGTCAAGCTATTACTCCAAATAGGCTAGTATTTGAAACATATTTTGACTTGAATTTATAACTCCTTTCTTGCCCCTCTGCCAAATGAGAAAGTAAGGTGCACTATTTAAAAATCACACCTGGGGGTCCCTGGGAGGCTCAGTGGGTTAAAGCCTCTGCCTTCGGCTCAGGTAATGATTTCAGGGTCCTGGGATTAAGCCCTGCATCAGGCTGTCTGCTCAGCGGGGAGCCTGCTTCCTCCTCTCTCTCTGCCTGCCTCTCTGCCTACTTGTGATCTTTGTCAAATAAATAAATAAAATCTTTAAAAATCACACCTAAAATACTGTTCAGCAACCCTACCCCACTTGGTATGACTCAGATCTGAATGAGTCTTGGTGGTTTCCAAATACCAGATTCTCTCACGAGATAATTTATTACCACTGAGAAAACTTTATTTTACTTAAGATTTACTTCAGAGAAAGAGTGAGAGTGAGCTCAAGGAGGGAGAGGCAGAGGGAAAGAGAAGCAGACTTCCCGCTGAGCACGGAGCCCAATGCAAGGTTTGATCCCACTACCCCGAGATCATGACCTGAGCCAAAAACAAGAGTTGGACACTCAACCAACAGTGCCACCCAGGTGTCCCCCACTGAATAAAATTTCAAAGGTTCACTGAAGGCTCAGGTCACCCAAAGCTGGAGGTTGGTTTTTTTAAGATTTTTTTTTTTTAATTTGACAGAGAGAGAGATCACAAGTAGGCAGAGAGGCAGGCAGAGAGGAGGAAGCAGGCTCCCCGCTGAGCAGGGAGCCCGATGCGAGCCTCGATCCCAGGACCCTGAGATCATGACCTAAGCCGAAGGTAGAGGCTTTAACCCACTGAGCCACCCAGGCGCCCCCAAAGCTGGAGTCTTATACATGTTCTGAGCACAGGATAGTCCTCAGAAAATGGTGAAACCTAACGACATTAGAGGTAAAATTTTTATTACCAAGCCATAACAATAAAATAAGAGGGGTGCCTGGCTGGCTCAGTTGGAAGAATATGTGACTCTTGATATTGAGGTTTGAAGTTTGAGTCCCAAGCTGGGTGTAGAGATTACTTAAAAACAATTTTTTTTTAAAAGATCTTATTTATTTTGGGAGAGTGAGCGAGCACAGAGGCAGACAGAGAAAGAGAATCTCAAGCATACTTCATGCTGAGCTCGGAGCCCCACGTGGGGCCTTACCTCACAACCCTGAGATCATAACCCGAGCCAAAATCAAGAGTCGGACACTTAACCAACTGAGTCACCCAGGTGCCTTTATTTTAAAGGACAAAATAACAGTCTTAAGTTATTTGAAAGGTTTTCAAAAAAAATTTATTTTCATAAATTAACACACATAACAGTGGGAATTTTAGAGTCACAAACTACCAAACAGAAAAGGAACTGCAGGGGCATCTTGTATGCCAATGTTACCAAAAATGTACAAATTTCACTGAACTATTGACCATGATAATATATAAACACTTCAGGCAGCTATTTACTGGCCCAGACCAGCCCAAGGAGATGCTGAGGCCTCTCGCCAAGAATTCAAATCCAATTCAGCACCAGGGAGGGGCTCATGAAGACACACAATGAATAAGCATCAAATCTGAGAATATGCCGTGCTAGATGGCGGGCTTTATGGGGACCTTCGCTTTATAATCAAATTAGCGCTTGCTGCTCAATTTGTGGCTGAATGATAATATGAAACTTCGACCTCTGTAAAACTAAGCCTTCCTCCACAGCCAGCTGCTTACATTAAGAAGTGCAGTTGTGGGAAGGCGCCTTTCCCTTGCATGAATCCATGAAAGGCTACTCCATACCTCTGGCCAATTATTTAGACTCTGGATACAGCCACCCACAATGTGGTGTTTAAGAGGTCCTTTCCATGGTATCAGGGGAAAAGCTTCCAGAAACAAAACAAAACAAGGGAATTAAAGAAAGCACCAACTGCATACTCCTCTCTCAGGTGATGGGAGAAAAGTATCACTGACTAAAAGTTGGTCTTTCGTGGATCTTACTGTACATGGAATTATGAGATGGAATCCCAGTTTGGGGACAGAGCGCTGGCTGTGCATTCCATTAGACTGTGCCAACGCCTTGGCTCTGCTGCCCCAGTCCTGCACACTCCACAGGCTCTTGGTCTGGTGGGCAGGGAGTGAGCCCTGGGGGGAGAGATCGTGCCCAGATGGTAGGATCTGGAATTTACCTCAGGTTGGCTCTGGTGCCCGCGCAAAAGACTCTTTCAGGCAAAACTGTGACAAAGTGTCATGATTTTCACAGCTCTTGAAGGAGCGCTGAGTTTTGGGATTCACAGCATGAGTTTCTAAGCTCTTCAGGCTCCAAGTAAGGCAAACGCTACATGTCTTTTCATTGTACCTCCCTCGGCTGTAGCTCTTAGAGTAAGGTCACTAAGAAAAAGTGGACATGATCTGCTTGAGTAGGTGATGAGGTACATTTAAACTAATGGAGAAATGAAGCAGGAAAGGTGACCAAAAGAGAAGGGGAAAGTGTGTGTGGGGGGAGCAGATGAGGGGCAAATGTAGCTATAAACTGAAAATGGAAAAAATAAAAAAATAAAACAACCAACCAACCACCCATAGTTGAAGTTTCAGTGAAAAGCTGATGGGCAGAACCCTGACTGGACCTGAGATTTCTCCTTTCTTTCCCATATTAAAAACACTAAACCTCTGGAGTTGAGTTATAGCTGAGTAAATCATAGTTAATTGTAACTTCCCACCACATGGGTGGGAAGTCCCCATACTCAGAAGTTGTACCAGCCCCCAACCCAGAAGGAGACCTCCAGTAGCTCTGGGCAGGCGGTGTGCCAGCAGCCGACTAATGCTCCCCCGTAGCAGGTAGCTTCCACAGGCTCTGAGGACCACAGAGAGCATTGCAGCTGGCCAGGCCAATGATGAAAATGGATGCTAAGAAAGGTGTGGCTGAACGTGGCTAGAACTTGATGTGTCCACTTCAGGCAAGCAATTTCAAGTTTGCAGTGGAAGCCCCTTCTTAACTTTGGAGCAGGGAAGGCCCCTAGTCAAGGGGCAGGCCAAGAATTTCAAGGGTAGGGAGGGCTGCCTCAGAGCTCCTTCCCTCCCCCCCCACATGGCCAGGACAAGGAGAGAGCCCAGGCCTCACTTCCTCCATCCCACCAGTGTTCCAAATCACTGCTCCTGGCTCTTCCAAGTGCCATGCCTATGAAGGGCAAACTTGAAATTGTGTCTCTGTAATGGTGGTGATGCCACAGCTGTGCCCACTCAGCTTCAGTCTGCTGATGACATGGCTGCAACATTGCTAACTCGTCTATACTGGCAACGGAGCTGGCAAACAGGGCTCTGCTGAGTTGCTGGGAGTTTGCACGCCGTCCAGCAGCACTCCCTAAAAACGTCTGTCGGAGGATGGAATGGATTACTAATCCCACTCCTTTAAGCAAAAAGACAGAGAGAAGCATTTAGTGTCTAAGGACCCTGTCCCAGAAAGGGAGAGGTACTGAGGTGAAACACAGGTCATGTCTATACAGTCTGGGCAAAGCGGATGTAGAACGACGAAATCTGGTTCACATCATTCAGAGCCAGTGTGGAAGTGTGGCTCTCTTCTAATGCTATTTGGCCAAGGCCTTAGAAGCCTCCGTGGGTCACCAGGTATGTATTTCACTTACTAAATGCTATGTCTGAGGCAGTGGGCCTAGAAGACAGACGTGGCACTTTTTTTTTTTTCCTTGCTCATGTCAGTTCTTCTGCTCCAGTGCGGCATAGACTGTCAACCTGCAAAGGAAAGGCACATAGAGACCCCCCCCGCCCCCACCCCATCTCCCCACCCACTCACAAATGGGGAGACAAAGGAACCCTAGGAGACACACTCCAGGACGGCACCACTCACTCTTCTCTAACAGACTGGCTTTGAAAGTATCTCTGGAGTTCTGACAGCCTCCAGGGGTGGATGCTTCCCAGCAGTGGCTCCTAGGAGAATGGGAAGAGGTGACCAGTGTCCTGAGGCTGGGTGTCGCATCTTACTCACCAGCCAAGGAATGTTAATTCTCTGAACTTTTGAGAGCAAGAGAGAAAGAAAGATAAAACACAAGGGAAGGAGGTAGGGGGAAGCGGGGCAAGGGCACACAGGAGTTAGGTGGAAAAGGAATGACACCTCTGGGCCTGGCTGACCCACACGGCATCCTTCGAAGCCCAGAGACTCCCTTGGGCCCAGATGAAGGACTCCACTAACTCTGGCACTCCACAAAATTTCCAGTAGGTTTGACACAGCCCCAAATACGATGGTGTCCTCAGAGAGGGCAAGCGGTGGAATTTCATGATCCCACTGCAAGGATGCATCACTGAGTCTGAACCATGGCCTGTCTCACACCCCACTTTTGGAGCAAACACTCTGGGTTGGCCTGTATCACCACCTGAGCTGTTGTACCCAACTTTGTTATATACTACCACTTTGGATAAAACCCATTAAGACCACACCCAACATTCATATTTTTTAAATGTTTAGGAGGAAAGCCTGCTCTTACTTCCATCATTAAAATAAACACATCAACTTAATGAGCAAGAATGAGAACCCAGATGAAAAAGTACTCCCTCTAATGAGTTACACCGGAAGGTGGAGATGGGGAAGGGGCTGCTTGAAACACATGATGGGAAAATGTCTCTCAACTGTCTCATACCATGCACTGATACACTGGGTCAAATGCCTGTCATATATTCTGAAGACATGTATTGTCTTTCTCCTTGATGTCTCAAAAAATTTGTTTTAAAATCACATTTAAAGGCTCCAAACATGCAGCAATAATACAAAAAAAAACAAAAAAGGAAATAAAACAAATGAAAATAATCAACATCACAACATTAAAAAGTGCAACTTACTTCGAATGGGGCCTGGACGGGCTCCTCTGGCACTAGTGACCCACAGTCACAGAGGGGAGAAAATGATGGGAAAAAGTCACACACGCATACGCACACACACATGCGTGCACACACACACACACGCACACATTGTTCTGGACAGACGGACTCAAAGGATTAGGAAACACAACAGCTCATCTTTCCTCATCTACTGAAATGAGCCGGTGCGACCACACAGGACAGGACTCCAGGTCCCCCTCCCTAGGCCACGTCTCTAAATAATCTTGGTCTAGCACCACCGTAAACAACGCAGAACTTTCACACGGATGTGCAAATGCTGTGAGTCCTTGGAATCCTAGTGTTACTGAAGGTGTGCTGTGTCCTCCTCCTGAGGATGGCGAGTGGGGGAGGAGGCCAGATGTCATTCAGGACCATTTCCAGGAGAAAGGGAGCATTCCTGAGGTTCAATACTCAGCAGTAGAAGTAGAGGACCCTCCTTCACCATTTCCTAAAAAGGTTGCACCTTAAAATAGGTAAAAATCCATGGACTGCATCTTGAGTAGTTTGGGTAATAGGGCAAAATTAGGCAACCTCTTCCAAGGAGCCTGGAAAACCTAAAATCGAGACCCCCAAACTGAATTGCTTCTCAACAACCAGACGGTCGCTCCTGCTCCTCCTCTTCCTTGGCAAAAAACGTCTCCAATTCCATTAGTTTCTGTATCAACAGAGCATCCAGCTCCCGACTCTGCAGAGCCGCTTTCTGGGCCCTGGTAAAGCTGCCTGCCACCTTGACCTTACCACGAGCTCTCCTCTTTCGTGGGACGGTAAAATCCTGAAATTCTAGAACTCGTTTTCTCTTCTGTTGGCTGATTGAGACTAGCGTACCATTTCGTTCCTTGGGTTCCTCGAAGATGGTCTCCAAACACCTGAGGGTAGAGCACAAAAAAGAATCAATAACATGTTGACTCACGTGGTGCGTCTCCTGGGCCACCAACCCTTCCGGTCAACGGGGGCTAAAATGACTGACTACTTACTCAACTGTTTCCTCTGGCCAGTATTTATCTTTTTTGTATGAAAAAAAATTTATAGGTATGTAATATACAAACACGTAGTGAAAAAACGGGAACTGGACAAAAGGGTAAAGAATAAAAGACCAGCGCCTGTCAGCAACACCAGCAAATTTTTTGTGTATCCTCATAAAAGTCATTCAATGCACAGACATACATTAATAAGCATTTATCAGAGGTGAGCCCTTTTACATAAAATGCCAGAGAGTAAACATTTTAAAATTAATAAGCCACAGAAGACTCTATTACATACTCTTCTTTTTGTTTTTAAACAACCTTTTAAAAACGTAGAAACCATTCTTTGCTCATAGACTATAACAAAAAAAGAAGGAAAGAAAATATAAAAACAGGCCTTTGGCTGAATTTGGCCTGTAGTCTGCTGACCCATGACCTATATCTTCCACTTTGGTTTATTTTTCTTACTCAAATGGTAGCAAATTACATACACTATCCTCCGCACTGTGCCTCTCTGACCTATCAGAAACTTAAAAAAAAAAAGATTTTATTTATTTATTTGACAGAGAGAGAGAGAGAGAGCACAAGCAGGGGGAGCAGCAGAGGGAGAGGGAGAAACAGGCTCCCCGCTAAGCAGGGAGCCCGATGTGGGGCTTGATCCCAGGACTCTGGGATCATGATCCAAGCCAAAGGCAGACGCTTAACTGACTGAGCCTCCCAGGTGCCCCCTGTCAATAACTTTTAAGATTATTCTAATTCAGTACATGGGTATCTGATTCATTCTTTTTTTTTTTTCTAACGATTTTATTTATTTGAGAGAAAGGGACTGAGAGAACAAATGGGAGGAGGGACGAGGGAGAAGACTCCCCGTGGAGCAGGGAGCTGGATGAGGGACTTGATTCTAAGACTCTGGGATCATGACCTGAGCCAAAGGCAGATGCTTAACCAACTGGGCCACCCAGGTGTCCCATTCTTTTTTTTTTTTAAGATGGTTATTTATTTATTTATTTGAGACAGAGTTTGAGAAAGAGAGCACAAATGGGGGGGGGTGTTGAGGGAGAGGGAGAAGCAGACTGCCTGCACAGCATGGAGCCTGACGCGGGGCTCAATCCCAGGACCCTGGGATCATGACCTGAGCTGAAGGCAGATGCTTTACCAACTGAGCCACCCAGGAGCCTGATTCATCTTTTTAATGGCTTCAATACAGTATATTCCATAACAAGGCTGGATTATAATTTAATCGAAACTCGATTAGTGGATATTTTCAGTTGTTTCCAATCCTTTCCTATTATTTAGCAATGTTGCAATGAATAATCTTATACAAACATCTTAGAGCAAATGTTCACCATACAGGATAACATCTTAGAACTCTCCTGCTACAACCTGGACAAAACAGGAATTTAATAAATGTTCCCTGACTTGAACTGAATTCAGACTCAAAGGCAGCCAATGAAATTCGTTCTGTATCTGGAATCACATGTGTGTTTGGAATCATATCTGAAGATTGATGATTATTAGTCCTGAAGAAGAGAGCTGGCATGTTTGCTAAAAACACAAGTACAAATTGAAGTAAGACATTTTCTGTACCTACCTCACTCAACACACGTTCCTGTCTCATCCTACCACCAAACCCAGTTCAAATGCTAGGAAGTAAAATAACTGATCATAAAACTCTTTCTGAAGTGAAAGGATTGGAGATTTACATCGATCACTTCAGAAGCCCTCCCCATCTATTAATTCCTACTCATGTACCCACCTGTTTGCAGGAGGTGACTTATAATTCTTATTGGTATAGATTTCTTCTAAACTAAACTCCTTTTTCTTCAACCTGAAAAGAGAATAAAGTAAGTTCTTCGTGCCTTTTTTTTTTTTTTTTAAGATTTTATTTACTTACGAGACAGAGCAAAAGCATGAGCAGGGGTGAGAAGAGGAGCAGACTCCCCGCTTAGCAGGGAGCCTGATGTGGGATGCTGGGATCATGACCTGAGCTGAAGGCAGACTCTGAACCAACTGAGCCACCCAGATGCCCGTCTCCATGCTCTCTTAAGTAGAGGTAAGGCTGCCTTCCCAACTCGATGGGCATTTTCTTTCAGCCCTTCTGCAATGAGTTTTAGATGTGTCTCATGTGCACAACACATACTATATTTTCTTTTCCAGGCTGACAATTTTCAGCTTTATGGAATTTTGTCCATTTACACTTACTGGCAATGATATAACTATATTATGTCAATTATTGTATTTTACAGGTTCTTTTAATCCTACCTTTTCAGTGTTTTTCTTCTCCTTGACTGACTGCTTACTTTCCTTGTTTATCCCCCCTTTATGGGCTTGGAAATTATACATTCCCCTTTTAGTGGTTGGCAGGAATTTCAGTAAGTATATTTAACTTGGAAACTGAAGTGCATCAGTATTTTTACCCTTCTCCCAAACAGGTCCCTGGAACTTTGAATTCCAATCAAGCCCATCTCAATTTATATGGTACTCGTATTCTATTCTGTCTCCTTTTTTTTCATTTTGTAATTTATTTGATGAAGAAACCAGGTCGTTTGACCTGTGGCCAGTGGATGGTTTTAAAAGTGTCATTATAGGGCCGTCTGGGTGGCTCAGTCAGTGAAGTGTCTGACTTTGGCTTGGGTCATGATTTCAGGGTCATGGCATTGAGCCCCACATAGAACTCCCTCCTCGGCAGGGAGTCTGCTTCTTCCTCTCCCTCGGTGGTCTCTCTAGCTCTCAAATAAATACATAAAATCTTAAAAAGAAAAGTGTCATTATAAACTATAGCATTTAAACACATTTCTTGTGGTTTAATCCTTTTGATGCTCAGACTGTTTCATCTGTGGCCAGTGGGAGTTCCAAATTGGTTCCGCAGTCTATTTGACATGACCTTAGTAGTCTTTGAGAGCTTTAGCACTTTCTGGTAGGACAAGATATTCTATACACATCTTTTAAGATTTTACTTATTTGAGAGAGAGTGAGCAAGCAGGGGGAGGAGCAAAGGGAGAGGGACAAACAGACTCCATGCTGAGCACAGAGCCCAAAGTGGGGCTCAATCTCACAACCCTCTGATCATGACCTGGGACAAAATCAAGAATTGGATGCATAACTGATTGAGCCTCCCAGGCATCCTTACACTCATCTTGTACATTTTCTGCTGTAGACCTTTAATCAATCCTCGAGAAGTCTTGGTTCATATAACATAAAATTCACCCTTTTATTTATTCATTTGTTTATGAGTATACTCAGTTCATTTATTTATTGGTCATTTTTGCTACTATGTGGAAGATAATAGCTGCAGGTCACCACACTTATCCATGCAGAAACTTATTTTCAGAGAGTATAATAACTTTTATATTAACTCTTATAAAAGAGAAAACCACCACAATTTTTCTGTATATTTAAACCTGTTTCATTCAGATAAGAAAAATAGTCTGCAGAGCATGTCAACTAACTCTGGCATCATGTTTTAGTTTCTTTCTGAAACTCTTATTTTGGTTTGGTTCAGTTCCAATTCAGCAAAGAACGTGCTCATGGAAAATACACAAAAATAACAACACATACATAATTTTAAATAGTGATTTAGCACTGGCATTCCAAAAGATAGCAGCTACTTTGCTTCTTAATGGTAGCAACTGCTACATTAAAGATGTTGGATGGGCAGTCTGAGAGTGAAAGATGAGCCTCCCTGACAGTCATTCTGACTTGCAAATCAGGGCAGCAGGCATCATTTCTGAGCTGAGGTGGAAGTTGGTGAGCAGAGCTTGGATTCTGGAATTTCTGGCCTCTCAACAAACTTTGCCTTCTTCAGAGAGGCTTCACTCATTGGAATGGCAGTCTGCCTCAAAAGCACATGTTCTGTGGAAAGATCACCTTGACCAGAGTGGTTTGGGCTAAGAGTTTACATCTGAGTGTCTTCCATCTGATGGGTCCTCTCTCCCTTATCACTTGATCTGTTTTTATGACTTCCACTATGAGGAAGGCAGCTTCAGAGTACACTCTCTACATAAGGTGTGGCCTTGAGGCTCAGATGTGCTGGTATATACGCTAAGCAGAATATAGCAACAATTTTTGATGGCACCTGTTTTCTGGCCTAGAAAATGACCAGGGGACACTGAATCCCTAAGATGACCAAATTGCTTGAGTAACAGCGGCTTTTATATTCTGAGGCAGTGAGAACAAATCTCTATATATGGCCAAAGACAAAAACATCACATCAGGCATTTGGGGGTAGGTTCAAATTCTCATTTTGAGCAACCATATCTCTCATTTATAAATGTTTATAGAAGACGCAGCTGCAGAAATGGTCTATATAAAACACAGAAGTCTTAAGAATTCCTATTCCCCTGAAACCTCCGTTGCTTTATACCAATGGCAGCATTCCGCAGACAATTCTGGCTCTAGCATAACATTACCTTAAGACACTGATTACATAAACATATAAAGCAGTGCATCTTGTTTGAAAGATTACATGGCATTCTATTTATTCTTTTGAATACATACACCATAAATTATTTGATCAGGCCCGTATTTTTCTTAGTCTTCTGCCATTACTATAAGGTAGTGAGTAGTTCTATACATGTCATTTCCTATACATGGAAGTATATCTGTATGAGAAATTCCTGGACATCCAGTCAAAGGGTCTGCGCATTTCTAATTTTGATATAGCCCTTCAAACAAGCAGTGTGGTATTATGATCACTTGTTCCATTTGGGTAAGAGCTATTTTCACTTCCTTACCTGCTGGCCATCTATCTAGTCACATGCTTTGCCCAGTTTTCTGTAGAGATTTTCATGTTCTCTTACCAATTTGTAGAAGCCTCTTGTCTTTGTGTGCACATGCACATGTGTACGTATGTAAATTAGCCTTTTGAGCTAGGAGATTGTGGTTTCTTAACATTTTACTGTTTCCAGCTTTATTGACATATAACTGACAAAACTGTAAGATACTTAAACTGTACATCTTGAGGATCTGTTAAGTGTATACATTGTGAAAGGACTCCTCCCATCTAGTCAATTAGAAGTTGTGGGGTTTTTTCTTTAAGTTTTTATTTGAGAGAGAGTGTACGCATGCACAAGCGTAAGAGGGGGGCAATCTCAAGCAGACTCCCCACTGAGTGTGGAGCCCGGAACCAAGGCTGTCTCAGGACCCTGAGATCATGACCTGAGCTGAAATCAAGAGTCGGACACTTAACTGACTAAGCTACTCAGGTGCCCCACAAGTTGTATTTTAACTTTGTTTGTGGTTCTTTTTCTAGCAGAAGTGCTAGATTTTTATGAAATATATTTCTTAAAATTTTATGGCTCTGGACTTCACATTCTAGTTAGTCACTCCAGTTAGACATTTCCAATGGGCAGGGGCACCTGGCTGGCTCAGTCAGTGGAGCATGTGACTCTTGATCTTGGGGTTGTGAGTTCAAGCCCCATGCTGGGGGGAGAGTTTATGTAGAATAAACAAACAAACAAACAAACAAATAAATAAATTTCCTATGGTTTCCTCAAGTGTTCTTACAGTCTGATTTGTTTTCATTTAAATCTGATTTATTTGGAATTTCTTCTGGTCTAAGATACAGATCCAACTTTACTTTTTTTTTTTTGGTTAAAGATTTTATTTACTTATTTTTAAGATTTTATTTATTTTTTGAGAGAGAGTGAGTGAGCGAGAGCGAACATGAGCAGGGGAAGAGGCAGATGGAGGAGAGGCAGACTCCCCACTGAGAAGGGAGCCCGACAGCGGGCTCAATATTCCAGGACTCCCGGATCATGACCTGAGCCCAAGGAAGACACTCAACAGACTTGAGCCACCCAGCTGCTCCCAAAATTTTATTTTTAAGTCATCTTTACACCGAACATGTGGCTTGAACTTACAACCCTGAGAACAAAAGCTGCATGTTCTACTGACAGCCAGCCAGGCAACGCCCACTGCCAAGTTTATTACTTTTAAAATGGCTACCCAGTTGCCACTGATTTGAGGAGACACCTTGGTCACATACTAAATTTCTCTATGTGTTTGTGCCTAGTTCTGGACTTTCTATTTTAATTCATCAATTTGTATGTTTATGCTCTGGCACTACACTGTTATTTACTGAGACTTTATAGTATATTGTAATATCTCTTAGGGTTAGTACCTCTCTTATTTCACTCCTTTTCTGAATTTTCCTGGCTATTCTTGCTTCTTTATTTTTCCATGCTGATTGTGTTAAATACAACTTTTCCATTTATTCAAATCTCTCCTTAAAAGGAACAGTCTCTTGGTCAAGTGAACTGTATTCAAATTTTTAGTGTATACTAACATGTACCAGTTATCAAATTATTGCTTCTTAGGTCAAAATGTACCCTTCAGTATCTACTCTGAGAAAATGAATTTTGGACTCTCGAAGCATTTTTTTCTTTACAGTAGGTATGATGCTCACAGCTTTGGCAGAAGAGGGCACTGGGGGAACACTGTAGGAGGAAAGGAGCTTCTCTTCCTGGTTCTGGTAAACTTTTCCCCCGTCACTCTGCATGCTTGTTGGGATGTCAAGGTGGGGGCATTTGGAGTAGGCTCAGCCCTAGCTATATGGACAGAGCATGTAGTCCTTCGGTGCTCTGGCAACCCTAGCCTGGTGATCATGCCACATGTTTCCGGACACACACGTGACACTCTAGGCCATAAGCTTGCACCCCAACTTCCTGAGGGCTGTTTCCTGTGGCCCTCCTGAAAGAAATACCACATGCTCCAGGACTTACATAAACAGCAGTACCCCCACCCCTTGCATGCCCGCCTACCTCAGCTTGTCTGCACCCTGCAAAGTTGCTATCTCCTGCTTGCCTAGCTCTGGCCTTAGCAATCCAGCCATCCCATGGGTTGCAACCATACCCTCTCCAACAAAGTCTAAATGCCAACCGAGGGAGGTGGCCCTGCTTCCAAGTTTGTCCTTCTTTGAGTATTTGTCATCAGTCTTAGGGTACCTTCAGAATTCTCTGTACATCTTGTAGTTACTCTCCTATTATAGTTTAAAATTTTTATTTTACAGTTTCCTATTTAAAATACTGTGTAGTTTGTCTGACTGGACTGAGAGACACATGAATCCCCAAGAGCTAAATAAGGTTGCTTCTAAATACCTCAGACCAGTGGTTTTCACACTAGTGTACCCGAAGACATGCCAGAGTACATGAATACCCAGTTTTAGTGGAATCAATCTCCAATCTTTAATTCCCTAGAACTTCTATTCATATGTTTGAGAAGTTTCCTTGAATGTTCATGCAGATTTCTCCAGCACCACGAATTCTTTCAGAATAGCACCTATCCATCCCAAATGCTACTTTAGTATAAGAATCAAATCAGTGATCTTGCTGAGTCCCCTTCAGTAATTAATGAAATCACAGTAAACCTGTATTGGACTTGGTCTTTCCCCATCACATATAGATATAGTAAGAGAGGAGTGGCTTTAGAAATAGGATACTTTGGCCGGTGTCAGAATATTCAGATTTCAGATACGCTGCAAAATGGGTTTGTCAGGGTGACCCTGCCTCATGTATCTCCTGATTATCATCAAACAATGCCTCCTTAAAAAGGAGGGCCTAGTTAGGAAAGAGAACTTCGAATACCAACATAGCTTGTTCATGTATTTAATTGTACCCAATGTTTCTTCCAAAACTATTCTTAATTTTCATTGACAATCTGTTATCACTTAGAAAGAAAAGTTCCATTCAACAGTCAATTCTTCTTTCTTAAAATATATAACTGAAATGTTTACTAAGACTATCTAACATTTGAAGATGAAGTATGTAAAACCCACAGACAAAAATTTTAAGCAATTTCCTTCAGTTAAGGAATAAACTTTTAACAAATCACATAAAGAAATATTTAATTCTATTATTTAATCCTCTTATTTTAGCATAAGAAATGTTATAACTTCTACTCCTGTTAACAGCAAAAATTACAGGATACTGCCATGCAAGTTGGTTTCATAATACATTTTTCTCCTATATTAAATATTGAAGCAATCTTAAGATTTACATAAACAGGTTTATTTTTTATTTTTTACATGACTCTTAATTGTTCCTAAAAGTCTAATAACATTGTTTGATTCATGTATGCATACACATTTACTGAAGCAATATCATGCTTTTCTACCACACTCCTCACTTCATTATTTATTTATTTAAAAAATATTTTATTTATTTGACAGAGAGAGACACAGTGAGAGAGAGAACACAAGCATGGGGAGTGGGAGAGGGAGAAGCAGTTTCCCGCAAAGCAGGGAGCCCAATGTGAGGCTTGATCCCAGCACCCTGGGATCATGACCTGAGCCAAAGGGAGATGCTTAATGGTTGAGCCACACAGGCACCCCCTCACTTCATCATTTACTATTCTAACTACACATTACATTGGTTTATTACAAATCCAGTAATGAGAAACAGCATTACCATGTTATTTTAATAATGTGCTATTAAAATAATTTATATTTGTTACATATGATTTTAATTTTGACTTACGGCTTTTACAAATTTACCTTATAAAAGATATGTCCCATAATTTATTTCTCAATAGTTTGTATGATTTTATTAAGTGTGAATTAATACATTTACTTGAGTTGGAAAACAAAAGTTAGGAAGTAAGAATGATTTCGCTAATGGGCTTGAAAAATAAAAACTGCATTTGCCAATTAAGTTATATGTTAAGGGGTGGGGGAATGTGCAAAATGGGTGAAGGGGAATGGGAGATTAGGGCTACCTGTTATGGAATGAATAAGTCACGAGGATAAAAGGTATAGCACAGGGAATATAGTCAATGGTATTATAATAGCATTGTACGGTGACAAATGAGAGTTAACAATTGTGGTGAGCACAGCACAATGCATAGTTTTGTTGAACCACTGTATTGTACATAGGAAACTAATGTAACATTGTGTCAAGTGTGTTAAAAAAAAAGTTGTATGTCAAGGCTTTTCCATATATTTACAGCAGTAAATCTGTAACTTCAAGATTTTTTGACAAAAGAGGATGTGAATAAAAGCATTTTATCAAAAGATATCTTAGACTAAGGTTTGTTAAAAATCTTATTTTTTCAACCTCTTTCACTATATTAACTTAAATAAAGTATCTCTAAGTGAAAGGCCAGCATACGAATTACTGGGCATCTGAAATTTACTTGCCAAATCTTTTTGGTGTGTTGCTCATACAGTGAAATACTCATTGTTTCAGTATCTGACCTATATGAGTCAGTACTTGTCAATCCTTTGTTTTCAAAAAAATTAGGTGATAAATCATTAAATATAATTTGATAGATCACTCTGTGATTTTTTGGCATATTACTTGAAAGAAGTTTAAAGGATTGAATGTCGTTACTATATTAAAACTTTCTCCACTCCCAACTACTTATTTATAATAAAAAGAACTTACATCTATATATAAATATATTATATATGTATTTATATACATTTTATTTATTACATATTTTATATACTTATAGTATATAATATATATAATTTTTATATTATATAAATGTTTATTCTATATATTTATAATAAAAAGAACTTATATCTATATATAACTGCAAGACAGAATACATCTATCTGATTCTCAATCCTACTTCATTCTTGTAATAAGTACTATTCAACCTAGGATATCTGAAATACTTAAAAATTTCTCTTATAAAAGACATATGGTAGGACGATCAATAAAAGAACTACAATATAAAAATATATTAAGACAAAAACAACGTGGGAAAAGTAGAACATCAATTATGATTATAGTAATAATTATTGCATTTGTGTTGTGTGAAGTAATATAATAGGTACAGTACACATTTTTTCCTCAATTAGACTATACAGCAATCTTAAGCATCGGGAATTCTTACTACACTTTACAGACACATTCCTGAAGCTCAGGAAGATTCAAAAACTTACCCTGGAGTTACTTAAGGGACTACTGTTAGGCTTCTATTTGCCAGTGAGAAATGAAGGCGTGAAATCAACCACAAGAAAATGTAACTCTGGAGATCTTTTATAAAATGTTATTTTCATAGTGTGTCTGTATAATGTACAGTACACCAAATACATAATCTGGTAATCTGTTTTTTTTCTTTCCACTTCCCATTTTAGGGTTAGCAATTATCTCTGTCATAAAAAATAAACCTTTAGAAATCAAGGTTTTAAAGGCCATGATATAGACCACAGCATGGATCTGGGATTTTCTTAAAAAAAAGGAAAAAAAATTTAAACTTCTTTGTCTCATGACATTAGGTCCCCTGTCAATTTTGCACCAGAATGTTGTGAGCCAGGGCTGTGGGTTCGGGTAAAAACTGTGTGAGAGAGAAGCCACCTGAGCCACGACTGACACCATGGCCTAACACAGGTGTCTTAATCACTGAGCCTTGGCATTCTCACCTAAACCGGGGAGTGACAATTTCACTGACCTCTCAGCACCACTGGGGGACGAACAGACTACGTACACAAAGGGACAGCATAATATCTGGCATAGTGAGCTTGATAAAAATGATTAAGAATGCAGAATAATATCCCTAGCACATAAATCTCTGGTCACATTACCAACTAATTGTTTTGGATAAATTCCTAGAAGTATAATAAATAGCTCAGAGTATATGACCATTTAAAAGGTTATTATATTCTATCAAACAGTTTTCCAAAAAAGTGAACCTATGTGTATTAGAGAATGAGCTCACCTTTTGGGTCGAGGAAGGCCCATGGGGGTAAGATTAGGGTCAGGCTTAGGAATGGTTTTCCGGATACGAATCTGTGAGACTTTCTTTGGCCTCTTCTCTGGCTCAGCCTATTTTTAAAGATTAAGAAGAAAGATGGTCAAGTTATAAGACATTTTATTTTTATTGCTTTTTTTTATTATCATAAAGTCCTTTTTCTTGACACTCTAAGATTTTGCTTCCTCAGTTTATAGATGACTCTAACTCACAGTGTATGACAAAGCTCTACTTACTCCTGCTGACAGTGTTCTCAGCAACCACTCCCTTTATACTATTAGAAGAGAATCCGTACATTCAGCTCAGATATTGAGATTAGCAATATGAAAGCCTGTTAACTGTTGGAGACAGAGAGAGATTGCAAAATTGAAGAATACCATTGTTCACTCATCTTTGAATGCATGAAGCAACTCTTTAGTCCAATACTCTAAAATACTGTTAAATGCTATCATCAAGAAAAAGGGACCTGGAAAACAATGCAGATTAAAAGATCCAGAGTAGCCTTCAGAGGCCAAACAGAAAAACCTCTGCCGTGGTAATCTCCCGCACTCAGCTGAAGTCAACCGTGATAAGCAAAGATACCCAGGGGCCTGTGTACCTGTCATGTGATCTGCGGTCCTTGATGGACACTTCTAGTACTGCCCCCAACTCCATCAGCTCTTTACATTTACCTCCTTCTGTTCTGGAGGGCTGCTCTGTGGATGGGGGCATGCCGCTGCCACACTATCCAGCTCATCAAATTCAGGAACCTGGAACTCGGAGGCTGAAAGCAGGAGCTTACTGACAGCTGAGTCTGTTACCAAGCAAGACTTTGGTACCAAGGCAGGGAATGGAGGCTCTAGTCTAGCACCATGGAAAGAAAAACAGAGAAGTAAAAATATGAGACGGGTTTTGCTTTCTACCTTGGCACATTCAACTTAACGTCAGACTAAGGTTGAAGATCTTCCCTTTATCCAGCAGTGACGTTTCCAGCCAACCTGCTCTCTAGTTATTTCTGGACACAGCCTGTGTCTACATATTTAAAAAAATTCTAAGGCTGTGGCCAATCCATTTCATTGGTGTAGAGCAGTTTTGTAAGGAAAAATGTAAAAAAGGAACAGACTTTTTGGAGGAAAAAGGCATTTAGCGAACTGAAAAAATGAACTGTGCTAAAGTCAATCCCATCAAGGCAATGAAGATGGCTCTGTGACCAAGAGATAGCTTGACAGGGAACTTGTGGTACAATGAGCTGGCTAATGATTTTGACTTTTTTTCAGTAAATGGTACTGATTACACATCCTTAATTGCTACTTAGGATAAAACACATATGAATATCGGATCAGGTTTGGAAGGAAAACAGGTGTCAGAATCATGCTGTGTTCGATGTACACCATCTGCCACCATGCCCTCTCAGGTGCTGTGTTCGCTTACACATTCACTCCTCGGTCTCCCACACATGCACATGCACATGCACACACACACACACACACACACACACACGCTGCAAGCCCTTATTATGTACCAGGTGCTGCTGGAGGCTTACCTCATCTGACTGCCACTGGTGTTATAAGTAGCTTCCATGCCTGGAAGAGGCACATATGGTAACATGGTGTGGCTGAAGTGAAGCAAAAGTACAAAAGCAACAGGTTAGGGCAGTGGAATAATAGGGAAGTTTTGATGCCGCTGCGGTACTCAAAGGTTTTGATGCTACTGATAGCACATGATATGCGATTAGGCCCTAGGAAGATAAGAAATGTCAGTTACTCAGAAAGAAGAAACACCGCCCCCAGGCATGAGAATTACATTTATGTGCCCACCACTGGAATTGGAGGCAAGCTGACAGGAAGATTATTTTCTAACTTATATGGAAAGAAGGTAGAGGGAGGAATAAAGAGAACGGAAGGGAACAAGAATGACTTTGAGTCTTACACCTTCTATTGTTGAATATATATCTTAAAGATCTCAAAAAATAATTCATGGATAAAAAATCTTGTATTATTCATCTCTTTATTAATGCCATTAAAATAAAATCTAATTTCCAAACCATAAGAGACTCTTCTTAATCTCAGGAAACAAACTGAGGGTTACTGGGGGGTGGGAGGGTAGGGATAGGGTGGATGGGTTAAGGACATTGGGGAGGGTTTGTGCTGTGGTGAGTGCTGTGAAATGTGTAAACCTGATGATTCACAGACCTGTACCCCTGGGGCAAATAATACATTATATGTTAATTTAAAAAAAAGGAAAAAAAGACTAAATGGATGGAAAGCTTTTTGGAACAGGAAAATTATAAAATAGTCAATAGGGGTGCCTGGCTGGCTCAGTCAGTAGAGCATGTGACCCTTGATCTTGGAATCATGAATTTAAGCCCCATATTGGGTGCAGAGCTCACTAAAAAAAAAAAAATCCCAACCAACCAAACAAAAATAGTCAATAAAGTGAAAAAAAAAGATTAAAAAACAGCTAAATTCTATATCCTTAGAGAAGATTATGAAGAAACCTTGATTTAAAGCCAAGTTCCACAGAAATCATGGTTATGAAGAAGAAAACCATGAACAGGGTTAGCTCCTTTGTAAGTAAGCTTTTATTTTTATAGATGAAGCAATGGTATTCATCACTTACAGATACATCAATATGTGATGGTGGAGAGCTTTTTGTGCCTCTCAGAGTAAAACCTGTATCAGTTTCTACTGAATTTGAAACACAGTACAAGTTTAATTAATGAGGTGTTTGAATGAGCATAAAACAATCCATCGTCTCTTAGAAGTAGATTTCCTCAAAGTCTAGAAAATAAAGATAATTCAGATTTTTAGAAGGTTTAGCACTAATTCAGGATTCCCTGACTGGTACTGATAAAAGGAAAGAGGCAGGGTGTATACTGGAAAAGGAGCAGACCAAATCAGAAATCAGCAGACTCTGCGTCTAGGTCTAGTTCAGCTGAAACACTAACCTGATCTGGGTTAGAAAAAACCATGTGCCTCTAGATCTTCATCTATAAAAACAGCAAAAAAGAGGCCCATTCAACCTATATTATTGAGTGCTGAAGGTTCAAATAAGAAAATCCTATGGGAGTGCCTGGCTGCCTCAGTCATTAGAGCAGGTAGCTCTTGATCTTAAGGTCGTGAGTTCAAGCCCCACACTGGCTGTAGATTAAATAAATAAAACTTAAAAAAAAAAAAAACCCTATGGGCTGCCTTGGTGGCTCAGTTGGTTGAACATCTGCCTTTGGCTTGGGTCATGACCCCCCAGGGTCCTGGAACTGAGCCCCACATTGGGCTCTATGTTCAGCGGGAGCCTGTTATTCCCTCTCCCTCTGCTGTACCCCCTGCTTGTGCACTTGCTTTTTCTCTCTGTCAAATAAATTAAAAAAAAAAATCCTACGGAAACATAAATTAACAGTTATGTTTCCAATTTATTTATTTATTTATTTCCTATTTATTTATTTATTTATTTATCCAATTTATTTACCCAATTTATCATGCTTAATATTTCTAAGTGTGTTTAGAAAAACAGCAAGCTTCTAAACTTAAAGTCAAGGCATACGATATGATGTTAAGGCACTTCTAGAGCCAACAAGAAGGAAAAGTCCCTACCAATAGCCCCCACACCCATACTACACTTCAATTAAATTAAAATAAATAAAACAAAGTAAAATGCTAGATAGACATAGGAAGTGAGGGAGAAAAAAATATCCCACACCAAGGAAACAGAAAAGTCAGGAGGGAAAAGAGTTCTGGATGAAGAAAAAGAGCCAAAGGCCACACATCCCACAGGGTGCAACAAAGAAGTGGCCTGCATTTGAACCTCAAGCATGAACACAGGGTAGAGAAGATAACAATTTAAAGTTGTGAGTCAAAAATAAATAAATAAAGCTACGTGTCAGACACTGACCAAAGCATGGATATGAGATTTTAGAGGCATACTGACAAACCAGACAAAACAAAAGCCATACACTGTCATTTAAAACAATATGAGTCAGGGGCGCTGGGTTGGCTCAGTCAGTTAAGAGTCTGCCTTTGAATAGCACTACTGGGTGTTTACCCTAAAGATACAAAGGTAGTGATCCTCAGGGGCACATGCACCCGAATGTTTATAGCAGCAATGTCCACAATAGCCAAACTATGGAAAGAACCTAGATGTCCATCAACAGATGAATGGATAAAGAAGATGTGGTATATATATACAATGGAATATTATGCAGCTATCAAAAGAAACGAAATCTTGCCATTCGCAACAACATGNTGCAACAATGTGGATGGAACTGGAGGGTATTATGCTGAGCGAAATAAGTCAATCAGAGAAAGACAATTATCATATGATCTCTCTGATATGAGGAACTTGAGGGGCAGGGTGGGGGG
>LNAC01000016.1:7636908-7649809 GCA_002007465.1 Ailurus styani | reverse complement strand
CTTAAAAAAAAAAAAAAAAAAAAGATATAGTTAGAAGCCATTGTTTGTCACTATTTTTAAGTCTTTGATGTGTAATGGTGTTTGTTCTTTGCAAGGCAGGAGCATGGATAGAAAAGAAGAGATTCAAAAGATTTGATGGTTTGCGAATGACACAGACAGAACATAGAATGGTAAAAATACTTAAGACTTACAGCTACATTTTCTCAGCAGAGATTTGTCAAGGTAAACAGAAAATGCACACACAGAAACTCTAAATAGCCTTGCATTTCCAGCCCTCAACTTTCCCCATAAGTTGAAAAGCAAACATGGATTTTACCTGCTCGTGGTGCTCAGAGTTGGCTGCCACTTGCTGTGAGTGGAATGAAGAGTAGAGATTTCGAAGGGGCAGGCAGAAGGCCCATGCTGGCTCCAAAGGGATAGGACTCGGCCCACGGAGTAGGGAAGAGAACAGAAGACCTTGTCTGCTATGGAGGCTGGAGATCTTAACCCTTTTAAGCCCTGTGTAAACTGGGTCATGAAGAACCTCTGCATGGTAGGCATGTGACTAGAGAAGCTCCGTTTTTTTGTCCAGATTCGGTAACATCCAGGAGAACAAAGTGCTAGAAGTGTGTGAAGGCCAAGGACAGAGCAGCCTGCTCTGGTCTGGACGATGGCAGTGCCTCCATAGTCTTGGAGACGACCTGGAGACTGTGAAGGAGCCTGGGCACATGCCTGACCATGGAGGCCAGTGTCTTCCCTGAATGTGGCCATCCCAGGACAACTGTGGGACAAGAAGAAAGAAAAGGTCCACTTGGGAGGTTGAGACAGGCACCTGGGGGCCTCTCCTAAGGCGAGCCTGGCTGGAGCACAGTGCTCAGGAAAAGTCCTTGGGGACTCGGTCATGCACTCAGAGCCCGATTTCACGTGAAAAGATACCGGGAAAACTTCCGAACCAAACAGCAGTGATGGCACCTTGTTGCTCAAATCTATGAAGCTCATTTTGATGGCTTCGAGTGAATAAAGTGTTAAGGGCTTACTGTTAGGATTCTTATCCCATGCACTAGCTGACACATAGGGATTCAGCTGCATTGTATTGTATGAAAATCCATCCAGAAGCCTTTTGTATCTGAGCCGCTTATAGCTTTTAGCCACAGGAAGAAGTTCAGAGGAACACCGCCGATATCTTAGTTTCTGGGTCTTTGTGGCTGGGACCAGTTTGGAGGCAAGAATGGACAGCCTGCTAAGTAAGGCTGATTCTTTGGTAGGCTTCCTAACATTCAGGCTCCTCAAGGGATGGCACGGAGTTGCCTTCTGCTTTGGTATGTGGCTCGTTAAGCTCCTGGTTGGTTCTGTTTCAGGTTCCAATTGTGCAGGTGCAGGCACGGCACGTGAACTGAGAAATCTGTGTGCTTTTGTGGGGATGGTTTCAAAGGAACTCTTGAAAAAGGCAGAACTTCTGATTTTACTTATTTTTTTCCCCATGTTGACTTGCTCCTGATAGGAAACTTTCTTACATGTTCGATGGGGCTGCTTCTTTAAGGGAAGCACTCTTTTCTGATGTGAAGTGTTCCCAAAGGCACCGTGTATTTCATTACACCCAGCAGAATCGGGGTCTCGTGCTTTCTGAGGGGCACTACGAAGGCAAGGACCTGTGCACGACTCCATGGCCCTTCTTAATGGATGACACAAGCTTTCCTCCTTTGGATCTTCCAACTTTTGGAATTGTGCAGCACTGCCACCTTGGGCCAGCTTTGCTAGGGTGATTTCCTTCATCATGGTGGACTCACCTTTGCAATCCTTAGCTTGGTTCTTATGTTGCAACTCATCTGATAACATGTTAGATGATGTGCATTGTTCCAGTATCGTGTGTGCTTCTTTTTGATGTATATATTCCTTTTCACTCTGAGACATGTAGTCCAAATCCCTCTGCCTTTGCTGATCTTCAACATCACCAAGCATCCTCTGGGACTTAGAGTGGGTCTGAGAAATCTCTCTTCCTTTATCACCATGACCAGCTTCTCTGGCAATCATCTCCTCAGACTCTTCCCTGACAGTTAAGTGACCCATGGGTCCCCTCTGATGTTCTTCAGTTTTTTCTCCTCTCGATTTAGTTTCTGTTTCCATTATCAAAGGCAAATTTTGCACACTAATGTCTATTCTGATTCCTTCACTAGAATTACTCCCATCCCCTGGTGCTCCTTCCTTCATCTCAAGCAGGACTGTGTGGTGCTCCACGTTTTCATAAAGCATTGCACCATCTTTTGGTTTAAAAAGATTTTCCAGGTCAGTTTCTTCACTATTAACATTACTTTCTGAATTTGTGTGAGAAGACAGAGACGAAGGCATTATCTCAATGGATTTCAGGCTCCCTACGGGAACAGGGTTCTCATCTGGGCATCCAGAAGACAGCAACTCTTTTGTGGAAATTCCAAAGGTATTGTCCTTGTCAAACTCAGAATTTATTTCCAGTCTTGATCCTTCAATCGTTTCTTGTGTTTCTCTAAGGGATGTTTCTTTACCTTGTTCTTCATGATGAATATAATTTAAGGACACATTTACTCTATCCAATGTTCTTATATTTGGTTCATGATCTGTAATAGACTCTACCTCATGGGCACAAGAGTCTGGACACACTTCCATTTCACAATCTTTTAATGATCTGCTTACTTTCTCTTCACATGATTTTTTAATTTCTAGAGGCTCCCCTGGAGAGGCAGTAGCATCTGGGAACTCTGAGTCCTGGCCAATCGTTCCAATAAATGCAGCATTCAGTTCTCCTCTCTGAGGCAGAGTACTTGCCGAGGTTTCCTGTAACGTCACTCTATCTTGCCCTGCACCACCATCAGGGGTACTAGATGCTCTGAAGTCTAACACGCCTTCTGTAGACTTATTACTGCAGTTCGTGTAGATGATGTTTACCATGTCATCTGTGGACTTCTCACTACCAGAAATACGTTCGGAGTCTCCTTTCAAATCGCCTTTCTTTGAACTACCACCGGACAATGGGTTCTTACTGGCTGAACCAACTAGCAGATCCTTTTGGTTGTGGCTTACGTTTCTGTTAGGTGCTGTGACAGTGTCTCTCTCTTCACCACCTAGTGTCTCCTTAGCTGGTTTATCTTCATTTCTGCATTCATCTGGTCTGTTTTGGTTACGCTGGCAGTCAAGGACTTCATCTGCGTCCTGATCAAGAGTTTCAACTGCTTGGCTCCTGTTTTTGAAACTGGAGAACATAATCGTAAGAGACTGGTCCAACAATTTCTCAGGGCTTGGAATGTTTGCAGATACATTTAGTTCTGGTGTGGCACAGTCAGAGATGTTATACTTGCAAAACACAGTCTCTTTAAGTATATCCTGTTCCTTTCCTTCCAGCCATTCCTCACTGGGCTGGGTGTGACTGGTGGTGGGAATGGTCTTGTCTGAAGCTTCACTATTTAACACGCCTGCTGCCATTTTGTTTCTCATCTTATCTCCTTTAGTTTCTTCCCCAGAAAGGTCACTTCCCTCCGAAGTATAACTCACTTTGTGGGTGCTACTTTCTGTGGAGCCTTCTCCTCCTTGGGAGTGGTGACTGCTGTGCTGAAATGGATCTTCACACTTGGTCATCAAAGAGTTTTCAACTTTTGGGATGATTCTGCTGGATTCAAAAGCAGCACAAGCAGAACAAACGCTCTTTTCTTGTGGATTTTTACTTACACAAGGACAGCTAGAGAGATCCTGAGATTGAACACTCTGACATTCCATAACAGAGACCTCTTGAGGCAAGCCTACTGTTTCTTTCCTCCTTGAGGGAAGTCTGGAATGTAGATCAACTATTCCAGAATCAGTTACTTCATTTTTTCTTTCTAGGCTTCCTGGTTTGATGTTTAAGGTGGGGTTGTTTGAAGAGGCACCACAGGTTTTGTCACCTGATGGAGAGATGTCTTTCATTTTTGTCTTCATGGGAATGGTTTGAGTATCAGCAATGACATCTGCTCCATCCTCTAATGGAGGGTGATGGCTCTGTTGGGAATCCTCGCTTGTTGCTAAAGGCATCTCTTTGTGAGCTGGCAACTTCGCGTGGTGTTGAGAATTAAGGGGCACTTGATTTAAAACACATTCACTTTCTATTTTGTTTACAACCAGTTCATTGGTACAAGGAGGTTCATTTATCTCACAGGCAATGTTCTGTTCATCTAAATGTGAACTATCGTCCTGTGTGGTCTGTATAGCTTGCTCTGACTCGGGTTTGTAATCAAATTCTAGGGATGGTGGTAACTGAGCAGTATCTTTCTTGGTTTTTGACACCTCATTCATAGAACTTATCTGGTCCTCACGCATTAAACTCACAAGGGATTTTCTTTCAATCAGAAATTCATTATATGATGCTTCACTTAACTGGGTGTCGCTTTCCAGATTTCTCTGGGAGCGGAATGAGTTAGAGTCTTTACTATAAATCTTTTCAGTTACTGTACTGAGCTCTATAGTGGTTGTCTGTTCTGGCTCTTCAATCTGCATTAAGGAGGAAAAGCCGCTCTCTTCAGAGTGTTTGCCTGAATGGCTCATATCAGTAGAAGTTTCTTTATGGTCCTCATGGTTTGTCAAGCTACCTTGAATGTCTAGAGTGATTTTCAGATCATTTTTTTTTAACATTACTTCTGTGGCTTCAGTGAAAGAACCAGGCACTGAAGAACTAGGGCTATCTGTCTGGATGCTGCCTTGAACACAAGAGTTATCATGGATGTTCTCTTTGGGGCAGGCAACAGTCTCTTTTTCACCAGGACAATGACCACTAGCATCCTCTTCTGGTTGCCTGGCATTAACAAGAAAGAGTTCCCCTCTTTCACTCCTGGGGTTCAAAAACTGTTCATTTTCTTTTCTAGTAGCCACGTTCTTGCTTTGATCGTCCCCATCAAAACAGGAATTGTCTGTCTTTTTAGCAGATCCCTTTGGCAAGCCATCACCTTCAAAACCACATGTTTCTAACAATGGTGTTCTAGATTCTGGACCAGACAAACTTGATGAGAAATAGGAAATGCCAGAGTTTCCTCCTAAGGGTTCTATAGCAACTACATTTCTTGTGGCTTTGGGACTGCCATGGGCAGAACTGTGTTTTTCATTATGGTGGCTGAGAATCTGTTGGTGATTGTCATCTGCTTCACAGACAAGGTTTACCTTACACACCTCTTCCTTCCCATTGTCCACTTTGGAAATGGCACTGCTCCCTGGTAACAATGACAACCAAGAAGGACAAGTTTTTAATTCTTCACATTCTTTTTCTTTAGAAGTTGCTTCTGTTAATCCAGAGTCCACAAAGGTTAAAGGCTCTAGGGAAACTAACGTGCTGGTTTCTGAAACCTCACCACTGGTCATGATTTTGTCTATTTCTGGGTATTCGCTGCACCCAGCTGAGAGACCTTTACTCACATTGCCATTCTTGTGTCCTTCATTATAATCCGTCTTAGTCCCATTGACCTTCATACCTTGTACTTCAGTAGATTTTAGCAGAGTTCCAGTTGTAATTTCTACATTTCCTTCTGTACAAGAGAAATAAATTCAAATCAGTATGGAATCAGAAAAAAAAAAGTGCTACACTTTCATAAATTTAAACAGGTGATTAATAGCAACAAAAAAGACCCAACTCAAAAAGCGAATTACAAAGTTAGTGCACTGTACCATTGGTTTTGTTCTTTTATGCAAAATATGACATAGGGCCAAAAATATGCTTGGCTAATTTTGAACAACTGCCTTTCTCTAAATGTTACTTATTTAAATGTACTTACTTAGCTGGACAACTGAATATTGAGACATACATGTAATCCAGAGTCTTAAGAAGCTTCTATTCTAAAATATTAATAAAGCAGACCCACAATACAACACCTTATATTACTCCACGACCATCTTTTTATTACTTAAATAATACTAAGTTAGTCATAAATAAATTACCTCTTTGAAAAAGAACAGTTTTACACAAAACCTACATAAAAGATAAATGTATACGTCAAGTATTAGTTTTGAATTGAATTACTTACAGTAACTGCTTCCTACAATACTAGTCATGAGCTGGTAATTATGAAGCTGAGTGACAGATACATGTGAGTTTAGTATACTCTCCACTTTTCATTAAATTAAAAATTTTCTATTATGAAACATTAAAAAACAAAAAACCTTTTTAAGCAGAAGGTAAATGTAATTCATAAGGAAGTATTAGTACTGCACAGTGTCCTTGAAATCCTAGGTAAAAGATTCAGTCTAAACAAGTTCCCCCAACTTGTTAATACACAAAAAAGATTTTCATCCTTACTTTCTTTTTAGAATACACAAATATGCTCATATTCATGCATATGTATATATGTATATCTGCATGCACACACATATATAACAAAATACGAGCACTAAACAGATAAAGCTAAATGCAAATCGACCTAAAGATCTACTCACTAGAACATAAACTCCATGAGAGTAAGGGTCATGTTTGTCTTGGTTTCTCTCTTTCCCTACTGCCCAGCAAAATACTCAATACAAAATAGCACTCAATGCTGTGAAATGTGTAAGCCTGATGGTTCACAGATCTGTACCCCTGGGGCAAATAATACATTATATGTAAAAAACAAAAACAAAACAAAACAAAACAAAAAAAACCCCAAAAACCAAAATAGCACTCAATAAATCTGGGTAATTAATAAATGAATAGTTAGGTCAAATCAACAAATGTTATCAATAGAGTCTAGAGCTTCCCTATCTATTTCTCAACTGGTACTGAGAGCAGCAATTCTGAAAGAACAGCAACTCTGAAGGCAGGTGGGCTCTGTGATCTTACTTACCTCTCTGAGTTTCAGTTTCCTCCTCTGAAAAAGAGGGTATGAAATACACTTACCTCAGTGCTACTTTGGGGATTAAATTAAATAATACATGTAAAACACCACCTGGTACAGTGCCTGCCATTTAAAGAAAAAGTGCTTTTCCTTTGTTCTGCTTTCTTTCTTATCTTACTGGACCTGAGAACAGTTAAAATGATAAACTTAATAACTATGCTAGGACAGGACATAGTGTTTAAAAATACTGGGAGTCAACAAATACGAGATGGATAAATGCATACTGGATTCCACAAGCTTGCACAGATAATGCCCCACACAGTATTTATCTTTTTGAAACTAGCTTACTTTCCATATCATAGCAGAAAACCCTACCCTATTCATGAACTTCTAAGCGCATTTACCCCAAATGGGTTAATGAATCTCTTCACTGGACACTTCTCTTCAATGGCATTAAGCCATTCATGTAAACTCCGGGCCTTTCCACGCTGGTCCAGCACCATCCTAGTTGAATCCTTCATATTATCTGCTCAGGAAAATGCAAAACACTTCACCTAACCCCAAACTATTCACTGTGCAAGGCACTTCAGGCAAGACTCTACCTCGAAGCCCTTACCTGCTGGAAGAACACCTGTTCTCAACTAGTTGAGAATCTCAGGGAGGAAGCAGGGAACAGTCATTTCCCAGGTGGTGTAACACTGGAGGCTGGGTGGGAAACAGGGGCTGTGTACAGCTTTAAAACATAAGGATACTCTACCCACTCTTTTACTTGGTTATAATTAACCATGTTGACTTGGAAATGTCAAAGAATTTTAAGGAGAGTTTGAGGCAATTATGTTTATTAGAAAGTTTTCTGAAGGCTATGGAATACTGACCCAGTCCTCTTCTGTAATACGGGAAGAAAGATGGTACCCACTTTGTAGGACTTATAAAGGTGAGTTAAGGGCGCCTGGGTGGCTCGGTGGGTTAAAGCCTCTGCTTTTGGCTCAGGTCATGATCCCAGGGTCCTGGGATCGAGGCCCACATCGGGCCCCCTGCTCAGTGGGGAGCCTGCTTCTTCCTCTCTCTCTGCCTGCCTCTCTGCCTACTTGTGATCTGATCTCTCTCTGTGTGTCAAATAAATAAATAAAATCTTTAAAAAAAAAATAAATAAATAAAGGTGAGTTAAAACATGTAGAGCTCTTACAAGTGCCAGAGTCTACACTTGGTTAGGGCTAGCCACTCCTTTGGGTTCCCACTCCCTTGTACAGTATCTCTATCAAAACCTCTGTAATACTGTTTCTCAAATATTTGTTTAATGTATCACCTCTGTGAGACTAGAAGCTATTTGAGGGCAGAAATAGGATCTTAATGATCACTGTGGACTGAGTACCCAACACTGACCTTGGCACATAGCAGGTACATAATAGATGTTGTCTGAATGAAGAATGAGTAGGTTAGGGAAGTTGTTCAAAGTATTAGATATACTCCATCCAGCAACCCCACTTCTGGGTATATATCTAAAGGAAATGAAATCACTATTCTGGAAAGATATCTGCACCCCCATGTTCATTCCAACATTATTTATGGTGGGTGAGACATGGAAACAACCCTAAGTATCTGCTAATGAATGAATGAATAAAGAAAATATGGCATATTAAAAAGAAGTATTTAGGTATACTGGAAGGTAAAACGTATTCTGCAAGGTACGGCCTATTTTTATTTATTTATTTTTAAAGATTTTATTTATTTATCTGACAGAGAGAGAGTGAGCGAGAGCACAAGCCTAGAGACAAAGGGAGAGGGAGAAACAGACTCTCCACTAAGCAGGGAGCCCAATGCGGGGCTCGATCCCTGGACCCTTGGATCATGACCTGAGCCGAAAGCAGCTGCTTAACCAACTGAGCCACCCAGATGCCCCGGTATGGGCTTATTTTTATTTAGAAGCATAGGGATTTCATGACCTCAGCTGAAGGCCCTAGATGTGTTTTATAATAACTGTTTTTAAAAAGTGCTTACATTTGCAGAAACTGACTAACTAATCCTAAAACTCAAATGAAAATGCAAGGGACACATAACAGCTGAAATGCTCTTGAAAAAGAACAAAGATGGTAGACTAACACTTCCTGATTTCAAAAACAAAGTTGCAGTAATGGAGACAGTGTGGCACTGACACAGGATGGATTTAATGAAGAGCAAGGAAATTAGAACTGAGGATCCAGAAGAAACTCTAACTTATATATAGCCAGTCAACTGATTTTTGACAAAGGGACCAAGAAGAATGGCTTTTCAACAAATGGTGCTGGGGGCGCCTGGGTGGCTCAGTGGGTTAAAGCCGCTGCCTTCGGCTCAGGTCATGATCCCGGGGTCGTGGGATCGAGGCCCACATCGGGCTCTCTGCTCAGCAGGGAGCCTGCTTCCTCCTCTCTCCTCTCTCTCTGCCTGCCTCTTTGCCTACTTGTAATCTCTCTCTCTGTGTCAAATGAATAAATAAAATCTTAAAAAAAAACAAAAACAAATGGTGCTGGGACAACTGGGTATCCACATGCAAATGAATACATCTGCATGCTGTCTCACATCATACAAAAAAATTAACTCAGGGGCGCCTGGGTGGCTCAGTTGGTTAAGTGGCTGCCTTTGACTCAGGTCATGATTCCAGGGTCCTGGGATCGAGCCCTACATCAGGCTCCCTTCTCAGCAGAGAGCCTGCTTCTCTCTCTCCCTCTGCCTGCAGCTCTGCTTACTTGTGCTCACTTTCTGTCTGTCAAATAAATAAAATCTTTAAAAAAACAAAACAAAACAAACTAACTCAAAGTAGATCAGAGACCTAAATGTAAGAGCTGAAAGTATAAAACTCTTACAAGAAGACTGATAAATTGGACTTCATCAAAACTAAAATACTGGGGCACCGGAGTGGCTCAGTTGGTTAAGCATCCAAAGCGTCCAACTTTTTTTTTTTTTTTAAGATTTATTTATTTATTTGAGAGAGAGGGAGAGAGTGAGAGCAAGCATGGGATGGGGGAGGAACAGAGGGAGAAGACTCCCTGCTGAGCAGGGAACCTGATGCGGGGCTTGATCCCAGGACCCAGAGATCATGACCTGAACTGAAGGCAGACGCTTAACTGAGCCACCCAGGTGCCTCAAATAAATAATCTTAAAAAAAAAAAAGAGAGAGAGAGAACTGAAAATTTATATCCACACAAAACCTATACATGAATGCTGACAACAGCATGATTAATAGCTAAAAAGTGGAAACAACTTAAATGTCCATCAGATAAATGGACACAGTGGAATATTATTCAGCCATAAACATGAAGTACTTATATATGCTAGATCATGGATGAACCTTAAAAATCTTTATGCCAAGTGGGAGTAGTCATAAAATACCAAGTCTCATTTATATAAAATGTCCAGAGAAAAGAGCACATTAGTGGCTGGAAGAGGTTGGGGTAAGGAAGAAAGGAATGAAGAATGAATGCTAATGGATACAAATAAGGTTTCTTTAGGGAGTAATGAAAATTAAATTAGGGTTATGGTTGTGTGCTGGAAGTACAGAAGAAAACCACTGAACTATATACCTCAAATGGGCGAACTTTATAGTATATAAATTATATCTCAATAAAATTGTTTTTTAAAAAGTGCTTACACTTATAATTATAATACAAGTAACATCAGAAAACTCGAAGATCTTTTTCTGGGTGTTTTTCCATATAACCATAACTGGGGACAGACATGCTGAAGATTGACAAAGATTCAATAGTATTTCTGTCAAAACCTTTCCCTTGATCAAAAAATTAAGTGGTTAGACTGTGGACACTAAATATGACATCTGTTTTGGCATATCCTACATCTTGTCTTTAGAAAGATGTGCAATGGGTTAGCGATATTGTAATGTCTTATAAGAGGAAGCTCTCCTGTGTGGAGGCTCACCAACCTGTAGGGAGGAGGACAGCAGAAAACCCTACAAGTATTGTCACCTCCTCAGCTTCTCTGACCAAAGAACATCTGGTTTTCCAAATTACAAATGAATTAGCAATGAAAAAGGATTTAACTTCTTAACTGGAATTCATATACTATTGGTCCCAAAGGGTACAACCACTCTGGAAAACTGTTTGGCAGTTTCTTATAAAATAACACTTTCCAAATGAGCCAGCATTGTCATGCCTAGGGATACACCCCAGTGAAATGACAACTCATGTTCACAAAAAACCTCATACACAAGTGTTCACTGTAGCTTTATTCACAATTGCCCAAACTGGAAACTCAAATTTCCCTCAATGGGAAATAAACAAGCTGTGATACAACCAGACAACAGGATACTCTTCAGCAAGAAGAAGCAAAGAAGTACTGATACCCACAGCTGTATGGATGAATCTTAAATGCTGTATGCTAAATGAAAGAGGCCAGACTCAAAGGCTTCTCCTCTATGATAACATTTAGGGACGTTTTGGAAAACGTAAAACTATAGGGACAGAAAAAAGATCAGTGGCTGCTAATAACTGAGACTGGCAAAAGGGATGCACTCTAGAAGAAGCCTATGAGAAATCACTGGGGTGATGGAAATGTTCTATATCTTGATTGTGGTGATAGTCACACAACTGTGTTTGTCAAAACTCACAGGGCTGTACACACACAAAAAAGGGTGAATTTTAGTGTAGGGAAGTTATACCTTAATTTTTAAAAACAATTTTATTTATTTGGCAGAGAAAGAGTGAGAGAGCACAAGCAGGGGAAGTGGTAGAGGGAGAGGAAAAAGTAGGCTCCCCGCTGAGCAGGAAGCCCGATGCAGGGCTTGATCCCAGAACCCTGGGATCATGACCTGAACCAAAGGCAGACACTTAATGGACTGAGCCACCCAAGGGCCCCTATACCTTAGTCTGAAAAAAGAGTAAAAAATAAGTAAATAAATAATAAATAAAAATTTTAAAAAAATTAAAAAAAAAATTCAGTTCCCAAAATGTCTACACTTCTTTCATGTTGTCTATTAAATGGGAATGGGGGGCGCCTGGGTGGCTCAGTGGGTTAAAGCCTCTGCTTTCGGCTCAGGTCATGATCTCAGCGTCCTGGGATCGAGGCCCACATCGGGCTCTCTGCTCAGCAGGGAGCCTGCTTCTTCCTCTCCCTGTCTCTCTGCCTGCCTCTCTGCCTACTTGTAATCTCTCTCTCTGTGTCAAATAAATAAATAAAATCTTAAAAAAACAAACAAACAAACAAACAAAAAACCAATTAAATGGGAATGGGAGTGGTACTGGCTGATTTTTCAACTTTTCTCTCCCTAAAATGTAAATTATAGGAGGATAATGACACAAATAGGGAATATAAACAGGAAATACTCTTTCCAAATTATATATATTTAAAAAAGAATCAATAAACTCCAAGAACCTAGATCCATATAAAGCATAAGAAGTTTATCGATGGGGTTCTTTCCATCTACTTAAAACGCTGAATTTAATCATATGACAGACATAGAGGGCTTTAAAAGATTGTTTCAACTTGAATTCTTCTAAATAGTTCAAACTATCTAGTGAAAAAAATTATGTAAGGTATCCTTTCCCTCCTTGACTGCTTTTACCTCTGCATCAAAATGTATTTCCTCAAATGCTCTTCCAATTTCTTGTGACTCTCCTACTTCACAGAATTCATAAAATAAGCCTTCATGGAGACTGCTATTGTGGGAATTAAGCCACAAACTTCTCAAACCAAGCCAGTTACAGGGAACTTGGAGTGGGGGGGTAGGAACCCAACACAACAGAAACAAACAAAAGAACTTGATAATGTCAATTCTATAAAATACCAAACAGAATTATGGTGAAAAAGCCACATCAGAAAAGCCACACTAGCAGAAAGGGAGAGGCAGCAGGGTGTTTGACAGGAGGACCCCCCCTCCATTTGTGAAATGGCCCCTCAACCAACATCCATCACTGCTCCCCCATGGCCACTTCTCATGGGCCTGCCCTACAGCAATCAAGAAATAAGGAATGATCTGCAAAATAGCATCCTACCAATTAAAGAGGATTTTTGGTTAACACAAGTGTTCTTTTATTTTTTTATATATTTTTTTGAAGATTTATTTATTTATTTATTTGAGAGAGAGAGAGAGAGAGAGAGAGATCACAAGTAGGCAGAGAGGCAGGCAGAGAGAGAGGAGG
>LNAC01000016.1:7608647-7636875 GCA_002007465.1 Ailurus styani | reverse complement strand
GCGGGCCTCGATCCCAGGACCCTGAGATCATGACCTGAGCCGAAGGCAGAGGCTTTAACCCACTGAGCCACCCAGGCGCCCACAAGTGCTCTTTTAAAGCATTAAGCTTGTTCTAATTTCACCTAATTGAGCCATAGCAGACATGACTGTAAAGAACCTAAAAATTCTGAATACCACACTAACCTGGAAGTACTGTGAATGGGACATTTACTTAGAGAAGGAAGAACAACACACCAAGGGGAGTGTAGCTGCCTTAGGTTCACTTGCTGAACACCTTGGTGCAGGGGACCCAAATTCACTCCTCAGCAAATTTATAAATTATCACACAGCGCCAACCNTTATTTATTTATTTATATATTTTTTAAAGATTTTATTTATTCATTTGACACAGAGAGAGAGATTANGTAAAGAACCTAAAAATTCTGAATACCACACTAACCTGGAAGTACTGTGAATGGGACATTTACTTAGAGAAGGAAGAACAACACACCAAGGGGAGTGTAGCTGCCTTAGGTTCACTTGCTGAACACCTTGGTGCAGGGGACCCAAATTCACTCCTCAGCAAATTTATAAATTATCACACAGCGCCAACCTCCGAGGTGCCCTCATTCAAAATAAGCAAAACTGAATATAAATAAAACTCTGTAAGCAATTTGCACAGCATTTGACAGAGCAGACATTTAAAACAAAAGTAGGAAGGGTATACTAGTTTTTATCAGGAAAATCTACATCTAAAATGTGTGGGACCAGGATCTGGGGCAGAGTGAAAATTCTGCAGCTGGGGAGCCCAGAGGAAGTACACAACTAAGTTTCCAAGAAATAGTAAATGACATGTTGCCAGATGCTTTATGTTAAACCTGGCAAAGTGAGCTGAGATGCTGGCCATGTGACAGTACAGCATGTACACCTGTTTAACTGAAATCCGTGGTGGTAGCCTGTGTGTTCATTTCTTTCACAGACCTGCCTTCATAGAACCTTCCTTTCTGCCTTGCATGATTGGTTGGGCGGAGCCTGTTTCCTCATGTGTAACGAAGGGACACCTTGGGCGGCTGTTTGGGGATTGAATGAAGAACATACCACAGTCAGACACTAGGTCATTGCTGCTAAAAACTCCACTAGAGCTGCTGTTTTCAAGTTCCTCCATCTAAAACTGAGAACCTTGGACCCAGCTTTGGGGAAAGAAAAATAATTCATTTTCCCAACTTAAGTCATTAAAGAATGGTATTAGCTCAGGAAGAAAAATACCACAAAGTAATTTATCTGAGGATACTTTTCAGAAGAGTTCATCTTATCCATGTCTCCATGTCCAACGTAGACCAGATTTTTCGGTGGACAGTAACCATGTAAGTCTGAGAAGGCAGATTTCCTCATTGAAAATAACTGATTCTCTTGTTTTTGTTTTTTTTCCAAGATTTTTATTTTTTTAAGTAATCTCTACACTCAACGTTGGGCTTGAAGCTACAACCCTGAGATCAAGAGTTACTTACTCTACCAACCAAGTCAGCCACTCTTTTTTTTTTAATTTATTTTTCTTTATTAAGTAATTTCTATGCCCAACATGGGGCTCAAACTCATGACCCCGAGATCAAGAGCTGTGTGCTTTACCAAATGAGCCGGTCAGGCACCCCCTAATTCTGTTTAAAGGTCAGATCAGTTGTTAAATGAAAGCGTAGTTCAACAAACAGATGTGGGTGCTAAGATGTGGGTGAAAATATACCAAATACACCAAAGACTCAATACAGCAATACTGGAGCCCTCCTGAAAAGATATTTGGGGCAGGGGGTGGTGGTGGTGGCTAAAATAGTCCCAAGTAAGGCCCTAGGAACTGGGTGAGACATGTACAAAAGGACATTTCTCATCTTCAGAGTTTTAATCTATACTGGACAGCCAAGCCTCTGAGCCACAGAGGAAATCTCCAGCAGCAGGAAGCAGGGTGATAAACTGGGACAAGTGCCCTTTTTCATAAGGACAATTTGTGCTTCCTTTTCTGTCTGAGCTGCCAAGAAGCAGAGAGTCAAATCTGATGTTTTATCACAGTAACAAAATGTTCATGTAATTAAACATACTTGCTGTATTTTCCTTTTTTTGTAGTTTTGATTACTCTGCATTTTTTACTTTAATTGCATAATATATATATACACAGTCCTCTCTAAAGTTACCTAAGATTATTTTCAGTCTGGGGAGAAAATCTTGGCTCAACACTCACTTTCTTTGGGTCTCAGCTTCCTCTTTAATCAATCAATCTAAAGGTGGTACCTCAGATGCCNCATTTTTAACTTTAATTGCATAATATATATACACAGTCCTCTCTAAAGTTACCTAAGATTATTTTCAGTCTGGGGAGAAAATCTTGGCTCAACACTCACTTTCTTTGGGTCTCAGCTTCCTCTTTAATCAATCAATCTAAAGGTGGTACCTCAGATGCCTATATCTATTCATTGTTTCAAGGAGCAAAATAAAGTAATGGAAATGAAAATGTTTTAACAGTTCTCAAGGTGACTTGGAGTGAACACTTTCTCCCATCCCTGCCCAGGGGAACGGGAACGGGATGCACCCTACAATGCTGAACTGAATTGGGTCAGTTACTCCCCATTCATTTTAAGCTTTCCGAACTGGCAGTTTAGTTTTATAAAATCAAAGATTTCACATCAGTAGGGATTCATTACATAAAAGGGGAAAACAAACTACTGTCAAAACTAAGGCTCTGTTGGGCGCCTGGGTGGCTCAGTGGTTTAGTTAAAGCCTCTGCTTTCGGCTCAGGTCATGATCTCAGCGTCCTGGGATCGAGGCCCGCATCGGGCTCTCTGCTCAGCAGGGAGCCTGCTTCCTCCTCTCCCTATCTCTCTGCCTGCCTCTCTGCCTACTTGTAATCTCTATCTCTGTGTCAAATAAATAAATAAAATCTTTAAAAAAAAAAACCAAAAAAACTAAGGCTCTGCTTCAGGTGGCTGGCTGGCTCAATTGGAAGAGCATGTGACTCTTGATCTCAGGGTCATGAGTTTAAGCCCCACATTGGGGATAGAGTTTACTTAAAAATAAAAACAAAAGACAGGTGCCTGGGTGGCTCAGTAGGTTAAGCATCTGCCTTCAGTTCACCCAGGGTCCTGGAATCCAGTCCCATATTGGGCTCCCTGTTCAGCAGGGAGTCTGCTTTGCCCTTTGTCCCTCCCCATACTTGCTTGCGTGCTCTCTCTCTCTCTCAAATAAATATATAAAATCTTTTTTTTTAAAGTTAAATTAAGGGCGCCTGGGTGGCTCAGTGAGTTAAAGCCTCTGCTTTCGGCTCAGGTCATGATCTCAGCGTCCTGGCATCGAGGNCTGGGATCGAGGCCCGCATCGGGCTCTCTGCTCAGCGGGGAGCCTGCTTCCTCCTCTCTGTCTCTCGGCCTACCTCTCTGCCTACTTGTAATTTCTCTCTCTGTGTCAAATAAATAAAATCTTTAAAAAATAAATAAATAAAGTTAAATTAAAATAAAAAACAAAACAAAACAAAAAACCACAAGAAAACCTAAGGCACTGCTTAATAATATGAAATGTCTTCAAGTATGTCAGTGGACACGATCAAAATTTTTTCTTTTTTTTTTTTTTAAGATTTTATTTATTTATTTGACACAGAGAGAGAGATTACAAGTAGGCAGAGAGGCAGGCAGAGAGAAAACAAAAAACCACAAGAAAACCTAAGGCACTGCTTAATAATATGAAATGTCTTCAAGTATGTCAGTGGACACGATCAAAATTTTTTCTTTTTTTTTTTTTTAAGATTTTATTTATTTATTTGACACAGAGAGAGAGATTACAAGTAGGCAGAGAGGCAGGCAGAGAGACAGGGAGAGGAGGAAGCAGGCTCCCTGCTGAGCAGACAGCCCGATGCGGGCCTCGATCCCAGGACGCTGAGATCATGACCTGAGCCGAAAGCAGAGGTTTTAACCCACTGAGCCACCCAGGCGCCCTACACGATCAAAATTTCTACAGTTAAGTCCATCTTGCAAGGCAGGGACTTGCATTCCCAATGCAAAATAGAAACTGTGAACTCAAACAGTGTGTGTAATAAGTGGAAAAAGGAAAAGACTGGAGAAAAATAAATACCTTTTCTCCTCAGACAGTCTTCAGGAAGGCCCATGCATAAATGTTCTTTGCTTGACTGCATCAGGAGGTCTTCCTGCAGGAAGAAAATCCAGTGGTTAGGGAAGATTCAGAGATACCTGAACTTGTGAATGCAAATTACCATCTGGGAAACTTCTTTATGACTCCTGGAAATCTGCTAGCAGTCAAAAGATTGGCAACTGAAGGAAACCTCAAATTTAAAGAAAATCAATAAAAACCGCTCTTCTCCAGAATTTGAGCTTGAAAGCAAAGTTTCCTGAGGTCCGGACAATAACAGCGGCTTAAAATGCTAACCCTATTAAATACCTTCTGAATCAAGAAACACATTGCTGCAACGTAACCTTAATTTCATCCATTTACATCCAAACTGGAAGTATCTCAATCCTCAACCATTCTAGAGATCATGTATGCATTTTCTTTCCAAACTTCTTAGAAGGGCTATTTTTTCTTTTCATCTCCCTTCACTGGAAGGAGAGCATGCAAAGGAGAACACCATCAATGACAACCAGTTTTCTCCAACAGAAGAAATTCAGAAAAATGGGAGGGGTCAGTGGCAGAACTGCATGTCATGGCAGCAAATGGCCTCAGGCCCCATGAGGGAAGGTTTACCAGCTAGGAGACACTGACAGAATGAAGATCGCTGCTTATGCTAAGCTCTCCCTCTGAGTCACTTCTTTTACCCTGCCCTAAGATTGAAGGTTATTTTCATACTGATTTAATTGGTAAGTACAAGATACTGACATGGTACACATCTAAATCCACGGAGAGTGGTATCATTACTATAACTTTTGATAATTTTTCATTATAACTTTTGATAAAGCACTTCAAACAAACTCAAAGCTAGCAAAAGCCATCTGGACCCTAAGCCAAGTTCTGTGGTGGAAACAGAACCCAGAACGGGGAGGGAAGATAAAAGCAATGGCAAGAACAGGCAGAAATAAAACATTATCACTGGAACTGAGAGCATGGACTATCGTATGTGAAGCAGGACTATTTTTTCATTTCCTCAGTGTGGAATACTTTTGCAAAGCATGAACTTAAAAACAAGTATCTCCCAGATAATTTATGGTAACACTACCATGTTTGACGAAGAAGTATGAGTTCTAGCATGATGCCAGACCGAACTTATTTGCAAAGGAGGAGAAGAGAAAGCTCTTACTTACCATAAAAGGAATCATGGAATTAGAAAATCACCACTGGGTGACCATTACAGTAATAATGATCTCAACCAACAATCCTCAATGGATGTTAAAACTAGTGGCTAAAAGTTTGAATGAGAAACAGAAATATTTACATAGTCTCAAAGTATCTCTCCATGAGATAACTAATAATTCCATAAAGGAAAACAGTAACCGCAATGGAGAAAGCTGGCAGACCCCACCTGAACCAAGTGATAGACTTCACCTCCCAGGAATGAAGCACCCCAAAGCCGTGTGCCTCCTGAGAGGATGGACCAAGAAGAACCAGCATCACTTCTGTGGGATTCCTGGTGCCAAAATGCATAATCAGAATCTAATCATGAGAAAACACCAGACAAGTCCAAATTGAGGGCAATTCTACAAAATAAATGGCCTGTATTCTTCAAAAGTGTCAAGGTCATAGGCTGAGGAACTATTATACATTATAGGAGATTAAAGAGACATGCCAATTGAATGCCACAAGTGATCCTAATTTTCCTAGACCAAAAAAACCCATTTTCTTTTACTTCAAAAGACATTAGAGCAACAACTGACCAAATCTGAATATGGTCTATAGATTAAATAAAAATACTTAGATCTGGGGCGCCTGGGTGGCTCAGTGGGTTAAAGCCTCTGGCTTCGGCTCAGGTCATGATCTCAGGGTCCTGGGATCGAGCCCTGCATCCGGCTCTCTCTGCTCAGCAGGGAGCCTGGTTCCCTCTCTCCCTCTGCCTGCCTTTCTGCCTACTTGTGATCTCTCTCTCTCTCTGTCAAATAAATAAATAAGAATCTTTAAAAAACAAACAAACAAACTTAGATCAGTGTTAACTGCTTGATTTTTAGCAACGTACTGTGGTCATGTATCAGAATGCTTTTGTCTGCTAGGAAATGCACATTGAAATATTTAGGCATCATGTCTGCAACTATACTCCCAAATTATTCAGAAAAAAAAGTGAAAGTGGTAAAATGTTAACATGTGAGGAATTTACATGAAGGGTATATGGAAATTCTTAGTACTATTTGTGCAACTTTTTTGTAAGTCTCAAATTATTTCAAAATAAGAAGTTACAGAAACATCTTTATTTGTAGTTACATTTGATCCTTTCTCCAAACGATACTTCTCTTGCTGTTCCGATTTTCAGGCTGAATGTTTCGGGTGTGACATTAGATGCTATTTAGAATATTTTTTCAGATTAATACTTCATGGAAAAGGCAGAGTGCTGGAATAAAAGATTATGGGATGAGGAGTTAGACAGGGCTCTGTTCCAACCTCAGGACTCCTACCTACTAGGTATATAGCACTAAGAACAAGCTTTTACAACTAACCATACTGACTCCTGCACCTGGAGGGGCTCCTGGAATTTTAGTTTTGCTCCACATGCTGCTGCTCTAAGGTTCTTAGCTGGAGGACTCAAAATACCCTGGTGGAGTGCCAAGCCAACTGCTTCAGCCATCTCCCCTTTTTGGTTAGGCATGATTTGTAATAGGGAAGGAGAGAAGCAGAAGCTAGGAGTAAGTGTGTCCCCTCTCCCTCTGCCTTGTTGACTTCTCTGTTTTGAATGAATCAACTTCCAAGATGAAAGTTCACATGGTTCCTTCCCTCACCATCAAGTGAGACAACTGCTATAGTTTATAATACGCTATTAGCTGTATAGAATAAGAATTGCCACAGAACAGTACCATTTCATTTTGCAAACTGACAGCAAACATTCTCTGCCTTGCACATCCAATATACCATGCTCCCGTCAAGTGATTGGAATCAAATCAACTTTTCATACTTCAAAGTTGTGGCAGGTTTTAGAAAGGTCTTGAAAAACCATTGTTACTGTTCATCTGTAATCTTATTTCCCATTAAAAGTCTATGTCCTGGAAAGGATGCAACTCTCTGAATCATTCCTGTGAGACTAGTTTAGAGTAGGAGAACAACACAAATGTCTCAGGGAAGGAAATGAATATACATCAGGCTCTTCAGCTTTTCACACAAGGTAAGTTACAAGCTCTTCAGGGCCTGATTTATCTCTGAGCTGTGAGCCCCGCTTGTAACCAGACTACACCGAACTCCTCTGAACTTGAGCTTCCTCAGCTGGAGGCAGAGGCAGATGAATAAGGAAGGGCAGTGACCGCCCTATATTCAGATGGGACTGTCTATACACTGAAGTATGCAATGACAGGGCAACAATATGGAGCAAATGAGATTCTTCCTACTACCTGGCCTTTGTGGAAACAGCCATGGTTATATTCATAGTGAAGAATACCCTGAAAATAAAAGAAACTTTTGTATCTCTAGGTGGATCTTTTGGTTTCCTGCCCCTTGCATATTTAGAAAGGAACAGCTGTTGAACAGTAACTGTAAATCATCCTTAGAGACCTTAAAAAGGAATTTTCCTTCATGTATTTCAATTCAGAGAAACAAATGGTGACTTTAAATAAGGCACTGATCACCTTAGTGGGGAGAAGCATTTGATAATAATCCCTCCCCCCCCATGATTATAATAATTAGGAGAAAGTTCTGTCTTAGTCTCAGCAATATGCCCCTGGTGCTTAGGGCAATTTTCTGTCACTTTTAACAACATGAGATGTCACAGGGCAAACCATCACCGTGGGGACAACAATGCCCTGGCAGACCTGGAGAACAGGTTATGGCCACCCGCTTTACTACTAACAGCATGAAGTTCAGACTTTTCCCACCTTTAAATCACCAACACTGAATTCTTTCCACCAAGATACCCGTTCAAGCAAATAGCAAGTGCCTACACTCAACCACAAATTTCATGTAGGATCACAGACTCTTAGAGTAAGATGTAAATAAACTGAATGGGCATTTACTTCAATGGGCTTTCATTTAAATGATGTCAAATAAATTGCACAAGATTGGGTCTCGATGAACATGCCATTAAAAACCAAGTTTCTCCAACAGCATAACATGGTTCAAGTGATCAACAGTCATTGTGCATCCTTAATTGATGTCTCCTGTCCAGACAGCTTCAAATATTTGTCAAAAATGTATACTGAAAAAAAAATGTATAATGACTCTTCATGTGTACAGATAATCAGATGATTAGATGTTGATGATTAGATGATCAGACTTTTTTTCTGTGTCTGTGTTGAGCACAAATAAAGTATCGTATCATGGAACCAAAGCTTTTATAACACATTCAACCCAGGCGCATCAACCGCTATGAGAGGAAAAAAAAAAAGTAAAATATATAAAAACTTAAAACACCCTACAGCTTATATCTAAGCACCAGGAAAAACAAAGAACAAGCATATGTTGAAGGGGGGGAACTACACACTGTATAAAGAATTTTTAATGTTAAAAATCATCTACGTGGAATATCACATACCCATCTCTATCTTATTTTTTTCTTTCTATCCTATTCTTAAATAACACTAATGTTGTCCACATCCTCGCTGTGCACCAGAGTTGTCGACCTTTGTCCTACAACTGAGTTCAGAGCTGAATTCTCTCTTTCACCATTCAGTCTGGCTCTTGCAGCTGTCCCTGTCACTGAGCCTGTTCTGATACTTTCCCCTCCTTCCTTTTTGCCTTTCTTCTCTCCTCCTCAATAACAGAGTGGTTTCCTGATCAAAGCACCAAATTATTAGTTTTAAGCTTTTATGCCTTTGACACAATCATAAGGCAGGAAAGAATTCTTTTCTTCTGGTTTCCCTTTTCACTACTGAAGTATTTCAATGATTGAAGTATTATTTCATGGTTAGAATATTTATTTTAATTTTTTAAAGTGGATCTTTAAAAAAAATGTTAAGTGCAGTCACATAAGGACAAAGACTGTATAATTCTACTTAGATGAGGGCGCCTGGGTGGCTCAGTGGATTAAAGCCTCTCCCTTCAGCTCAGGTCATGATCTCAGGGTCCTGGGATCGAGGCCCGCATCGGGCTCCCTGCTCAGCGGGGAGCCTGCTTCCTCCTCTCTCTCTGCCTGCCTCTCCCCCTACTTGTGATCTCTGTCAAATAAATAAATAAAATTAAAAAAAAAATTCTACTTAGATGAGGTCCCTAGAGTAGACAGATTCATAGAAAGAAGAATGATCGTAGCCAGGGATTGGGGGAGGGTGTAATGGGGAGTAAGCATTTAATGGGTACAGATGGGTTTCAGCTTGGGAAGATGAAAACAGTTCTGGAGATGGATGGTATTGATGGTTATACAACAATGTGAATGTGCTTAATGCCACTGAACTGTACATGCACAAATGATTAGAACGGTAAATTTTATGTTATGTGCATTTACCACAATAAAAAAAAACAAAAAAAAAGTTAACACCAACATTTAAAAATATATTGCTTCATAAAATAACACATATTTTGCTTTTCCTTTTAACAACCTATAATGACTTTAAATGAGATTAAACAAATCAATGAATTAAACAAATGAATTAGAACCAGTTTAGGCTTCATCAGAAACCATGATAAAGGAAAGTGCAAACTTCTAATTATAAAAATGAGTGCAGTTCTTCTCCTTGAACTGGGAAGTTCACCAAGCAAACTGGACTCTGTTAAATTCATTAGCTTCATACAATGCACGCCTTGGAAGCCTAGGTGGCTGAAGTCACTATAAAGGAAAGTGCAAACTTCTAATTATAAAAATGAGTGCAGTCCTTCTCCTTGAACTGGGAAGTTCACCAAGCAAACTGGACTGTTAAATTCATTAGCTTCATACAATGCACGCCTTGGAAGCCTAGGTGGCTGAAGTCACTACTTTTCCTGTCGTGATGGATTTTGGTCCAAACGGAACAGAGAGGAGTGGGTAAGTGGTAATCTGAGTATTCACTGTGCTGCAAACCTGAGGCAGTGCCCAACTGGGCCTCTCTGCTGGTTTGAGATGAGGAACAGCTAAAGGAAAAGAACTCTGTGGAATGCTGCTAAAGGCTATTAGAAATAAATCACAGAACCTCGAGATGGGAAAAGAACAGCTCTCAGGCTGCTTGTCCAAACTAGAACCCCCTCTGCTATATTCCTAACATTCAGTCACTCAGCCTCTTCATAAACATGACTTCCCCACACAACCTAACCCATTTCTAAACTGGCCTAGATGTGAAAAAAGTACCTTTCTTATTGACTTAAATTCTGTCTCCCTTAAATAAGAAGGGTTTTGACTATTATTATATTTAAAAATTTTTAATGTTTTTAAACAATTGATTTAGAGGTAATTTCCCTCAGATGTGTAAAAAAATTTAAAAAGTTTACAAATACTGTTCAAAAAATTTTCTGTAGTCTTCATCCAGCTTTCCTTAAAGCTAATATCTTACACATAACCACCATATAGTTATTAAGACCAGTAAACTACTATTAATATAATATTAACTACAGAATTTACTCAAATCCTTTTTCAGGACCTGGAATCGAGGCTCTCATGATGCATTTAGTCATCATGTCTCCTAAATTCTCCCTTAAACTGAGATAGTTCATATATTCATCTTTGTGACTTTGACACTTTTGAAAAGAAAGTCCCTCGATTTGGGTTTGATGTTTCATCAGTAGATTCTGGTTATGCAGTAGATCTGGGCAAGAATCTCACAGAAGTGATGCTGGCTCTTGGTGGATCCTCTCAAAAGATACATGGCTTTGGCGGGGGGGGGGGGTCTCATTCCTCTGGAGGTGAACTTCCAACACTTGGTTCAGATCTGTCAGGTTTCTCCACTGTGATTATTTTCTCCTTTGTATACCCTGTAATGATTCTGTAACTATGAAATTACTAAGTATCTTATGGGGGGAGATATCTGGAGACAATGTAAATACTTGTTTCTCATTTAAACTTTCAGCCACCCATTGAGGATTCTTGCTTGAGATGACTATTACTGTGATGGTTGCCAAATGGGAGATTTATTTCCATGATTCCTTTTATATTTATGAATCAGAATTCTTTAAGTGCTTTCTTTTTTCAAGTTATTTATTCAATTATTTTATATCAACATGGGCTCATGATACCTGCTTTATTCTCTGGGTTATAATTCGTTATTATCGTTATTTAAGCTCAAATTGTCCCAGTCTTAGCCCCTGCGAGTCCTTTCAAGTTGGCTCCTGGGTCCTTTTGTTATGTTTCCTAATTTTCTGAGCAATTAGCCATAAATTGTTCTTAGGTCATCTTGTATTTTCCCCTGTGGCCCTCCAAAACATTTCCCCAAAAAGTCTTGGTTCCTTTAATTGGAAAATGTTACTTAGAAACCAAGAACTGGGTGCTCACTGCTATGAGGTGTCACTGCCTCTAGATCCCACCTCACATACCCATAAGTACAGTTCTGTATCTATCTACATATATTAAAAACTCTATCTAGACCCCAAGTTACATACCCATACATATACAGTATACATTTCTGTATCTAGCTACATATATTAAAAACTGGAAGTTCGTACTGATAACTCCAATTCTAGTTCCACACCACAGGGTTCATTCTAGCACTCAATCCACCCCCATCTGTAATTTCATTTTGTTAGTGAGAAACCTGGCTCACTCTCATTATCCACAATATTTACCTATTTACTCAATCCCAGAACACATATACAACAGTTTAGGAATTGCTAAGCCAAACCCCTGTGAAAAACAAATTACTAAAATTTGGGGCAACTGGGTGGCTCAGCTGGTTAAGTGTCTGACTCTTGATTTCAGCTCAGGTCATGATCTCAGGTCAGGAGATTGAGCCTTGCACTGGGCTCTGCACTGGGCCTGAAGCCTGCTTAAGATTCTTTCTTTCTTCCTCTAGCCCTGCCTGCCCCTCCCCCACCCCTGCCTCCTTGCTCTCTCTCACCCTCAAAAAAAAAAAAAAAAGTTTTGGGCTTATTGGATTTAGATTTAAAAGTATAGTCAAAGCACTGTTTCCCAAAGATACTTGGGTTACTTTTCTTCTTCACCCCCCTTCCCTTAGTATGGTTTCATTATTCATTTGTAATACAGTTAAGAGTCATTTGTTAGAATTTTTAATTCAATTCTGGGTTCCCCTCACACCCTGGTTGTCTAATTATATTTCAAATAAAGACTTAGAACTATATAAAAAGATGTACTCAGAGAACTGTCACTTCCTCTTGTTCCTTCTATTTCCACACTCTCTACCCTGCTCTCACTGGCTTCTTATAAAGTAGCCAAACCCATTCATTTCTGCTTTATCCTTCCTATGTGTACGCGTGTGTGTTTTATACAAACAGGCAGGTACTTGGGATGCCTGGGTGGCTCAGTTGGTTAAGCAGCTGCCTTCGGCTCAAGTCATGATCCCGGGGTCCTGGGATCTAGTCCCGCATTGGGCTCTTTGCCCTGCGGGGAGCCTGCTTCCCCCTCTGCCTGCCGCTCCCCCTAGTTGTGCGCCTGCTCTCTGACAAATGAATAAAACCTTAAAAAAAAAAAAAAAGGGCAGGTACTTGTATATACTTATCTCCCCTTATTTCTTGAATGAAAGGATACAAACAGATGTTTACTTGCCCTTTGCTCTTTTCATTTACCAGTACACCTTAGCTTGTATAAGAGAGTTAACGGAGCAGGGCTGTTATCCTTAGATAGGCCTGCTTGCAAGAGTGGCCTTGGCTCATCTGGGAACTTAAGATTTTGGGAGAGTTTCCAACATTCCTTAATGGTAAAAGTGGTTCGGTACACCCATATGACAATGGGGTTTATGTTGAACACCTGCTTGCCTTCTGGAAGTCTGGAATTTTTGTATGTGCCAGGCAGCGGATGCCCACGTGACCAGCCCCAATAAAAATCCTGGGTTCTAAAAAGCTTCCGTGGTAGATCACATTTCACATGTGTTGTCACAGTTTGTTCCTGGAGAAGGCTGTGTGTGTGTGTGTGTGTGTGTGTGTGTGTGTGTGTGTGTGTGTGTGTGTGTGTGNGTGAGACTACAGTGGGAGATGACTCTCGGAAGCTACCACGTGGTATCTTCTGGACTTTGCACCAGCTTCCCCTTTGCTGACTGCTTTATATCCTTTGTTACANCCTGGTATCTTCTGGACTTTGCACCAGCTTCCCCTTTGCTGACTGCTTTATATCCTTTGTTACAATTAAACTTAGCTACAAATATGACCATGTACTGAGTCCTGTGAGTTCCAATGAATTCTGAAACCTGGAGGTGGTCTTGGGGAGCCACGACACACCTGGAAATCCCTCCATATCAGTACATAGAGATCCTCATTGATTATTACAGGGGCATAGTGCTCCATGTATAGTGTACCATATATACACCATGGTGTATTCAAACTTTCTCCTATATGTGGACATTTAGGTTGCTTCCAACATTTTGCAATGCTGCAAATAGTAACTTTGGGTATATGTATTTCTATAATTTGGGGGTGTCTATTCAGGATAAATTCCTAGAAATAAGAGTGCCAGGTCAACACGTCAGAGTATATGCTTTCTGGTTAGGTGCAGCCAAATTCCTCTTTTGAAAGGTTGGATCAGTATGCATTCCCACCAGCAACATGTGAGAACACTTTTCCTCATGGCCTTGCCAACCAGATAGGTTGCCATAATTTTTCATTTACTTTAATCTAATAGGTAAAAAGTGGTATTTCAACCATTTAAAATTACATTTCTCTAATTATAACTGAGGTTGACCATCTCTTCATGTGTTTAAAAACACACACATGAACATACACACATGCACACAAACGAGTCATCTATTCAAGTCTTTCCTTCATTTCTCAATTGGGTTTTCCATTCCTCAATCTAAGAGTTCTTTATCTATTAGTGGGGTGCCTGGCTGGCTTGGTCAGTAGAGCATACGACTCTTGATCGAACTTCACACTGGGTGTAGAGATTATTTAAAATTAAAATCTTAAAAAGAGAGAGAGAGAAAGAGAATTCTTTACGGGGTGCCTGGGTGGCTCAGTCAGTTAAGTGTCTGCTGTCAGCTCAGGTCATGATCCCAGGGCCCTGGGACTGAGCCCCACAGTGGGCTCCCTGCTCAGCGGAGAGCCTGCATATTCCTCTCCCTCTGCCCCTCCCCTTGCTTATAAACTCTCATTAAAATAAGATATTTTTTAAAAAAGAGAGTTCTTGGGGCGCCTGGGTGGCTCAGTGGGTTAAAGCCTCTGCCTTCGGCTCAGGTCATGATCTCAGGGTCCTGGGATCGAGCCCCAAATCAGGCTCTCTGCTCAGCAGGGAGCCTGCTTCCTCCTCTCTCTCTGCCTGCCTCTCTGCCTACTTGTGATCTCTCTCTCCGTCAAATAAATAAAATCTTAAAAAAAAAAAAGAGTTCTTTATATATTAGAGAGATAGGTCCTTCTCTGTGATATATACTTCAAAATGTTCCCCTAATTCATCAGTTGTGTTTTGTCTGTGATGGTTTGCCAATCTAGCAAGAATTCTTATCTTGATGTCCAAGATGTCTGGGCTCGGAAAACCTTCTGAAATAGTAGTCTACTTTTATGAGAGATATGCAGCATTCATTCAGATTTTCAAAGTGTCCTGTGACTTGAGAATGACTGAGCTATGACTATGTCTTCTACGGAGCCTAACTGTGCCCAACAGAATCACTTCTGCTTGACAGCTTTGCAAATTCTCGAAGGCTTCTCTTGATTCTTATTTAATAGCGACTGGCCTCCAATGGTGTATTTTCAGGTTTTGTCATTAGTGTGAATTCTTTATCATGAATGCATTTCTGGTTTTCTATCTCTTCCTACACATGATACATGTGACACCAGGCTCAGCATGGGGAGGAGAGGACAGGATCCAGTTTGGCCAGTAATCCCAACTCTGACACATTCCTTGCTTTCCCTCTGTCCTCCCCACCCCAAGGGCATCTTGAGCTAATCTGAGTGCTGGGGGGGGAGAGGGGACTGTGAGTGTGATAGTCTAACTATAGTCCAACCAACATACAACAGACTACAACTGCTACTGTTCAGTCCAGGTAACACATTTCTGTTCATGTACATTCTTTTAAGAGCAAATTGGCTTTTCTTGGTGGCTATCCTACAAAGTCAATTCTAATTGACTAGCTAAAATCTATAGGTCTTTTGTTTCTCCAAAAGTACTACTGCTTTTTTTTTTCCCACTTATGAAGTTCACTTTTTGGAACCAAGTAAAAAAGTCTCACATTTATATCTATTAAATTTTGTTTTGCTTTACACAATTCGAAATAGTATTTATCTCTGGTGGAGCTGGGATGGAGAAAGGGACAGTAATTTTCTAGATCTTAGGTTGGGAGGCATATACGTATGTGTGTATGTGCTGTATTCATTATGTACTTCATAATTTATGTTTATGTACTTTTATTTTATACCAAATATTACATGAAAACTTCAGCAAATTATAGAAATTTTCATCTTGTTAGACTGAGCCCACCATATCAAGAAGTAAGACACTTTTAGATCCTGAATCTGTTACCTCACTTTTTTTTTTTAAGATTTTATTTATTTATTTGACACAGAGAGAAAGATTACAAGTAGGCAGAGAGGCAGGCAGAGAGAGAGAGAGAGAGGAGGAAGCAGGCTCCCTGCTGAGCAGAGAGCCTGATGCGGGCCTAATTCCCAGGACCCTGAGATCATGACCTGAGCCGAAGGTAGAGGCTTTAAGCCACTGAGCCACCTAGGTGCCCTCCTCACTTACATTTTTAAGGGTAGGTTATCATAGCATAAAATGTGATATGTTACTTAATTATTGCTACCTAAAGATTCACCTATTCTGAACTATGGTCAATGTATGAAGCCTATTAACAGCAATCAATTTTGCCCTGTAACCTGTGTAAACAAATGACATCTTCATAAGGTGGGAAATGGAACTTAGCCCAGAAAGCCCAGGCAATATGAATTTATTTGTGGGTCTAGAGTGGGGGTTGGCAAACTATAGCCCATGGGCCAGGACCTGTGTTTATAAAACAGTTTTACTAATATACGCCACATTCATTCATTTATGTATTGTCTATCCCCGCTTTCATGCTACAAGGGCAGAACTGAGTAGTTTTGACAGACCCTATGGCCTACAAAGTCGAAAATATTTATTAAATGGCCCTGTATGGAAAAAAGTTTGCTGAACCCTGGTCTAAGGCACCATCCAGAGGAGAAAGTAAGTTTTCTACTGTATGTGGCAGGTATATTCCTTTAGGAGTCTTGGTTCCTCAGGCTATCCCAGCTCACTAATCATTAGTCTTACCTACCTGAACCCTATTACTCTAATTTCATACTTACAAAGAGAGATTTGATTTCCCATGTAGGCCTGCCTACAGGAAGAAGACATGGCTGATCAGCCAGTGTGACCATTCCTACCAAGTAATGATTCCACTTTTCACTGTGAAATTGAAGAACTGGCTTTCTGATTCATACTTTAGTCTCTCATGAAGTGGATCAGCATGGGTCAGTCCTTTGGAGATGATAACCTCTGATATACTAAAAAATAAAAGTGAAGTTTCTGGACCTGCAAAGCTAAGGACAAGCTCCTGAAACATGGAGATCTCTCTAGGGTATCCATCCTATGAAGCCCTACCTGGGTCAGCAGAGTCCCTCAGAGAGATTTCTGTCACATGTCCCTCCATCCTATTTGTGATGCTACCAAAACTTAAGGAATGAGTACCCATCATTTCTTAAAATCAGATGCATAAATATCACGACTACCATGAGACTCAACATTCCACATACGGTAGCTGCTTCAGAGAAGTGACACTTTTTCATTAGATAAGCACTTTCTCTCAAGTGTCTGATGTGACACAAATGTTTTAAAAAATCATCAAAAGAAAGTTAACATCAAACTCAACATTTTGGAAATGTTTCAAGAGCAAATCATAAGCTACCTGTCAGCATCTTTACTTCATCATGTGAAGTGTTACTCTGGAAAGCTGTCATTCACACTCATCTGAATTGAGATCTCATGTCTTACCTGACTTAGGCTGATCTTTTCTTCAGCAGCTGTGGAATGTTGATGTGGGTCTTCCTTTGCTCCCTCACAGGGGTCTCTTACAATTTCCGCCTGGTCCCCTTGATCTCTGAAGACCTTTAGCTCCATGCTCTTGGTTTTCTCTTCCCTATCCAAGATCCCAGAAGCCACAGAACCTCCTGCTGTGGAGTCCACCAGCCCACACCGCCCAGGTTCACCCCCATGATCCAAGGTGCCAGAAGTTTCTTCACAACAACTTTCCGCATGAGTCCTCTGCAGCTCCAAGGGCAGTGCCCTACTCTGACTTATAAGAGAGCTTGAGGCTCCGGGTTTTACATCTGGAATCACGCTTGGCTCAGGGTCAGCATGAAGCTCTTTGGAGACACTCACAGGGAGTTCAGAGTATAATTCCTGTACCACGGCAGACATGGAGGAATCAAGTGGAACTGGCTGAGTCTCTACTCCGGATGACAGCATTAGGGCAGATGGAAGATTATGGAGTCAAGTCTTTTACATCAAACGGTTCACCCTGACACAAATCAAAGGAAGGGATAAAAGTTTAAAACCTTGCAGGGTAGAAGAAAGCTGTTTCAGCTAAAACTGGCTAAAATAAGGACAAAAAAAATTCCACCTCAAATGCTGACAACATCTGGCACCAAAACACCTTCCTTAAAGACTGTGAATTAGTGGAAAAATAAGTACTTTAAACCTTTAAAAGGGCGCCTGGGTGGCTCAGTGGGTTAAAGCCTCTTCTTTCGGCTCAGGTCATGATCTCAGGGTCCTGGGATCGAGGCCCGCATCGGGCTCCCTGCTCAGCGGGGAGCCTGCTTCCCCCTCTCTCTCTCTGCCTGCCTCTCTGCCTCCTTGTGATCTCTCTCCCTCTGTGAAATAAATAAATAAAATCTTTAAAAAAAAAACAAAACCTTTAATAGACATCTGTCTAATCTCAATTGAAATACTGCCTTATGAATAATTCTCAATTTAAACCTGGAGAGCCAGCAAATGTGGATGAGAATAAGATATGTCTGAGCATCCAAGGATAGAAATCATGTAAGTTAGAAGATAAAGATGATTTTCTACTTGTTTTCAGGGCATGAACCTTGCCTGTTGTGTTCATTGCTGGATCCCCACTGCCTTGGGGGTGCTTGGCATATAGAAGGTACTCTGTAAATATTTGCTCAATGAACATATACCAAGGGATTCTGAGGAATTTAACATACTGACTTTTCCTCAAGAATAATTCTCTGTAAAAGAAAGTTTAGAGACAACAGAACTTCATTCCTTTATTGCTTACCAAACACTTGAGCTGTGTCTACACACTGGCACAAGACACTACTAAACCAAACCTTTAGCAGAGTCCTCTCTGACTTCTATTCAGCATCTTGAGATTTTCCAAGTGCCTTCACAGACACAATTAATTCAATTCTCACAACCCTGTGAGCAAAGTAGATCAGCTATCACCATACCATTACAGATCCTAACACCACACTGAAGAGGTAAAAGTGACCTGCCTAAAATACTATAGGGTTATCTGAGGAGAGATGGGGGGATACAAGGGGTTTCCACAGTGTTGGGAATGTTTCACCTCTTGCACTGAATAGTGGAAACATGAGTTATTTTCTAAAATATGCATATTTGTGTAGTTCATAAAACTACATTATTAAAGTTGCACGCGCGCGCGCACACACACACACACACACACACACACACAGCTAGGAAATGGTACACTTGGAACTAGGGTCCAAGTGATTGGTAACTTTTCCATTTTAGTCTACCAAATGTGGGTAGTTTCCACAACAAAATTCACTTTGATCTGACCAAGGTAGTAACTGGCTAACCAAATAAAATACTACATGCTTTCATTCTTAATACTTTCCCTAATCTTAACAAAAGAAGAGAAAACGTGAGGAATTTCTGGCAACTGAGTTCATAACAAGGATTTACCTGAGGGTACTGATGGCAAATCCCTCTGGCCAAAATGCACACAGGAAAGGATGTGTCGGAAAGCCAGCGAATTTCTACTACCACTTTCTAACACCATCTTATCCCAAAATAAACATACATATAAGCAAAATCCATTGCTGGCTATCAAACTGTTTTGACTATTGAGCTGTCTCACCTTCTTTCAGCTGACTACATTCAGACTTCTGAGCAGGAGGGACTCTCCAACATACCATGTAAATTGTTACAACTCAGTTTCCTTGGACATTGTCTATATTCCTGCCCAGGTTTTCTGGGGGAGCCCACACATGCCACTTATACAAAAGGCACTTGCTCTGCCTCCAGGTCAAGAAGCACCTGCTCCTTGAATACTCCTGGGTTTACAATCTTTCCTCCTTGCACAGAAGATCCCATTCATTGACCTGTGCTATCAAGACTGAAGCTGGGGGTTGAGGCAGGACTAACGACAGGGCCTTTCATTTTGGAACACTCTGCCTTTCTGGTTTTCCAACCTGTGGTGGATAAGTTCACTTACTCACATTCCTATGCTTTCATTCACTGGGTGTCCTTAATGTTTTGAAGGACTCCTCCTCAAAAGTAAAAGTATAATACTAATTTAAATATTAGAAATCACAGGAAATCAGACTGCTGGTCCACTAAGTTCAGAGAGCACAGGAAGGCTGATGAAAGAAACTGAATCCAAAAAAGCAGCAAGGACAGATAAACTGTTGTATCCAGGAGTACGGTGAGAATCAAATGAAACATTTTCGTAAATGGTGCTGACAGAAATATATCCTTTTTGGAGCTACAATCTTCCCCTTTCTCCTCTAGGTCCTGAATATTTTTAGAGACACTTAAGACTTTAGGCCACTTAGAGAGAGAGAGAGAGAGAGAGAGAGAGAGTGTATGTGGGGGTTAACAGCTAAAGCAGAATTGCTACTGGATGCCAAAGAAAGGGAGGAGGTGCTCAATTTTCATTTGGTTCAGTTTCCCTTTTGCAGCAACAGATACAATCCAATTTTTGGTTATCACGCCACATACAGACCAGAAGAGTAAGTCCAGGAAAGGATACTGTAGAAGAGCAGGTTTGTTGACGGAGATGGGCTCTCCGGGTCTCTTGCCCCCATGTGCTCAAGAGCTCCTTTCCCTTACCTGCCACTAACGTGTGAGTGTTCTCAAAAGTTTAATCCTTGATATGCCTCCCGTTCCAGGCTTCACTTTTTTGATGACCTCACCTTTTTTGCAGCCTTTCTGCTATGTGGATGACTCAAATTGTCCCTTTAAGTATAGGTGACCACATAAGCCAACAGTTCCACTCCTAGGTACACATGCACAAAAACTAGGACACAAATGTTCATAGCAGCACTATTCACAAAAGCCAGAAAGTTGAAACAGCTTATATGCCCATCAACTGATGAATGGATAAGCAATGTGGTACATCCATCCAATAGAATATCACTTGGCTGTAAGAAGGAAGTAAATACTGATCTGTGATACAATATGGATGAATTTTGAAGACATTATGGTAAGTAAAATACATCAGTCAAAAAGAACCATTTAAGATCTCATATGTATAAAATATCCAGAGTCAGCAAATCTGTGGAGTTGGAAAGTGAATAAATGGTTCCTTAGTGAGAGCTTGAAAAACTGGGAGTGACTGCAAATAGAGTTTCTTTTGGGGGCATAAAAATGTTCTAAAATTGATCGTGGTGATGGTTACACAACTCTGTGACTATCCTAAAAACCACTAAATTGTACAGTTTAAGTTGCTGAATTGTATGATGTGTAAATTATATCTGAAAGCTGATTTAAAACAAGAACAAAAACACCTGTCCCCAGCTCCCATCTTTTCTCAAATTCCTGACCTATGTTTCATTTATAAGGATGGTACCCCTCCCAAACTTAACAGGTCTAAGACAGAACCCACTCAACCCAATGAATAACTGAGTCTTACTACATACAACTATCAGAAAACAAGGATGAGTAAGATGTTTTCAGTAAACTTACATGCTTATTTTTTATCCCGTTGCCTGAGTAACAACATCCCCACTATTCTAGAGCTCAGACTTGAACCCCCAGACACAACTGTATCTGACCTTTCACCTATTGTTCCATTAGCTCTTGTAATCCACAGACTCAACTCCTGTGGTGTCTCTAACAAATCCCACTCCTTTCCATCACCATGGTCCTAATTCAAGATTTGTTTCAAACACAGGATCATACACAAATACACATTTACTAACAGATCTGTATCATGAAGAGGCAATATTGATAATCACATAGAATGGTTCAAAATAATCTTCAAGGAAAATAGTGCCATTAAGTTTCTTATACACCAATCTATGCTGCAAACTGGCATTGGCCAAAACAGAATTTTAAAGGTTTGGTTCCTCCCAAATAACTTCCAATTTACAAAAGCCAAACACCACAAAGCTACCACCTCTTGGATCTTCTGTTTGGAAAAGATATAATTTTAAGAATTTTCAACCTGTAAAACAACTAAGCACATTGGCTACTGAAGCAAAATAGACTTCTCTCCTTTTCTCCTTGTCCCATCCTGGGTCCTTGAGTTTCTGAGCAGTATCTGCAGTTGAGTCACCCAGAACAGGGGAGAGTCTCAGCTGGAACCCTTAGAGTTGAAGTAATATTTAGATGTAAGCCTAGAGCAGCAGATTAAAATTATTCTCAGCTCACTAGCTTGCACCACCAAACTCTTATTTTAGCCAACTATCAAAATACTGGTAATGCCACAGACTGCAGGAACAGAACAAAATTTTAACAAGACATTCAAATTCTTTAAAACTAAATGTCTAAATCCACTGGAACAGTTAAAAATGATGCTGTAGAGAAACAACTGTACAAAGGAGGCTGCCTGGGATAGTTTATCAAACTAAACATCAAAACTCTTTTATTTTGGTAAAATATGCACATAGGAAAACTGAAAGAATATAATCCAAATATTAACAGTATTACCCTGGGTGAGAAGGTCACCAACAACTTATATGTTGTACTTTTTTTTTCTAACGGTATGTATTACTTCTGTTAAAACATTTTTAAACATTATTTCTCAAGTTCCAAACAGGAATAAAGAATAACTGCAAAGTGCATTATCCCTTTATCTTTATCAGTATCTTTCCAAATGTCAGGTCTCTGCCTCAACCATAAAAGTTTTTACATTAAAGCGTTAAGTAAACTTGAAGAGGAAACAGTGAGTTATGCATGCTCATAAAATGAAGGCAGGGATTTATAGCTTAATCCTTACTAATGACTTATAACCAACCTACCGGGTGAGCACACTGGGTAATTATTAGTTTAAGGTATAAGCAAAAAAATAAATCATAGATTCACAAACAACTCTTGCCAGCTGCTACTAGCTTGTCATCTTAACCGTGACACAAATGAGAATTAGAATGTTCAGGGAATGGACTTATCCCTGAAAAAAGACCCATATTTATAGGGAGTATGCAGTAAAGTTATCCCAATAAAAGAAGAAATTCTTTTGAACTGAGAACAATCATCTCAAAACCTTTCCACGTCAAATGCAACAGCAATGCTGGGAAGCAGTCTAGTTGCTGGTCTTCAAATTGGGAGATCAAGGTCCCTATCCTGCTGGCTGAATGGCCTTGAATGTGTCACTTAACTTTTCCTGGGCTTGTTTTTCACATGTAAAATGAACAAGTTAAACAAAATAACCTCAAAGGGTCCTGCCTCCCATAAAAATCCCATGACTCTAAATGATAACTTTTCTATTTCTCTTTGTTTCTCAAAGTATATCTACAGATACCAACAATGGTGGTAGAGTTCCAACTAAGCCCCACTGGCTTACACAGCCCCACTGGCACTCAGGACTTACACACAGAAAGCTTTTTCTTAGTGGCAGCATTAATTCCTATCCTACCAAATAACAAAAACATGAAAAAAAGAAAATAAACTACCAATGAAAGATTAACACGGCAGCTCTCAATCTCATTAGAATACATTTTATAATACCGAAAAACTGACAAAGTGGCCTTTCAGTTTAGTAGTTCAAACACTCCCTAAAACAAAAGTTCTGGGGTTACAAAGTTTATAGCAATAAGTAAAACCAGGAGAAAAAAGAATCAAACAAAGAAAACAGCGGAACAGAAAACCATGTGCCCAATAATCCCCAGTGTGAAGGTCTCCCCTCCCTTTAATTCCAACGCAAAAAGGTTGCTCAAAACGAAGAACAGTTAATACCAGGCGCTGCCACACTTGTGTCAAGGGACAATACTCACAATATCGATCAGGCCCTCAGAAGTTCACAACACTCCTTTCACCTTGAGAAAGGGGCTTTCTTTTCCAAGATTCGGACACTGTAGCCAATGCCTCCACGAAGGCATTCGGAGAAGGGGCCTCTTCTTGAGAGACAGAGAAAGAAGAATCTTTTAACGAGATCTCTAGACAAACAGAAAGTCGGGTAGGGAAGTCTATATACTAAACAGGGCCCAGCTCTTCAACGTGGGAGTGTGCAGGAAATCTCAAAAGCATCAAGCACTGTTTCCCTTTTCCTTCCTTTATTAGCATGCAGAAAAAGGATCCCTCTGCCTCCACATGGGGAGTGAAACAGCGAAAATGCTCCTGATTTCTGACAAAGGCTTTCTGCATAAAAGATTTTCATTTCTTTTTCAAAGAAAGAGGAGAAGGAAACCATCTGTGCCATTCTAAATACTCTGCAGGAAAGAGTCCCCCTCTCAAAGGTACAGTCTTATTATTTTTCTTGGGAGAGAAAGAGAAAACAAGTTGGAAGCTCTTTTTGAGGAGGGGGAGGTGTGCAGATAGCAGGAAGCTTTTTAATCACTACAGCAGGTAGGGGGAGTGGGAGAGGACATCTCTAACCAGTCAGGAAGTGATAGCTTCTGTGGACAAAGGGAAGGCTGGCTTTTAGTATCAGTCCTCCCTCCCCCTTGGAGTACAGACCTGTTTCCAAAAACAAAATCTTTTCTCTTGATTATTCTGAGGCCCTTTGTTAATCTGGGGAGCACGGAAGAATCTAAAGGGAGTAGAAATGCCTCTTTCTCCACTCCGGGGTGGGGAAAAGTCTCCTTCCCAGAGAGAAAGGATGGGTTGAACACCTGTGATGTGGGGGTGGGGACAGAAGGAAGCATGCATGGAAAAATCTGGGTCTCTATGGAAGATACTAGTTTTCTTTCTTTAAAAACAACAGCAGCAGCAGCAGCAAATTAAGTAACGACAGCAACAATTTACCAAAAGCTTATTATGTCCTAAGCACTTACACAAATTCTCCCTTAGCCCTGAAGACAATGCTCTCTACAAAGAGGACCCAAATTAGAGATGGGCTAATTGAGACTGAGAAAGGTTAAACAACTAACCAAGGTCACGAAGATGGGAAGTGGGAGACAGACTTGTAACTACCACATTCCAGACGCCATGCTCTTAACCGTGCAAGGGAAAGGAGCTCACTGCACACCAGGAGACTTGAGGGAGAGAAGCGAGCCTCCCCCTGTGGACGTGATTGGGGGAAGGGGGAAGAGACTGACTTCTAGTACCACAAAGTAAATTCAGGGTCTTCCTTCTTATAGCTAGGGGTAAAGGTGAAAAATAAAAGAAAAAAGGTAAGTCTCTCTTTTATAGGGAAGGAAGACGCCCTCCCCCCAACACTTTTAGGCAAGTTGAGTCTCGGTCTTCATCGAGAGCGCTCACCAAATCGGGGGAAAGGGCTTGTTGAAGGGTTACCTACTACCCCTCCTATTGAAATAAGTTTCGAATCGCCCTCTCGAACCCCGGGAGCGGGTATCGCACCGCTGACAAACGCGCAGGAGCTGGGGAAGAGCGTACGCCCACAACAAGGGGCGTCGCCCTCCTCGAGAAGTTGGGGGTCCCCCGCCGTATCGAGGTTGAAGAGGAGTATCTCTCCCCCGTCGGAGCCATGACTCGGAGAAGCCGTTTCCCCCTCGCGGCGCGGGGCCTGGTCTCCTCCCTCTCCCCGGGTCGTTCCGCCGCCCGCAGAGCAGCCTCCGTTCCCTTCGGCGCCCCAAAAGGGAGGGGAGCCCGGGTTCCCCCTCAGCCTGCAACGCCCGGCGGAGGGTCCCCTCAGGATGGAGTGGGGCGGGACGGCTGCGCCCGAAGCCTTCCTGCCCCCGGCCTCTTACCCTGAGGCCTGCTCCGCGGCCCGCGCTCGCCCAGCCAGCCCGGCCTTTGCAGCCGCAGCCCCGTCGCCGCCAAAGCTACCTGAGCCTACCGAGCCGAGGGAGCCCGGAGGCGCTCCAGCCGCCACCGCCTCTTCGTCTCTATGGTTTTCTGCCTCCTCGCCTCCCCCCTCCACCCCGCACTTCCTCATCCGGGGCCCGAGCCAGCCAGGCGGGCTCACCCAAGTCCCGGCCCCGTAAGGCGCGCGCGCAATCCTAGGGGCGGCTCTTCCCGCGTCGGGTCTCGGCCCTGGGCCGGCCCCAGCAGCCTTCTGCCCCGCCCCTGCGGCCCGGATTCTTAAAGGGGAACGCACCTTTTGCCTCCGCTCCTAGTGAGCCCTGGGGCCTTTTGTCTCCACTGCTGCTACCCCGGCCTAGTCCACTCTTTCCCTGGCCCGAATGGCTGCAATTCTGGGGAACTCTCACTGGCAGCCCAGGCGATCTTTTTATAACTTGAATCCATGTCAGTCCCCTGCTCCTTCTAACCACACTGACCACTAAATCTAAGAGGCACCTTTGCCTCCAGTCCTGCAGGGCATCTTGTTTTAATTTCTTCAAGGATTAAACACTGGCTGAAATTGCCATGTTGCATCTGTTTATTGATTCGTTCATCATCTGTCCCTTCCCATGCTTGTTCATCATTCTGGTCAGCACCTAGCATGGTGTCGGTCACAAACGTTCAACAGACATTTGAAGGAAGAAAGAAGGTTTATTCAAAAGGGAATCAAAGGGGCACTTGGGTGTCTCAGTCGGTTAAGTGTCCAACTCTTGATTTTGGCTCAGGTCATGATCACAGGGTCATGGGATCAAGCCAGTGTTGAGCTCCATGTGGGGCTCTGTGCTTGGTGGAGAATTTGCTTCAGATTCTCTCTCTCCCTTTCCCTCTGCCCCTTCCTCCTGCTTGTGCACAATCCCTCTCAGATAAATAAACACGTCTTGGGATGCCTGGGTGCGTCAGTTGGTTTAGCATCTGCCTTTGACTCAGGTCATGATCCTAAGGTCCTGGGATGGAGTCCCAAATTGGGCTCCAGTCCCACATCGGGCTCCCTGCTCAGTGAGGGGTCTGCTTCTCCCTTTGCCTGCTCTGCCTGCCACGTCCCCTCCTGGTGCTCTCTCTCTCTCTGACAAATGAATAAATAGAATCTTAAAAAAAAAAAAAGCAAGTTTAAAAATAAACAAATCATCTTAAGAAAAAGGGGGGATTAAGGAAGTTAGAGAATGAAGTCAACTTGATCTAAATCACATAGACTTGTATTAAACACAGAAATCTGTTGCTTTTTGGAACTTATCTGCCTGGCTGACTATAGAACTAGAGGTTTGGAGGTTTATGGAAGATTTTAATTCTCTCTCCTCTGATCAGGGTATCTTTGAGCCAGTCAACATGTGGACCATTTTGGCCAAGATAGTGGTTTTCCCACTTTTGGTCAGGGCTGGAGATAGATAAACCCAAATGCCAACTCTGTTATTTTACACCCGAGTGCATAGATCATCTGTATATATGTACAATTCATACATAGACTAGTACAGATCATATTGTGATGATTTAACTAGAAATTCACTTTAAAACATTGCTACCTTTACAGTATCCACATTGTCCAGTATTTCCTCAGGCAACTACCTGCCTATAGAAGGGGAATCTGAGAAACCCAGTATTACTGGTTTGTCTTTTTGCCTCAGGCTCTAGCATGACTGTCCAGCACCACTACTGATCTTGACTTTATTTTATTTTAAAAGAATTATTTATTTATTTAAGGGCAGGGACAAAGGGAGAGGGAAAGAGAATCCTCACTCAGACTCCCCACTGAGCAAGGAGCCTGACACAAGACTCAATCCCATAACCCTGAGATCATGACCTAGCCAAAGTCAGGAGTCGGACACCCAACTGACTGAGCCACCCAGATGCCCTGATCTTGTCTTTATTTCAAAATGTGATATTTTGGGGGCTCCTGGGTGGCTCAGTCAGTTAAGCATCTGCCTTCAGCTTGGGTCGTGGTCCCAGGATCCTGGGATTGAGCCCCACCTCAGGCTCTCTGCTTATCAGAAAGCCTGCTTCTCCCTCTCCATTTTTCTACTCTCCCTGCTTGTCCTCTCTCTCTCTCTCTCTCTCTCTCTCTCTGTCTCTCTCTCTCTCTCGATCTGTGTCAAATTAAAAAAACAACAACAACACAACACCTTTAAAATGTGATACTTTCCCGGCGCCTGGGCGGCTCAGTTGGTTAAGCGTCTGCCTCTGACTCAGGTCATGATCCCAGGGTCCTGGGATTGAGCCCTGCATTGGGAGCCCCGATCAACTGAGAGCCTGCTTCTCTCTCTGCCCCTCTCCCCAACTTGTGCTCTCTCTCTCTGAAATAAATAAAATCTTTTTTAAAATGTGATATTCTGTTAATAGTGGGTTTTCATATTAATTTTTACCTAAAAAAATATATTAAATATTATTTAACTTGTTCCCTGAGCTTTTTTTGACACCTCCTTAACATTTTGTGCCCTAAGGCAAATGTCTCACTAGCCTTACCCACCTCACCCAAGTCCCAACTCTGCTCCTAGCTCTGTATTAGGCACAAAGAGGTCCAAAGGAAGCAGCATATATATCATTCAATCCCCTCAAAGTCGAGGAAAGCCAGTTTCCTTTTTTTTTTAAAGATTTTATTTATTTATTTCACAGAGGGAGAGAGGTCACAAGGAGTCAGAGAGAAAGGCAGAGAGAGCGGGGGAAGCAGGCTCCCCGCTAAGCAGGGAGCCCGATGCGGGCCTCGATCCCAGGACCCTGAGATCATGACCTGAGCCGAAAGCAGAGGCTTTAACCCACTGAGCCACCCAGGCGCCTGAAAGCCAGTTTCCTAATCAATTCCATGCTTTTCAATAATACTCCGCATTTATATATAACATTTTAAATTATTTTAATTTGAAAGACCTAATATAACATGTTCATTTCATTTGGGTTTTTTTTTGCAGTTTATTTTTATTTATTTATTTTTTATTTGACAGAGAGAGAGAGAGAGAGAGAGAGAGAGAGAGAGAGAGAGAGAGA
>LNAC01000016.1:7591128-7608495 GCA_002007465.1 Ailurus styani | reverse complement strand
TGGTCTTCAAATACCTTGTGAACAAGGAGAAACATGTACTTCTCATTTCCATCTGAAAAGGGAGAAAACTGAGAAAAGAGATTTTGGTGTAAAGCCACACTGACAAAAACAGGCTATTGTGCAGGTGGTTGTAGCACAGTGATCTTAGAATCAAGAATCCCCTAGACTAGATCCCCAGTCCAGGAACTAACTGCTCCAGCTGTCCCTAATCTTGACCAGGTTTGACAACTTTTCAAAAAGCTCAAAACCTATTAAGGTTTTGTTGTTTTTTAAAGACTTTATTTATTTATTTGACGGAGAGAGGGGGAGAGAGAGAGCAAGAGAGCACAAGTAGGCAGAGCGGCAGGCAGAGAGAGAGAGGGAGAAGCAGACTCTTCACTGAGCAGAGCCTGATGAGGGTCTGGATCCCAGGACCCTGGGATCATGACCTAAATGGAAGGCAGGCTCTTACCCAACTGAGCCACCCAGGTGCCCCCTGTCAGGGTTGTTTTTTGTTTTTGTTTTTGTTTTTGTTTTTACAAGTTTTTGCCAAATTAAAAAGTGAAATATTTGCAGTTCTAAATATGACACCAATTATAGACATCTCTCAGGAGATGGAATCAAATTTCCATGAGGGCCAGGGAGAGAGAATCCCATTAGTCCCTCTGGGATGGAAGGACTTCCCACCAGCCACTGCAGCTAACAAAACAGTTAGGGGGATCTGAATGTGTCCACTGAATTAGCAACATTAAAATCTTTCATAGTTAACATTTTATCCCTGAAAGTTTTTGCAACTGTTGCAGTCCACTTGATTACATTTTTACTTATATAAAAAATTACAATTATTTTATAGTTTTTTAACTTCTGAATCCTAAAGTAAAAGTATGGATACTTAAAGAAGCTCCTCTCTTCACATCCTCCCCCCGCCCCGCCCCGCCTTCTCCCACTCAGGTCTCCTTTGTGTTATGCGACCTTTTCTTCTCTAAACATTCGGAAAATTTCCAAAACCGTAAGTCAATTAGATGGAACTGGCAACGTGTCAGAAGCCTTTGGAGAGTTTCTGGCACAGCCCACACAGTTCTAGTTTTCTTCTTGAGAACAGAAAGATGTTCTGAAAGATAAGGTCTTAGGCTGAGCTCCTGGGTATGTGAGGAGGATGCTCGTTAGGAGCTCAGCCTTCAGAGCCAAGTTGGGACTCGACTGGGTCAGGATCCATCCTTGCTTCCTTCTGGGGAGTTTCGTGTCCCCTTCCTGTTTACCTGTATGTGAAATAGAATAGTACCTGCCACCTAGTAGGGATGTGACCATTTCATAAGGATGTCTGTGAGAGTTATGGTAGCTATTATTAATAACCAGGGAGGCACAAAATTCATTTGGGGTTTCGAGGGATTTGAAAAGTATACCCCAAAGTGAATATTTCCCAGCAGGGTCCATAGCTCTAAGTCGCAAGTGCTGAGCCCTCTGCATTTTACAAAAGTTCTCCCAGAAACTATTTAATGCTTCTCAGTAGCCCCGTGAGGTCAGGCGAAGGTCCACAACACCGTTTACAGATCCGGGGTGACTCGCTTGAATCTTCCTTGTTGGGGGGTCACGAAATCGGAAACGAAGCTCTTGGGCATGGATCTATCTGAGAATGTCTGGAAGGAAAAGCATTTCCTTTCTACAGCAGGCTGCCATCGGGCCAGCGAGCGGGAAACAGAGCAAGCAGCCGGAGCTAGAGGCCACACGAAACGCCCCGCCCCTGGCGGGAGCCCCGGATGGGGAAGTGGCGCGGACACCGAGATGAAGCGGAGGCCCGGCCAGAGCGGCCCGGGGCGTGTGGGCGGGAAGGGGGCGGGGCCCCGGGGCGGAGCCACCGGAGCTGCGCGGGTTCTCAGGTGAGCACTCTGTGGCCGGGGCTGGCCGACGGGAACCTTGGCTTGGGCACGGAAGCCACACGGGCTGTAGGGGCGTAGGCGGGGAGTCCACAGGAGGCGCGGGGGACCTCGGGAGGGTTTGGCCCTCGGAGCCCCGGCTTGAAGAGGGAAGGGGCTCCGGAGCTGCGGGTGAGTGGGGCTGCTCGCCGGGCCCGGGCTTGTGGAGTATGAGGGAGGGGGTGGTGGCCCAGGTTCGAGTCCTGTCTCCACTCCCCATCCTGCTGTGTGATCTTAGACAAGTCTCCGAGCCTCTCTGAGCTTTAGTGGTCGTAGGTGTGAAATGAGAGTGGGGAGGAGGAGCCGCTGAGACTTTGTGCAAATGGACATTCAGGGAACGAAGCCCTGCCTTCCTCCCTGTTTATCCTTTCCTTGGCCAGGACCCTGACCGCGAAACGTGAATGGTGGGAGTGTCTCAGTGTTTGAGTGACCTTGGGCAAGTCCCTTGCTCTGGCTCACCCTTTCTTCATCTACAAAATGAGTGCGCTAACCTGTTTCAAGATCTCTTTGGTATTTGGGTGTTTCTGCTTTAGGTAGAGACAAGGTAGTGAGCGCCCAATTCACGACAAGTTTTCCCTTTAGGGGGTGATAGAATATCTTCTTGGAGGTTGGAATAGACTCAGGCCCAAATTTCCTTTAGTTCCCAGATTATCTGTTTTGTCCTCTAACCCTCCTTGTAATTGGAGGAGTGATTTCATCCAAGGGTTGGTGCTACCTCTCCTCTGAACAATACCGGTATATTCAATGGCCTAAAATCAAAGAGCAGTTGCAAGGAAAAGTCTGACATTCTAGCCTTTTTGTGTTTCAGTGGCAGAGAGGCAAGATGACTTCTCTCCCCCAAGCTTGGAACAGCTGAAGGAAAAACAACAGTACAAGATGAGAACAACAAAGGTCTACAAACTTGTCATCCACAAGAAGGGCTTTGGGGGCAGTGGTCAGTATTGATTGGTCTTTGGGGATTGTGTAAGTTGGCTGAGGTTCTTGGTGTGTCCAGTGCCTTGAAAATGACACACTGACTCATGTGACAGTAGAGGCTAGAGGCAACTTAACTGAGTGAAGCAACAAGTATACTATAGTTGCAGGGAGGGCAGTAGCACCAGAGAGCACAGGCCCCTGCTAAAAGCATTTGTATTCTGACTTTTTTTTTTTTTTTGTATTCTGACTTTTAAGGAACATTGTGAATGTTGCCAGTCAACTACCGTTCATTTATTTATATTTTATGTATTTACTTATTTATTTTTTAAAATATTTATTTATTTATTTGACAGAGAGAGGGAGAGAGAGAGAACAAGCAGAGGGAGCTGGAGGGGGAGAAGCAGGCTCCCTGCTGATCAGGGAGCCTGACTCGGGGCTTGATCCCAGGACCCTGAGATCATGACCTGAGCCGAAGGCAGATGTTTAATCGACTGAGCCACCCAGGCACCCCATTTGTATTTTACATTACATATTTTTTGCATGTATCTTATAAAATCCTAGTCTGCACTGGTTTGGCAGATTAAAGAAACTTACATTATGTGAGAGTAGTAGATACACATTAGACAGGTATGATCAAAGCATGAACCTTTGCCTGGCTCGAAGGCATAATGAGGAGGGGCAAAACAAAGCATATTGTTCTGTACTAAATCAGATCTTTCAGCTCTGCCTCTGACTTTCCCTGTGACCTCAGGCAAGCCCCTAGTTTACTTTATCTACAACTTCAAGCACATTAGAACAGTTTCTCTGTTTTTCTTAGCACCTTGAGTCTATAAATCTTCAGAATAGGATTGCAATTAGTAATGTGATTTTTTTTCTTTTTGTAAAGAAATAATTTTCCTTTTTGTCCTAACAACCTTACTTGCTTCAGAAATTGGAATTAACAACACAAGGAGTCTTTTTAAAATTGTATTTTACTATGCATTTGCTCTTGTATATGTGTAAGCCTCCCAAGGTCAAGGACCCCCCAAAAAGGAAAATACGAGTTTTGATATCATTAAGTTTGTGAGGATTGAGTAAGATGATGTATGGAAAGTATTTAGTAGTGTATCAGACTCAGTGCTGCTCAGTAAATGTAACCATTGTAATTACTAGGACAAGGATATACCAGGCATTGCTATATTCAAAGCACAATTTCTGCTAAAATGCACAGTCTGTTAGTACTAGACTTTGTATTCGGTTGATGCTGCCTGAACATTTGTGGGTAGAATTGACTAGACAACAGAAGTAACTTTTGACAGACGGAAGGATATGAGGATATAGTATATACAATGTATATACAATGTATACAAGTCTACTTCTTCATGTGTGTAAAACAAAGACAGCCAGGTGCTATACCCAGTCTCCTGCAGGACTGTAAATAAAAACACATCAAACAAAATTAGGTGTATATCTGTGTTAAACATAAAAGTTATGACTATGACAAGATTCCTTGTCCCTAAAGAGCTTTTAGCTTGATGAGACAGGCAAAAAGGAAATGGTAAAATGAAATAGTGGATTTTGTGCTCAGAGACTTTAATTCAGACTGTGGAAGTTAGGGGAAGGCATCATAGTGGATTTGGCATAAAACTGTCAATAGAAGCAGTATACCAAATAAAATTTGGTATTAACCCAGTGTTTTGCTTCCCTAGGCTGAATTTTTGTTGAGTCTGATTTTATTTGAAATTTAGATACACATATTTGTCGTGGTTTTAGCATAATTAAAGACTGTATCTCTCCCTCAAAATTAAAACAAAACAAAAAAAAATCACTCCCTCTTTATGGTTCTGAGTTTGTTATATATGAAAGAATTCTCCCCACCCCCAGTGAGGATGGAGATGGGGATAGATAAACATATGAAACTATGTCCTCCCCATATTTTAGGAGTCTCATTGGACCCTAATGTGAACTGGTATCCAAAATTTTTCCCTGATCAGGTGCTGCCTTTCAAAATCTAGGGCATTTTACTTGGATTGTGGGTTTTTTTGTTTTTTTTGTTTTTTTTTTTTTAATGACATATGAGAGGTGGTGGAGTTAGAAGGAATCCTGGGCTAGGGGCACCTGGGTGGCTCAGTTGTTAAGTGTCTGCCTTTGGCTCAGGTCATGATCCCGGGATCCCTGCTGGGCACGAAGCCTGCTTCTCCCTCTCCAACTCCCCCTGCTTGTGTTCCCTCTCTCGCTCTGTCTCTCTCTCTCAAATAAGTAAATAAAATCTTAAAAAAATAAAAGAGAATCCTGGGCTATTAATCAGTCCTGGGTGTGCTGTTACTAGCTGTTTACCCTTAGGCAAGTCACTTTATCCTCTAGGTAATTTCTTCACTTCTGTTAGATCCAAAGATTTATTGTGAGGATCACATTAAGACAGTATTTTTGGAAATTCTTTGAACACTGTATAAATATCAGGGATTGTGCTGCATTTGTGGGACTCCGGCTGTTTTGTTCCTGGTATATGCCAGGTATGTGATAATTCAAGGAAGTAAAGTGTTAATCCCAGAGGTTTAAATTCCGGAGAGCAAGGGCTGCTTCTTCCCAGTGGGGTGGTAGGAGGAAGAGCTCGGGCTTTGAAGACAAAGGCCCCGAACACTGTCCAGTTCAACTCCTCACTAGCTTTGTGTCTCTCTGTGATTGCTTTAGTTTCTTCTGAATTGCAATTATTTAAAATGGAACCTCATCTTTGAGATGGGGGGTAGTGGTACTAACCTAATGAGGTCACGAGGACCCAACATGGGAATGTATACCACAACCTGTCACCCAAGTGAGTCTGTATTCTGCTTGGGATTGCTGACTTGTCTTTCAGATGATGAGCTAGTCATGAACCCTAAAGTGTTTCCTCACATCAAGCTTGGAGACATTGTGGAGATTGCTCACCCCAATGATGAATACAGGTAAACATCTCATGAGGATCAAGACTAACTGGGCAGCCTGCTGTTTCCAAATATTTTGTTTAAGGGCTTTGCTGGGCACGATAGCTCTTAGCCTTTACATAAAACTGTTCCTGCCCGCTGGGATTTGATAAAAAAATGGTCTTTTAAAAAGTAGTCTATTCTTTTTGTTTTTAGTCAGGATGACAACTCTGTGAAAAATTGTGTAGCATTTAGCTATTTCCTGGAGGGCAAGTGCAGAGTTTCTTTGTTTCTAAGAGAACTTCCCCCCCTTGTTGTGCTGTAGGTTACAGTATATCCAGAGGGATCTGTTTGCCTTTTGTAGGGGGTGAAGAAAGCTGGTTAATTACCGCTTACAACATTCCTATCTCCTTGTTGCTTTCTCCCCCAGCCCTCTGCTTTTGCAAGTCAAGTCACTTAAGGAAGATTTGCAGAAAGGTAAGAATTTCGTCTCTTTTCTCTAAGGTTTTTATTTTTACACTTAGAGAAACTGTTCCAGAAATGGTAAGGAACGTCTCCTCATAATCTCAGAGAATGAGGGCATAAGGACTTCTTTCCTTGTCAAAATGTGTTCCCCTAAAGAAATAGTCAGATTTCAAAACTGCCAAGGAATCTCATTTGTCAGCATCCCGAGGGCACTGAAGAAACCATCTTTATTGTCAGGAGGAGAGTTAACCTGACTAAGTAAAGCTCTATTCTTAACTCAAAAAAAAAAAAAAAGTTGGCAAAGCATGCTTTCCTAAATATTGTATTTTTTCACAAGATGTTTGTTAAGTGCCTACTCTGGGTGAGAGAAGATAGCCATATTGATAATAACCTATCACAAATGGAAGGCACTGTATGGGCAGTTTTTTGTAATGTCTCTTTCTTTTTATCTTCCCACACAACTCTTGATTGAGGGAGGGAACTTGGTCTGACCGAGGTGAATTGGCTTGCCTGACATCAGTAAGTGGAGGAGCCAGAGCAGGCGTTCTACTTACTCATTCTGGATCCAGTCCTTTCTTTTTTCCTCTAATGAGTGTACCTCTAATGAGCTGTTCAAGGAACCAAAATGTTAATTGATAACAAATAAGGTAATTCCTTAAATAGTACTTAAAAAAATCTGATTTGCTCTAAAGGATTGTGATGTCTACTACTTTTATAATTCAGTATGATGGGGAAGCATTTTATAAAACTCAAATCCTGGGGCTCCTGGGTGGCTCAGTTGTTAAGCGTCTGCATTCAGGTCAGGTCATGATCCCAGCGTCCTGGGATTGAGCCCTGCATCGGGCTCTCTGGTGGGAAGCCTGCCTCTCCCTCTCCCACTCCCCCTGCTTCTGTTCCCTCTCTCGCTGTGTCTCTTTCTGTCAGATAAATAAATAAAATCTTAAAAAGCAAAACAAAACCCAAATCCTAAGAGTTTCCTCCTTCCCCTTATGCCCCATCTCCTGCCATCTGGTATGTTTCTTACTTACTAGATGTAAGGGCTCATTGAAAAGTTTGTTTCTCCCCTAACTACCTCAGCTGTTTTCATTCCAAATGAGAAATGATCTCCTTCTTCTTTGAATTTTCACAGTTCTTTGAACTTTTTTATGTTACTCCTTGGTTTCTTTATTTTTCCTTTCTCCGTCTCCATTTCTGTCTCCCGTTTTTTAATTGCTGAAGGCTCAGGTCTTATTTCACATGCTTGTTTCAGCTAAAAAGCAGAACATTCTAAGCTTTCAGATGCTGGAAGACAGAGAATTTTTCTTGCCCATGGCCAAGGATCATTTGTTTTGCTTGTCAAATGACTATTTATAGATTAGAATATATTTGTCTGCTTTTTCAGAATATGTTATCTGATCCAGATTTCTTCTGTTTCAGAAACTATTAGTGTGGACCAGACTGTGACTCAAGTGTTCCGACTAAGACCTTATCAAGATGTTTATGTGAATGTTGTAGACCCTAAGGTATGTGTTTGTTCTGGACTTGAGTATCTTTGGGAATGATTAATACCATTTCCAAAAGGTTAGGTCTCTAGGGAAATAATGAGTAATTTAAGTATAGTGCTGGATTATTAAATATGTGGTCATATGTAGGTCACTTAGATTATAGGTATTATATAGATTGCATTTAAAGCCCTCATCCTTTTATAAAAGCTTTCCTAAAAAGATTCTGTATATATAGGTACGTGTCAAGCTCAGTGTGAAATTTTCTTTTAAAATACTATAATTTCTCTAGGTGTTCTCATTTTTTTTTCTGAAATGATAAATGGTGCTATAATAGGTAAAAATCATTGTCTAGGGCGCCTGGGTGGCTCAGTGGGTTAAGGCCTCTGCTTTCGGCTCAGGTCATGATCTCAGGGTCCTGGGATCGAGGCCTGCATCGGGCTCCCTTCTCGGCGGGGAGCCTGCTTCCTCCTCTCTCTCTGCCTGCCTCTCTGCCTACTTGTGATCTGATCTCTCTCTGTGTCAAATAAATAAATAAAATCTTAAAAAAAAATCATTGTCTAAAAGATATCATTGACATTATCTAGGGAAATAAAGCACAGAGCTCAATGTCCTGTGTATGTGCCAGACTCAAGACTAAACACAGAATTATTACTTTGGTACTCTTCGCACTTAGTCATGATCCAGCTGCTGTAGCATCTGTTGTAGACTTATCATCTGTACTCAAAAGCCTTTTCTGGCAGGATGAAATGCTGTTTGTCAGTGTTCTGTTATCAAATGTTCTTCCAGTAGTTTTCTTGTTTGCTAAAAGGTTTCTCCATGCTGAGTGTGTATTATCTTAAGACGAAATGTGGCAGAGTAACACAGAGAGATATATTTGATTATCCCTTTTAGGATGTGACCCTTGACCTAGTAGAATTAACCTTTAAGGATCAGTATATTGGCCGTGGAGATATGTGGCGACTAAAGAAAAGTTTGGTAAGATGTGATTTAAAAAAAAAAAAAGGTCTGTTACTTTTCCTGTTATATTAAATAATACATTTTCCTTGTAGAGATTTAGCAGGGAGAAGGGTATAAAATCATTTCTAATTCCAGCATCGCAGATAATTATTGTAAACCCTTTGTGTATCTTCCATTCTCTTTGTAGTTTTTTTGGGCTTTATTTTGCTTATTTATAGATTTTTTTACTCCACATTTTTGGTTTGAATGGGAAATTATAATACTATTTTACATTTGAATGGAACTTTAGCTTTCACATGTTCATGTCACCTCCCCAGGGACAGGTATTTATTAACCTTCATTTATAGATGTGAAAATTGAGATCGGAAGATAAGTGATTACCAAAGAGTAAAAAACTATAGTCAGCAGTTGACACCAGGCTAGAACCCAGATCTTGTCACTTCCCGGTTAAACTGCTTTTTGCCGTACCCTCTTCCCATTTTCCTGATTTATTTTATTTTGAATTAACATTTTCCACTTAAAATGATCAGTTCCTTGTGAGCTGGTACTGAAAAATTTTCTTACTGGGCATTTTGAGCATTTTGAAGCAACAAATTATGGGTAGAATTTCCATATAGTCAACTTTTTTTTTATACAGTGAATATTTTCAGAAAAAAAACATGTTTGCTCATTTTTGCTGGATAGAGGAGGGTTCCATTCTATAAAATGAGAGCTAAAATGAGAAATGTTGTGTAATTAAATTAGTATGTAACTACAGATACGTATGCAAATGTATGTGAAGATAAATGTGTTAGTGAAGCTGGGCACTTATTTTCCACCTGGTCTTTATTGTTGTCTATACTTGTCACACTCTTAAGAACCTACTGTTATAGCTGCCCCAGCAGGTTTGCCTATGGGGTAAATCTATTACTCCCTTATTAATTTAACCTTCAGTTGTTAGAAGAAATTAAAAGGGCAGGAGACTTTCCTTGTGACCTTGATGGGTTGTTGAATCTGATATTCTCTCTGTCTATCTTCCTTAGGTCAGCACATGTGCCTATATCACTCAGAAGGTGGAATTTGCTGGCATCAGGTAGATATTACATCACTCTTGACTTATCGGCTAATACCTGGGAGTAGGGTCTAGTGCAGTAATTGGGCTACATACGGCATTTGAGGTGTGTGGATATCTGTATAATAAAATACATGATAGCTTAAAAGGTTAGATTGTTGTTGTTAAGACAAACCAAAAAATCCCAAAATGCACTATAGTAGTTTTAAGATGAGTGGAAGTTGCTGAAGCCACATGGTATTCTGTAACAAAGGAAGTATAGCCTCATAACTTTATTTTATTTTATTTTATTTTTATTTTATTTTTTAAAGATTTTATTTATTCATTTGACACAGAGAGAGAGATTACAAGTAGGCAGAGAGGCAGGCAGAGAGAGAGGAGAGAGGAGGAAGCAGGCTCCCTGCTGAGCAGAGAGCCCGATGTGGGCCTCGATCCCAGGACCCTGGGATCATGACCTGAGCCGAAGGCAGCGGCTTTAACCCACTGAGCCACCCAGGCGCCCTAGCCTCATAATTTTAGAGAGAGAAAAAGCCTTCGATGAATGTATTTAATCAAACCTTCTCATTTTACAGATTAAGAAACATACTTGGAGATACAAAATGACTAGCCCAGTAGTTCCTGATTTGCTGCCTTTTAAACCATATTGCACTGCCCTTGAATTATTAAAATGATTCCTGAATTTCTGTTTGTAAAGAAGAGAGAAAAAGGGATTTTTTGAAAGCCCATTTAATTTGAAAAGCACAATATCCACAGAGTAAAACCTTCAAACAGTGCAAAAGGTGTATGATGAAAAACAAACACTTCTCCTTAGAAGAAATGGTTTCTTTCCTGAAATTTATGTATAACACAAGCATGTTTACATCTGGTTGACTCACTGTTTTATTTATTTATTTATTTTAGAGAGAGAGTGAGAGCTCACACCTGAGTGGGGACAGAGGGAGAGGGAGAGAGAGAATCTCAAGCAGACTCCATGCTGAGCATGGAGCCCAAAGTGGGGCTCAATCTCAGGACCCCGAGACCAAGACCTGAGCCAGAATCAAGAGTTGGATACTCAGCCCACTGAGCCACCCAGGCGCCTCTGGTTGACTCACTTTTTTAATGGCACTAGGATTGATCAGTGGGTTCCAGTGAGGTAGTCTGGTCCTCCGTTATGAAGTTCCCCATCAACTTTTCTTTTTTTTTTTTCTTTTTTTAAAAGATTTTATTTATTTATTTGACACACAGAGAGAGATCAGATCACAAGTAGGCAGAGAGGTAGGCAGAGAGAGAGGAGGAAGCAGGCTCCCCGCTGAGCAGGGAGCCCGATGTGGGCCTTGATCCCAGACCCTGAGATCATGACCTGAGCTGAAGGCAGAGGCTTTAACCCACTGAGCCACCCAGGTGCCCCAGAATCCTTTTTGTAAAGAACATTTCATCATCAACTAGGGCTAATTGGTTAGTCTGAACTACTGATCCTAAAGGAAAGAAAGGATAAAGGATTAATTTTTTTTCCCAAAAAAGGGGATGGTTTAAATATTGGAGGGTCAAGATTCTTTGAGAAATCTTAGTAAAATATTTTAAAGCACAGCCCAAGAAGTGACTAAGCCTTGAGCTAAATGAGAAATATAACCTAGATTCATGCTTTCCAGTACAACTTAGTCTCTCCGAAGTGGTGGGCCTGGAGTCAGGAAAACTATAATCTAATCCTGTACTGCCAGTGATTAGCAGGGTGATGTTGGGCAGGTCAGGGAGACTCTGAGACGACTACTCTGCAAAATGAAATTGTTGGTTTGGAATCTTTTTCCGTAAAGGACCAGAGAGTAAATATTTTATGGTTTGGGCCACATGGGACTCAGGTCTCTATTGCAAACTTTTTGTTTTTTGAGTTTTTTTTTTTAGCATTTAAAAATATAAAATCCATTCTTAGCTGTGAGGCACATAAAAATAGGAGATGGGCTGGATTTGTCCTGCAGGCTGTAGTTAGCTGAGCCCTGGTTTAGAAACCCATGAAGATACCTTTCATTCTTAAATTTCTTGTTTTTCTGTGCAAGTGCCCGTATCCACATGGTGCCAGATACAGAAATGAAAACCCTGACATAATGTCAGGTTTAGACTTTTAAAGATCTGTCCTAATATTTTGCTCATTCACGGTTAAATGTAAACCACAGTCTTCTATTTCTCTAGAAAACTTATTTATAATTTTCCTACAGTGAATCAAAAGTCATTTTCTTTCCTACAAGGAGGAATGTAAATTAAATAGAAAGAAAGAAAGAAAGGGAAAGAAAGAAAGAAAGACAAACTGAAAAAAGATGCTCTGGCCCTCACATAATGAAAGATAGTCATCATTTACATAAAGTCATAATTATTGAATTTTTCTGTAATTTAGCTTCTTTACCTGGTAATTTAGTTAATACTTAAGGACATATGAGACAGTTTCATTACCTTGAGACATTGCCTTTGAAGGATCATTTTTTCTTCAAAGGAAAACATTTTGATTTTTCTCTGACTAAATTCCCAATGTATCCTTCAAAATCTTAAAAATAAACCCTGCAGGGGCACCTGGGTGGCTCAGTCATTGAGTGTTTGCTTTTGGCTTGGGTCATGATCCCAGGGTCCTGTTCAGTGGGAAGTCTGCTTCTCTCTCTCCCACTCCCCCTGCTTGTGTTCTCTCTCTCTCTCTCTCTTTCTTGCTGTCTCTGTCAAATAAATAAATAAAATCTAAAAAAAAAAAACCCCAACCCTGCACTAGATATTTAAAAAAAATTAAAATTTTAGGGCGCCTGGGTGGCTCAGTGGGTTAAAGCCTCTGCCTTCGGCTCAGGTCATGATCTCAGCGTCCTGGGATCGAGGCCCACATCGGGCTCTCTGCTCGGCAGGGAGCCTGCTTCCTCCTCTCTCTNTCCCTGTCTCTCTGCCCGCCTCTCTGCCTACTTGTAATCTCTCTCTCTGTGTCAAATAAATAAATAAAATCTTTTAAAAAAATTAAAAAAAATTAAAAGTTTAAAAGAAAAATGTTGCACTAAAATCCTAACTCCTAAAAATTAGCATTTTGCTTTTTTAAAAATATGGAACTTAGAAACCTAGTCTATTTGATTTCATTGTGAAGAGATCTCATTTTTCCAGATAGTTAAGTGGGTTAAAGCCTCTGCCTTCGGCTCAGGTCATGATCTCAGGGTCCTGGGATCGAGGCCCGTGTCGGGCTCTCTGCTCGGCGGAGAGCCTGCTTCCTCCTCTCTCTCTGCCTGCCTCTCTGACTACTTGTGATCTCTCTCTCTCTGTCAAATAAATAAATAAAATCTTTAAAAAAAAAAAAAGATTTTTTTTCTGACTCACACTCCAGAGGGAGCGATACTGAATAATTTCTGGCCTTGACTTCTCAGCTGTCCAGGAGCAGACAGACAGACCAGTGTGGAGAGTCATAGTTAAACCCCCTTGAAATACCCAGTTGGGGTGTTTTCCTGCTAGATCTGCTGTACTGCAGAGTATCTTCTGGGATCTTCTCTGACTTGAGTCTGTTTCTGTGGTGGCCATTCTCTTAGAATGTCTTTCTTAACTACAGAATTAGTACTAAGTACCACTTGTTTATCACATGCTAGATACCAGGCATATGCTAAGTATTTTTATATATAATATGTGCTCAATGTAGACAGTTTGAAAAATGGAATAAAGAAGCAGGGAAAAGAAACATAATATTACTACTCAGAATCAACCACTATTAACATTTTGACACAGTTCTGCCAAAATATTCTGTCTTCCTCTTCCCACATTTTTGCTTGAGACCATATAGTATATGTGATTTTATATACTGTGGAAAAAAAAAAACTAAACCTGAAAACTTTGTTTTTATAATTTGAAAAAAACATTTATTCTAGAAAATTTGGGTAGTACAGAGAGTATAAAGAAAAAAACTTGGGGTGCCTGGGTCTCTCAGTTGGTTATGCTTCTGTCTTCAGCTCAGGACTTGTCTGGGATCGAGCCCCTCGTCAGGCTCCCAGCTCAGTGGGGAGTCTGCTTCTCCCTTTCCCTCTACCCCTCCCCCTCATTCATGCTTGTGCGTGCATGCTTTCTCTCTCTCAAATAATCTTAAAAAAAAAAGAAAACATTGGAATATAAACTATNTACCCCTCCCCCTCATTCATGCTTGTGCATGCATGCTTTCTCTCTCTCAAATAATCTTAAAAAAAAAAGAAAACATTGGAATATAAACTATGTAAGACAACCACTATTAAATTTTAGTGTGACCTTTCAGTATTTTTTCTTTTTTCTTTTATTTTTTTGAAGATTTATATACTGGGGCGCCTGGGTGGCTCAGTGGGTTAAGCCTCTGCCTTTGGCTCAGGTCATGATCCCAGAGTCCTGGGATTGAGCCCCGCATCGGGCTCTCTGCTCAGCGGAGAGCCTGCTTTCCCCTCTCTCTGCCTACCGCTCTGCCTACTTGTGATCTCTCTCTCTGTCAAATAAATAACTAAAATCTTAAAAAAAAATTTATTTATGTATTAGAGTGTGTGTACAAGTGAGAGGTAGAGGGAGAAACAGACTCCCCACGGGGCAGGAAGCCTGATGTGAGCCAAAGGCAGGCGCTTAACTGACTGAGCCACCCAGGTGCCCCTCTTTTCTTTCTTTCTTTCTTTCTTTCTTTCTTTCTTTCTTTCTTTCTTTCTTTCTTTCTTTTTCTTTCTTTCTTTCTTTCTTTCCTTCCTTCTTTCCTTCTTTCCTTCCTTCCTTCCTTCCTTCCTTCCTTCCTTCCTTCCTTTCCTTTCTTTCTTTCTTTCCTTTCTTTCTTCCTTTCTTCCTTTCTTCCTTTCTTTCTCTTTCTCTTTCTCTTTCTTTTTCTTTCTCTTTTCTTTCTTTCTTTCTCTCTCTTTTTTCATTTTTAATTAATCTCCATGTCCAAAGTGGGGCTTAAACTCACAACCCAGAGATCAAGAGTCGCATGCCCTACTGTCTGAGTCAGGTACCTCTCAATGTTTTATTTTCATGCATACACGTACATGCATGTATTTTTATATAGATGATTTTTATATAGATGATGATACTGTGTGTACTATTTTGTATCCTTTTTTTCCACTTAAAAGCTTATAAGCATTTGTGGTAAAGTTAAAACTCCTTGAAAATATGATCTCAATGGTTCCACGATATTCTGTTTCCTGGATACATCATAATTTCCTTAACCTGTCTGCCATTGCTGGACATTCAGGTTGTTCAAAGGTGTGTTATGCAGATAACATGACAGTGACCATACTTTGCATTTATTTTAACTTCGCATTCACAGAATGATGAAATTTAGTTGTAAAGGATAGTAAAGATCACTGATCCTCAACAGCTCACTCAATAGGAAAGAGAAGGGAAGTGCCTAGTCCAAGCTCCTGCGTAAATCAAGGGCTAGTGCCCCTAGGTCACCTTCATCCTCAGGGCTTGGCAGTGTGCCCTTCTGTGTCTTGTAGTAAGCCATGTGTGCTCTTGGGCTCTGCCCTGGGAGATAATGGATTTTGTGTTTGCATTGGTCAGTGGTAGTTTTTCTTCCCTTGAACCAGCAGAAAAAAGAGAAGCTGCCTCAGGGCCATTCTCAGTTCCTGTTTGGCTAAGGACAGATTTTAGGTTTAGAAGCAAAGGTCAAGATTGCATTTTCTGTGTGTGTGTGTGTGTGTGTGTGTGTGTGTGTTTAAGATTTTATTTATTTGACGGAGAGAGAGAGATTACAAGTAGCAGAGAGGCAGGCAGAGAGAGGAGGAAGCAGGCTCCCTGCTGAGCAGAGAGCCCGATGTGGGGCTCCATCCCAGGACCCTGAGATCATGACCTGAGCCGAAGGCAGAGGCTTTAACCCACTGAGCCACCCAGGCACCCCTATGTGTGTGTTTTATAAAGAACCATTTACATTGGAATAATAACTGTTTCACAGTTCACCAAGTCCTCTCATTTACAGTATCTCAGTGGATCTTCTCAAGAGATGTGGAAGATGGATGGGGCAGGGTTCTTATTAATCACATTTACTGATTTTTAAAAAAAACTGGCTCAGAAAGATTGGAGTACCACCTTCCCGGGATTCATGAACTTGCCCATCTTGACACCAGCCACTCCAGCCTACAGCGGAAAGGAAGAAAGGGCACCTCTGCTCCCTTCTGAGAATTCTTTATGTTGTGTAATCTGTTCATGGCATTTTCTCTGGAGATCTGTAACTGGGCAGGTCATTTGGGGATAAGTATCAGAGCACAGGGACCCACCCTGAAGCCATCCCTGTTTCTTTGTGTTTTGTGTAAGACTTGCAATAACCGTTGTGTGTATATCTTTTCAGGGCACAGGCTGGTGAGCTGTGGGTCAAGAATGAGAAGGTCATGTGTGGTTATATCAGCGAAGATACCAGGGTGAGATTGTTAAAATGCCTTTTGCTTTTGTTTCTTCATACCGTTACGTATGAGTCCTGAAACCAAAAACAAATCAGAAACAAGCAATAACTTGACTCTCTCCTGATGGGTACTGTTCACCCTGGTAGATAATATTGTAATATTGTCAAGGACTCCTGGAATGCTAATGTTTTGGAGCTCTTGTTTAGAGCTCTCCAGTTTGGGGTCAATCTTTGTTTTTATCTATCTATCTATCTATCTATCTATCTATCTATCTATCTATCTATCTATTTATTTTTGAGAGAGATCGAGAGAGAGAGCAAGCACAAGTGGAGGGAGGGATAGAGGGAGAAGCAGACTCCCCACTGAGCCAGGAGCCCGATGGGGGACTCAGTCTCAGGATCCTGGGATCGTGACCTGAGCAGAAAGATGATGCTTAACTGACCGAGCCACCCAGGCGCCCCTTTGTTTTCTCTTCTGAAAGAGGTCTTAACATGGAAACGCAGTGTCTAGTTTGCGGGCTTTGATGCCTGCTAGTACATAGCAAAAGTTAAATTCAGTAGAAGACTGCAGTTGCTAAACATCAACAGAGACTTTTGCAAAGGAATTTCCTTCTTTGGTTCTCTATTCTGTTTGGAAAAATCCAAACTAAAAGCTGTAAATATTACCCATGCTGGTGAAACCACCTGTCTGCTCTTCTTTGTTCTCATCCCTTGCCCCCTTTTGGGGAATGGCGGTTTGACTGGGAGGTGATCTTGCCTCCACTGGGGTCTTTTGGCAAGGTTTGGAGACATTTTCATGTGTCACAACCAGGATTTTGTGAAGAAGGTTGGTAAACATGGTGTAATATATAAGACAGATCTCCAGAACAAAGAATTACCTGGTCCAACATAGCAGTGATGTGATGGGTGGGGGGGGCTGTCTCACGCATTATGGGATGTTTAGCAACATCCCTGACTTCTGTGCACTAGATACCAGTAGCGCCCTGTGAGTCGTGACAACCAGAAACGTCTTCAGATATTACCAAGTGTCCCCTGGGGGAGCAAAATTGCCTCTAATTGAGAACCAGTGCCTTTATAGGTAACCACTATCTGAATTCTATTTTTGTGTAATTTTCTTATTTACATAGTGTTAATACATATGTATTTTACCCTAAACAGTATATTATTTGTTTTACTTATTTTTGAGCTTTATTAAGGTGAGAAAAATAGTCCTTTTTAGCTTTTTTGTACCTAATACTAATACTGTAATACTTAATACTATATATATACATACACACACACACACATATATACATACAAATATATATATACATATATTTTTAAAGATTTTATTTATTTATTTGACAGAGAGAGAGATCACAAGTAGGCAGAGAGGCAGGCAGAGAGAGGAAGCAGGCTCCCT
>LNAC01000016.1:7562201-7590638 GCA_002007465.1 Ailurus styani | reverse complement strand
CATACAAATATATTTTTAAGATTTATTTATTTGAGAGAGAGTGAGCACAGTGGAGCAGGGGGAGGGGTAGAGGGAGAGGGAGAGGAAGAGAATCTCAAGCAGGCTCCCGCTGAGCACAGAACCCACTGCAGGGCTTGATCTCACATCCCTGAGATCATGACCTCAGCTGAAATCAAGAGTCGAACACTTAACTGACTGAACCACCTGGGAGCCCCCCCCCCACGCACGCACGCATATACATATGTATATGTACATACATGTACATACATGTATATATGTGTGTATATGTATATGTATATATATATTTAAAGATTTATTTATTTATTTGAGAGAGAGAGAATGTGCAGAGGGGAGGGGCAGAGGGAGAGAGAGTCCCAAGCCGACTCCACGCTGAGCACAGACCCCAACACAGGGTTCAATCTCATGACTCAGATCATGACCTCAGCCAAAACCAGGAATCAGACACTCAACCAACTGCCCCCCAGGTGCCCCCCAATACTATATTTTTAATCTATTATTAGGAGTGTATGGGTCAAAAAAAAAAAAAAAGGAGTGTATGGGTCACAGGTAAGATAATGGCAAATTATTTTTCAAACTCTTTGGACCAGGTAGTAGTCCTAGTAGCAATATATAAAATCTCCTGTTATTTTTCATTTTTTCCTACATCTGGTGTTAGATTTTTAAAGTTTTTGCAACTCTAATAGGCACAAATTGTTATTTGATAGTGGTCTTGTTTTGCTTTTCCCCACTTTTCTATAAATTCATTCTTAAGGATAATTTACAAAGACCACGATAATTTGGCATATGCTTGCTTACCTCTTCAACTTCATTCATTCATGTATTTAATAAATAATATGGAAGCACCTTCTGAGTGTCAGCTACTGTGCTTTTTTTTTTTTAACACTTAATTTGAAAAAAAAATATTGATACAGATGGGTGCCTGGCTGGCTCAGTTTGTAGAGCATGTGACTCTTCATCTTGTGGTCATGAGTTCAAACCCCATGTGGGGTGTAGAGATTAACTATAAAAACAAACAAACAAACTAGTATAGAATGTTATCCATGAACATCCTTCATTCTAAATATTCTATTTATTTATTTGTCAGAGAGAGAAAGAGTGCACAAGCAGAGGGAGCACCAAGCAGAGGGAGAGGCAGGCTCCCTACTGAGCAAGGAGCCTGATGCAGGACTCAATCCCAGGACCCTGGAATCATGACCTGAACAAGGCAGACGCTTCACTAAGCCACCCAGGTGTCCCTATGAACATCCTTCCTTCTAGAGGAGAATTCAAAGTGGAGTATTCCCACTGGTGGGGAGGCATGGGTGAACAGCACAGATGAGATCCCTCCTGGTAAAGAGCTTACACACCCTAGCGGGGAGACAGATGTAAGTAGACACCCAGTCCATAAATGTAATTACAGATTATGATGAGTACTCCAAAGGAAATTAGTTGGGTAATGAGAAAGACTAACTGAAGGTGGCCTTCTTAGTAAACAAATGAGATAAATTAAACAGGGAAAATTAGGGAAAAACTAAAAAATTAGGGAAACAGAGCATTGCGAGAGAGAGTAACAGATCTTCTTTACAAAGGGGATCAGGGAGGTGTCTCTGAGAAGATGCCAGAAAAGTGAAACTTAGCCACTGTATGGAGGTTGAGGCAAAGAGCTTTCCAGGCAGAGGAAACAATTTTGAGAGGCCAGTGTGGCAGAAGCATAGGAGACGAATAGGGAGAATGATGTCTGATGTTGGTGGGAAGGTGGACTGGTTACAGCAGTTCACACAGGTCCTTGTAACTGGGATAGAATTTATTCTAAGGACAATCGGAATCCGCTGAAGGATTTTAAGTGGGCAAGTGATTCCCGAATTATGCTTTCAAAAGATCACTTATTCATCCAATTGGATTTTGTTGTTTTTGTTACATTAGTTAACCTATTTATTATAGGCTAATGATGTTTCAAATGTTGGAGTGTCTACTGGTCTCTGAATTCCTTTCCTGCACTGATGGCCAACTTCACTGTGATGGCAGAAGGGGTGGTATAGGTCCAGGCACCACTGGCTGCTGTTTTCATGTAGGAACCATAGTGTCAGATGCCCACAGCTCACCTTTCCATCTCAGTTTTGCCACAGAAGGGGCATGTGTACTTGGTGTGCTGGCTTTTTCAATTTTCTTCACCATTTCCCTGAGGGAGACCCCATAATGGGTGGTGTATTTACTGATAATTCTGACCTTCATGGTGCATTTAACCATGTCACCACAAATGAGGTCCAAGTTCAGAGCCATTCAGTTGGATTTTGTTGAACAAAAAACCCCAAAGTAACAGTGGTAAATTGATGCTCCAGAGTCAACTGATAAAAGAAGTCCATGGAAACACTATTGCTGGCTGGTATGGTAGTGTCATAATATTGGTGAGCTAAGGCTCTATTTGTCTTCCTGTTCTGCCCTCCACAGGACTGGGCTTCCATGGTGCAGCTGGAGTTGCTGTAACCACACTCATATTCCAGGTTGAGGGGAGAGGAAGGGAAAGAAAGTCAAGAGGGATGCACTTTCCAGCCATGTCAGTTTTAGGATGTGACATTTCCTTTTTTTTTTTTTTTAAAGATTTTATTTATTTATTTCACAGAGTAAGAGAGATCACAAGGAGGCAGAGAGGCAGGCAGAGAGAGAGGGGGAAGCAGGGTCCCCGCTGAGCAGAGAGCCCGATGTGGGCCTCGATCCCAGGACCCTGAGATCACGACCTGAACCGAAAGCAGAGGCTTTAACCCACTGAGCCACCCAGGCGCCCTGGATGTGACATTTCTTTTAACATCTTATTGGCCAGAATTTAGTCACATGTAGCTACTCAAGAAGACAGGAGGTTTAGTCTTTGGTTGGGTACCTTGCCTCTTGGAATAGAATCAGCTTCCTGTTACTTAGGAAGAAAGGATGTAGCATAGGCACCCATAGTACTCTGGCTCTGTGTAGAGCATTGTTTGTAGGGGCAAGAGTAGAAGCAGAGAAACAAGTCAGGAAGATAGAAGACTGTGGCATGGACTAAGGTAGGAGCTGTAGCAATAGAGGGATGTGGGCAGACCTGAGATGCACTGGGGTAGAGTCCACAAAACTTAATGATGGATTGGGTATGAGGAGTGAAGGAAAGAGAATTGATCAACTTGATGGACAGATAGATGGTGGTGTCATTTATGAGGTGGGGAAGACTGGGGAGGAGACATTTGGGAGCAATTGAAAAAAGTTGTTTGTGAGATACCTGTTGGACTTCTGAGAGGAGAAATCTGAGGAGGCATTGGAATCTGGTGCTCTTTTTGTCACTTCTTCCATATGTCCCCCAACCCCACCCTGTCCTGCCCTTGTGAACCATTTGCTGCTCCTCAAACAAGCCATGTCCTCTCTTGTGGCTGTGTCTTTGCATATACTTCTCTCTCCTGCCTGGAGCATTTAGATCCTGCCTCCCCCCTCCTTACAAGCTACTCATTCATCCCTCCATACTCATCTTAGGCTCCCTTGCTTCTGGAAAGCCTTCCTGGTTCCTTGAGGCAGTCTGGGTATGAAGGGCATGTCTGATGTAAATTATAATTTATAATTTATTAGACTGGCAGCTCATCAACTGGCATGTCTTAGCCCAAGTTCTACATTCATAATGAGGTTTTCTTGACTTTCCTAGGTAGATGTACTGCTCCTTCTCCTACATTTCTTATGAGAACCTTCATGGAATGTTTATATACGTTTATATACGTTGTAGCCTTTTGCGTATTTTAATCCTCTACTCTAAGCTCCTAGAGGGCAGGGATAAGATCTTCTCTTTATGGCTTTATGATGCCAGGGGTAAAGCTTGCTTTTAGAAGTTCCATGTCCAAAAAAAAGTTCCATGTCACAAAGAAGAAAAATCTTCCATCATTGCTTTTTTTGTGTGTGTGTGGTAAAAAATATATAAGATATACCGTCTTAACCATTTTATTTTATTTTTTTAACTTATTTTTTAAGATTTTAAGTAATCTGTACACCTAGTGTGGGGCTTGAACTTACAACCCTGAGATCAAAAGTTGCATGCTGGGACTCCTGGGTGGCTCAGGTGTTTAAGTGTCTGCCTTCCACTCGAGTTCCGAGTTCCACGTCAGTCTCCTTGCTCAGCGGGGAGCCTGCTTCTCTCTCTGCCTGCCCCACCCCCTGCTTGTGCTCTCTCTCTCTGACAAATAAATAAAATCTTAAAAAAAATAAAGTTGCATGCTCTACTGACTGAGACAGCCAGGTCCCCCCATCTTATCTTTTTCTTTTTTATATATCTTATTTATTATTTGAGAGAGAGATAGAGCATGCACAAGCAGGGGGGGACTACAGAGGGAGAGGGAGAAGCAGGCTCCCCACTAGAGTAGGGAGCCCAATGTGGGGTTTGATCCCAGGACTCTGAGATCATGACCTGAGCTGAAGGCAGATGTTTAACTGATTGAGCCATCCAGGCACCCCTCCCCCCATCCTATCTTAACCATCTTTATTTTATTTTATTTTATGAGAGAATGAGAGTGAGTGGGGGGCAGGGGCAGAAGGAGAGGAAGAGAGAGAATCTCAAGCAGGCTCCATATCCAGTTCAGAGTCCAACACAGGGCTGGATCTCACAACCCTGAGATCAGGATCTGAAACGAAATTTAGAGTCAGAAAATTAACTCACTGAGCCACTCAGGCCTCCTATCTTAACCATTTTAAAGTGTACAGTTCAGTAGGGTTAAGTATATTTATATTTAATTGTTGTGAAATGTATGTCCGGAACTTTTTCATCTTGCACAACTGAAACTCCATACATCATTGCTTTTTAATGCAACTACATTTTTGTTTATTTCAGGTGGTGTTCCGTTCTACGTCGGCTATGGTTTACATATTTATTCAGATGAGCTGTGAAATGTGGGATTTCGATATTTATGGTACTGTTCCTAAGTGCTGGTTGTAGCTGACGCTGGGTAGACATTTCTGGTTTCTCCCAAGTTGGTATCATTTTACAGTAAGCTATTGACATTCTCTAAAAATCTGTCCTGAAATCTTTACAAATTGTCAAATGCCAAAATAGACAAATTGAAAGCAAATATTTTACACATATATATTTATATGGTGAATTCCACGAAATGCTATAAAGTATTAATGGGAAATCTGACTTCTCAGATCTTTAATTATCCTGCAAGTACAGGCTGAAAAGTCATGAAGTCACTCTATGGCTAGGAACACTTTCTTTGATATCATTCATTTCTCTTCATGTCACTCACAAAAATCTCCGTGTTTGTCTCATTTTATTAGAGTTACTGTGTAATGAGTAGAGGGCAATAAAGCTGCTATGAGGTATGGCTACTGTGTCCAGCACACCACCCCTGTGGTACATGTATTTCACATTTGTGTTTAGCAAAATTACAAACTAATTTCTTTTAAAATTTTTTCATTTAAATATAATTAACATACAGTGTATTATTAGTTTCAGAGGTATGGTTCAGTGATTCATCAATCTTATATAACACCCAGTGCTCGTTATATCACATGCCCATCACCCTATTACCCCATCCCTCCAACCCCCTCCCGTCCAGCAACCCTAAGTTTATTTCCTGTGATTAAGAATCTCTTATGGTTTGTCTCCCTCTCCGGTTTTGTCTTGTTTTATTTTTCCATCCCTTCCCTTATGATTCTCTGTTTTGTTTCTTTTTTTAAAATTTTTTTATTTTTTAAATTTTTTTTTTAAAGATTTTATTTATTTATTTCACAGAGGGAGAGAGATTACAAGGAGGCAGAGAGGCAGGCAGAGAGAGAGGAGGAAGCAGGCTCCCCGCCGAGCAGGGAGCCCGATGCGGGCCTCGATCCCAGGTCCCTGAGATCACGACCTGAGCCGAAAGCAGAGGCTTTAACCCACTGAGCCACCCAGGCGCCCTCTGTTTTGTTTCTTAAGTTCCAAATTCCCTTATGATTCTCTGTTTTGTTTCTTAAATTCCACAGATCATATGATAATTGTCTTTCTCTGATAGAGTTATTTCATGTAACATAATACTCTCTAGTTCCATCCGCGTCTATGAACTAATTTCTCTTATGGGTCATCAAAGTCACTCAACAACAGTAGGAACTGCAACTGTTAATTCAGTGAATGCGCAGGGTCATCTTCTAACCAACTTTAAGCATCATTGTGAGAATACTCACATTCGGAGGTTAAGATGGTCCTCTCATTCTGAAGGTAACACTGCATTTTTCAATCATCAAAGCATTTTCAATCTTGGCTTTTACCTTAGAGCCACAGCTTCTTACTGAGTGAGGCAGATATTAAATATGGCTCAATAGAAAGTCTAGGTTGAAACTACTTTTATACATCTGGCTTTTATAATCTTGTTTTAAGATATAGCAAAACGCACCTTGTCTTTGGTCCCATTCCTGCTACTTTACTGAGAGGAGATATTGTAATAAGAAATAAAGATAATATTCATCCTCTTCTCATTGTTGCTTTTCAGGGGATCTATATTTTGAGAAAGCTGTGAATGGTTTCCTTGCTGATCTTTTTACCAAGTGGAAGGTATGTTTCTTACCCACTAAATCTCATTGCATAAACATTACTATTGCAGATTTTAGAAATACACCATTTTTATTAAGCTGCTTTAATTAAAGTTATCTTAGCTAAAGCCTAAATTGATAAAACTCTAGATTTATATTACTTTAACCACCTCAACATGATTAAGGTCATTTGTGAGAAACCCACAGCTGACGTCAGACTTAATAGTGAAAGACTGAAAACCTTCCCCCTTAAGGTTTAGGAACACGGTAAGGAGGCCTGCCTTCACCATTGGTATTCAGTGTTGTACTAGAAGTTCTAGCCATAGTAACTAGGCAAGAAAAAGTAGAATGCACCCATATTGGGAAAGAAGGGTTAAAACTACCTCTATTCACAGATGAACTCTTATGAGTAGGAAATCCTAAAAAAGCCACACAAAAATACTATTAGAACTAATAAATGGATTCAGAAAGTTCAGGTTATAAAATCAACACACACCATCATTCGTATTTCATCGACAATGAACAGTTTGAAAAGGAAATATAAAAATGTAGAATTAAATTTTAAAAAGAGAATTAAATTAAAAAACAGTTCCATTTATAAGAGCATCAGAGAGAATCAAATACTTTGGAGAAATTTATCCAAGGAGGTTCACAATTTGTATACTAATATCTATAAAATTAGCTGAGGTAGATTAACAAAGATCCAAATAAATGAAAAACAACCCATGATCATAGATTGGGAGACTTAATATTGTTAAAGTGGCAGTACTACTCAAAACAAACTATAGTTCAGTCCCTATCAAAATCCCATTGGCCTTTTTCTTTTTTTTTTTTTTAAGATTTTATTTATTTATTTGATACAGAGAGAGAGATTACAAGTAGGCAGAGAGGCAGGCAGAGAGAGAGGAGGAAGCAGGCTCCCTGCGGAGCAGAGAGCCCGATGCGGGCCTCGATCCCAGGACCCTGAGATCATGACCTGAGCCGAAGGCAGGGGCTTTAACCCACTGAGCCACCCAGGCGCCCCCCATTGGCCTTTTTCTTTGCAGAAATGGAAAAGCTGATTCTAAAATTTACATGCAGTTGCAAGGGATTCTGCATAGCCAAAACAACCTTGAGAAAGAACAACAAAGTTGGAAGACTCTTAACTTTCTAATTTCAAAACTTACTACAAAGTAGTCAAAACAGCACGGTACTGGCATAAAGATAGATGATATAAGTCAATGGAATGGCATCGAGTGTACAGAAATCAATTCATACATCTATGATCAGTTGATTTTAGACAAAGATATGAAGTCCTTTTAGTGAAGGAAAGAATAGTCTCTTTCCAAATATCCATATGCAGAAGAATGAGTTTGAACTCTCACTACACATCCATATACAAAAATTAACTGAAGTTGGGGTGTCTGGGTGTCTCAGTTAGTTAAGCATCCGACTCATGATTTTGGCTCAGGTCATAATCTCAGGGTTGTGAGATCAAGCCCTACTTTGGGCTCCCACTCAGCAGGGAGTCTGCCTCTCTCCCTCTCCTGCCCTCCCCTTGCTTGAGTGCTCGCTCGCTCTCAAATACATACATCTTTTAAAAAAATTAACTCAAGGTGGTTCAAAGACCTAAATAGGAGAGCTATGTTTGAGCTTACCTTATGTAGTAGAAAGGAGCATAGAGTTTGGATAAAAACAGACTGGGTTGGGCGCCTGGGTGGCTCAGTGGGTTAAAGCCTCTGCTTTCGGCTCCGGTCATGATCTCAGCATCCTGGGATCGAGGCCCGCATTGGGCTCTCTGCTCAGCGGGGAGCCTGCTTCCTCCACTCTCTCTGCCTGCCTCTCTGCCTACTTGTAATCTCTCTCTGTGTGTCAAATGAATAAAATAAAATCTTAAAAACAGACTGGGTTTAAAATTATGGTTCTACTCCAATTCGGTTTTTTATCTTGGAGAAGTAATCAGCCTCCTGGGCCTCTGTCCTCTTTTCTGCAAAACGGAGCTGATAATGGTTCTGCCTCACAAGGCGTTTTAAAGCATCTGTACATAGTCAAGTCTCAGTAGGATCCTGGTCTCAATTGAATCTAAGTCCCATCTTCCTAAGCAACACGGGAGCAACATCCTTCAGCTCTGAAGGGTATAGACGTGGAAGTACAATGCTTGCCCCCAGAGAATTTACAGATCTGCTGGGGAGCTTGTATCTGTGTATTTGAAGCAATAGCAGACCGTATGTTTTAGGAGTTGAAACTTTATTTACTTTTGAATTTGGGCCTGGAAGGCTGAGGAAGGTTTGGATGGCTGGAAGGGAAAATGGAGAGGGTGTATCAGATGGATAGTTTGAGCAAAAGGATGTAGACAGGCGTGAGAGTGGGGTGTGGCCTAGGCAACTTCACAGAGGGTTTGTATGGGGAATAATTAAGTAATGAGGTGGATTAGAAGGATAGGGTTGCATTGAGCCAGGCAGTGTTGGGACTTGACTGGAAGTGTGGGAGCTATTAAAGATTCTCAAGCAAGTTGTCAGTATGATCAAAGCCAGGGAGAACTTGAGGAAAGAAGAGTCCAGTGGCCGGGAGCAATTTGGTGAAGGGACACGCTGGAATTAAGCAGACCAGCCAGGAGGCTTCTGCAGTCATGTGGCTTAACTGTGATCAGGCCTTGGTGTCTGCCTGAGTACTGTGCCTGAAGTTTGAGGTGAGCTGAATAATGGTTACCTTGGACCGCATAATGGTCATTTCAGCATTGGGTCCGTGAAAACCTTCATTTCAAGTCTGGCTCACTTGTCTCTTAGATGTGTCCTAGCCCCAGATTCTGTAAGTGGATATATAATTAGATGTAGGGGCAGAATTTGGCATAGGCCCAGTCATTAGTTTACAGGACTTTGTTCTTAGGATTTGTTTATTTTTTAAAATTAAGAACGTGGTTTTATTTTTTAAAAGATTTTTATTTATTTGTGAGAGAGAGTGTGTGTGTGTGAGAGAGAGAGCATGAGCTGGGGTAGGGCAGAGGCAGAGTGAGAAGCAGACGCCCCCTTCACCAGGAGCCCAATTCGGGACTTGATCCCAGGACTCTGGGATCATGACCTGAGCTGAAGGTAGAGGCTTAACGCCTGAGCCACCCAGGCACTCAAGAACTTGGTTTTAAAGCAAGTGCTTGAAAATGAATTAAAACAACTTTCTGTAACCTCTGTCTTGATTTAATGATGTTTGGTGAAGGTTGTTTATTCCTCTTGTCTAATAACTTAAAAGTTAGCACTGCGGACAGCAGGATTGAGCATGGGAGTTCATGAATTCATTTCAGAGCCCAAAATATAGTGGTGATGGGAGTAATAGTAGTAGTCCTAGTTAACATTTATTGATTATTTTGACATAGCAGGTATCTTGGTGTTTTGTCCACATTATCTCAGGTAGGGAAAGTACAGCTTAAAGAGGCTGAGTAGTTTGCCCATGATCAACAGCATGTAAAAGCAGAATGAGGATTCTAATCTGGTGCCTTCCATTCACCCAGAGTTAGCTTGAGATCCTAACCTCTGTGCTGTCCTGTCTATATTATTATAATCCCAGGTCATGTCACCTGTCATATGTTATCCCTTTTATCACATGACTTGAGTGGCTCATATGCCCACACCAGCCCATTGTAAGGCATTTTTTTTTTCTGTGTATCACTTATACCAAAATCAGATAAATCTGGGGTTGAGGTTGGAGTACTGGGCATCCAGTAAATTTGTTGGTGGCTAATGAAGATCTGCTCTTTCCTAACACTCTGCTCTGGGCGCTGTGGCTTGTATTTAGGAATTTCTGTCCACTTGAGATCTATCCATGGGGGTATATAAGGTGGCATGTAATGTACATCATGTTGTATATGTACCTTACATGGTGAATGCTGAATTGTGTAGTCAGTGAGTGTGGTCGGTTAGAGATGGGTCATTGTAAGCTCTCTTCTTCGAAGACTGGGAGGAACTGAAATTGGGCTTGCTGGCACACTGGTGCAAGCCAAACTTCATGCCATCTGTAAACACCCTATTTCCAGAACATCGATCTCCAGACTCCGTGGAAATGTTTATTTTAACTAGTCCCCATCCCCATCCAAAGGTACTTAATTGCCTTGCCTTCGACTCCTGCATCTCAAGTAGCTCTCAAGCTTCATCTTTATGACAGTGGTAGGACGTGGGGATATGTTTGATTCTCACATCTACCACCATGGGTTTTTTTCTTGTTTCCTAAGCTACTGTTCTGAAGAAATTTTAAAAACACCGTGAAGCAGGTACAGATACCACGATCCTTTGACACTGGGCTGATACAGTTCATCCCAAATCAAGAGCTGGGAGATAGTGACCCATACTTATTGGTGATTGGCTGTTTTTAAGCACCTTTTGCATTTCTGAAACTATAGGTAATTTGCCCAAGGTCATGTGGTGGTAAATTTCAGAGCCAGGACTCAGTCCAGATCTTCTCACTCCAGCAGTGCTGTGTTCAGTGCATTATGCAACCTTAGTTATGTGATATCATCCAATACAGTGTGCTACCACTGAGCCTCCTAAAATTGAGAATATTACGTTAATGCAGTCTCCTTCATTGTGAAATGAATGAAATAAATGTGAGCCTCTTTTTCTCTACTCATTCCTAGGAGAAGAACTGTAGTCATGAAGTGACAGTAGTCCTATTTTCTAGAACTTTCTATGATGCAAAATCTCTTGGTGAGTAAGTCTTTTCTCCTCTAGTTCTTTTTTGTTAAGCTTGCCACCCATTCCTTATATCTTTCCCTTTGCAATGCTCATCTTTCCTACTTTTTCTGTTAAGAGCCCAGGGTAAAATGGAAAATCGTACAGTCTATTAGTGGATGCAAAAGGTCTGTGGGCCGTGATTCATCTTAAAGCCAACTTGATATATAATTTTATTCATTCCTTTATTTATTCGTTCATTTATTTTGATGATGCAAATTTTCAACCCAGGAGAGGGAGCAGAGAAACTGAATTTCTCTTCTCACCCTGATTTATGTGTGTTTTTTCTCTTTTTCAGATGAATTTCCTGAAATAAACCGAGCCTCAATTCGACAGGATCACAAGGGACGGTACTATGAAGACTTTTATAAGTATGTTTGAGTGCTTTGCTATGAATTTTTTTAAGATTTTATTTATTTATTTGACAGAGAGAGAGATTACAAGTAGGCAGAGAGGCAGGCAGAGAGAGAGGAGGAAGCAGGCTCCCTGCTGAGCAGAGAGCCCGATGTGGGGCTCCATCCCAGGATCCTGGGATCATAACCTGAGCCGAAGGCAGAGGCAACCCACTGAGCCACCCAGGCGCGCCTGCATTTTTTTTTTTTAAGATTTTATTTATTTGAGATAGAGAGAACATGAACGGGGGTGGGGCAGGGGCAGAGGGAAAGGGAGAAGCAGGCTCCCCACTGAACAGGGAGCCTGATGTGGGGCTTGATCCCAGGACCCCAGGATCATGATCTGAGATGAAGGCAGATACTTAACCAACTGAGCCACCCAGGCACCCTCTATGTCGGGTTTGTTTGGTTGGTTATTTCTTTCCTAACTTAAAAAAAAGTTAAACTTTTCATTTTGGAATAACTCTGGGTTTACGGAGAAGTTGCAAAGATAGCCCAGAGAGAGAGTTCCCATATATCCTTTACCCAGTTTCTCCTGTTAACATTTCATAGCCAAGGTACATTTGTCAAGACTGAGAGGTTAGCCTTGGTATATTACTATTAACTAAATTTCAGATGGTTTTCAGATTTCCATCAGTTTTTCCACTTTATGTTCCAGAATCCAGTCCAGGATACCACATTGCATTTAGACTTAACAAACTCCCAGAAAAGAAGAATTAAAAAATATAATGAATTCATATACCCAATAGCTAGATTTAACAGTTATTATGCCATATTTGCTTCCTCTGTTTTGTTTGTTTCTTTGTTTTGCTTCATCTGTTTTTTTGGCTAGATTTTATTTTAGAGTAAATTGTAGATGTTGTGACATTTTTTGTTCTTCTGTATATCTAAAAAATAAGGGCATTTTCACATATAACCACAATGTTATGGTCACATTGAACAAAGTTATTTCTATAATATCCAATACCTAATGTATATTCAGATGTCATTAATTGTCTCTGAAATAACTTATATTTGATTTTCTTGTTAAGTTTAAATCTAAAGCAGTTTCACCCTTCCTTTTGCCCCCAAACATTTGATGTGTTTAAGAATCTGAGTTGTACTGTGCTTCCACAACTTCCATGTGCAGGTGAACCACCCCTGGGGATCATGCAGATTCCAGTAAGTTCAGGAGTCCTGGGGTGGGCCTGAGATTCTGCTTGTCTAGCTAGCTCCTTTGCTTGCATAGGTTGGTCTTTGTGTCTCATTCTGAGTAGGGAGGCTATAGAAGACCCCTTCTGGATTTGTCTTATTGGATCCTTATGGTGGTATTGGTTTATTTTCTGTAAACCAGAGGTTCCATCTGGGGCAATTTTGCTGCCCCTCTACTTACCAGGACATTTGGCACTGTCTCGAGATCTTTCTTTTTTTAATCGTCAAAACAGTTTAGGGGAGGTAAAGAAGGGGAGGTTATACAACTGATATCTACTGCGTAGAGGCCAGGGATGCTGCTAGGCATCCTACAGTGTGCATAGGCCAGTCTGAGCCACAAAGTTACTTAGCCTAAGATACCAGTAGTGCTGGGCGCCTGGGTGGCTCAGTGGGTTAAAGCCTCTGCCTTCGGCTCAGGTCATTATCTCAGGGTCCTGGGATCGAGGCCCGCATCGGGCTCTCTGCTCAGCGGGGAGCCTGCTTCCTCCTCTCTCTCTGCCTACTTGTAATCTCTCTCTGTCACATAAATAAATAAAATCTTAAAAAAAAAGAAAAAGAATATTTGAAAAAGATACCAGTAGTGCTGAGGTTGAGAAGGCCTTGCAAAAGACTTGATTGGATTTACGTTGGACATTTTTAGTAAGACTTATCTCATTGCTGATGCCCTGTACTTCTCATTGCATCAGTACAGAATGCAGATCAGTCCAGATGTCCTGACAGTGCTACTGAACAAGGGGACACTTTGTGAGATGCTAGAAGCATAGCAGATACCGTCCAATGGGGTTGCTCAATGGTCTGGAGCTGAAGGCCTTTGATCTTTGAAATTCTCAGATCCTTGGAGAAGTTTATAACATGACTATTGGCTCTTCATGAGGATGGTAGGATAGATCTCGAGGCTTTAGAAAAGCCTTTTGCTTTGTAGGTTTTATTTTTTTATTTTTTATTTTTTTAAAGATTTTATTTATTTATTTGACAGAGAGAGATTACAAGTAGGCAGAGAGAGAGGAGGAAGCAGGCTCCCCGTGAAGCAGAGAGCCTAATGCAGTGCAATCCCAGGATCCTGGATCATGACCTGAGCCAAAGGCAGATGCTCAGCCGGCTGAGCCACCCTGGGGTCCTCCAAAATTTTTTGTTTAAATAAAAAACGACTTATTTGATACGAAGGACATTTCCTCACCTTACTACACTTGTTAAAGCCTGTAGAGACTGCTTCTCTCAAACACACTACTCTGTTACTGGTTGATTCTTGCTGCCTCAGACTATTTCCTTCAGTAACTGAGAGGAGGAATCCTTTGCTCATTTCCCTTACTATCTCAGGCTGGGAAATCAATGTCTCTCTGTTTTGCAGAAACAGTTTACTATGTGGGTTTAGTTTTTGTCTCAGATGGCCAGTCTTCTCCCCTACCCCTAGCCTGGAGCCTTAAACATATTTCTTTGTAGCTAGTTCCTTCCTAAGTCCCAAGCCAACACCAAATGCCAACTTGTAGAGTATTTTTCCCCCTGTTCTAAACTTTGTCCTAGCATTCCTAAAGAAGAAAACTTTTATTCTTTTATAACTATGTATGTGTGTGTGTGTGTGTGTGTGTGTGTATTTTTTTTTTTTTAAACTCTGATAATGGATAAGCCCCAAAGAGTGATGGAAGTTATGGAAACTTTCTAGGCAATTTTTTGGGCAACCTTTTATAATTTCTATTTCAAAATATTTTAAATTATGAGAAAGTTGAAGGAGGAATATAAGGAATATTTTTATACTTTCCACCAAATTAACCAATTATTAACATTTAATAGACACATGATTATCTTATCCTTCATTATCTATCTCTGTAAGGACATTGTAAAAGAATGTCAGATTTTACCAGTTGTCCTAATATTCCTTTTTGAGGTGCTTTTTCCGGTCCAGATTTCTTTCTAGAATCATGTATCGTTTTTAGCTTAGATAATTTTCTATTTGTTTTTACAATATGTTACTGTGAAAATTTTCAAACACAGAGACAAGTTGAACGAATTGTATAGTGAACTCTCATGTACCTACCACCTGGGTTCCATAATTAACATTTCACTATCCTGTTGACCCTTGAACAACATGGGTTTGAACTGCATGGTCTACTTATATGTGGATTTTTTCGATAGATATAATACAGTACTGTAAAGGTATTTTCCTTATTTATTTTTTAGTTTTATTTGTTAGAGAGAGACAGAGAGCACTCAGGCATGTGAGCAGGGGGAAAAGCAGAGGAAGAGGAAGGGAAAGAGAGGGANTTTAGTTTTATTTGTTAGAGAGAGAGAGAGAGCACTCAGGCATGTGAGCAGGGGGAAAAGCAGAGGAAGAGGAAGGGAAAGAGAGGGAGAGAATCTCAAGCAGACTCCCTGCTGAGCACAGAGCCGGACACAGGGCTCTGTCCTGCAACCCTGAGATCATGACCTGAGCTGAAATCAAGAATCAGACACTCAACTGATTGAGCCACCCAGGTGCCTCTCCTTATGATTTTTCTTAATAATGCTTTATTTGTCCAGCTTGTTTTAAGAATATATTGTAAAATATCTATAACATACAAAATATGTTAATGGACTATGTTATCAGTAAGGCTTCTGGTCAACAGTCGGCTAGTAGTAGTTAAGTTGTTGGGGAGTCAAAACATACGCAGATTTTCATTTACACAGGGCAGGGGTGTCGGTGCCTTTAACCCCCATGTTGTTCAAGGGTCAATTCTATTTCCTTTATTATTTATCAGATTACCTTTTTATATCACTTAAGAAACAATACATCTTCATTATAGAAATTCTGAAAAATCCATAGAAGAGTGTAATATAGAAAATAAGTATGGCTCCACTCTCCTACTGAGATGGTAATAAGATAATAATAGTTATCATTTGTACTCAGACTTACTGGACTTACTATGTATTGGACACTCACTATTCTAAGCACTTTAGTATCTTGATTTCATTTAAATAAAGCATTCCTTGTGATGGTTGCTGTTAGTTCATTTTACAGATGCAGAAACTTAGACACAGAGTTTAAGTAACATATCCAAAGTCCTTGGAGGATTAAGTGATGGAGTATGCACTTGACTCAGAGAGTGTGGTTCAGAGTCTATGCTTTTGACTACTGTATTCTTCAACCCCATACTGATCATACTTTAAATTATTTGTTGATCTTTTTTGGGTCCTCCATTGTAATGGGCCATTTCTTCCCCCAACATCACCATTTATCCCTTCATGCTGTTAAATTCTTCATACCACTTCAGTGGATTCCTGGAACCTTTTTATTTGATTTTTTTTTTAAGATTTTATTTTATTTATTATTATTTTTTTAAAGATTTTATTTATTTATTTGACACAGAGAGAGAGAGATTACAAGTAGGCAGACAGTCAGGCAGAGAGACAAGGAGAGGAGGAAGCAGGCTCCCCGCCGAGCAGAGAGCCCGATGCGGGCCTCGATCCCAGGACCCTGAGATCACGACCTGAGCCGAAAGCAGAGGCTTCAANAAGATTTTATTTTATTTATTATTTTTTTTTAAAGATTTTATTTATTTATTTGACACAGAGAGAGAGAGATTACAAGTAGGCAGACAGTCAGGCAGAGAGACAAGGAGAGGAGGAAGCAGGCTCCCCGCCGAGCAGAGAGCCCGATGCGGGCCTCGATCCCAGGACCCTGAGATCACGACCTGAGCCGAAAGCAGAGGCTTCAACCCACTGAGCCACCCAGGCGCCCTTAAGATTTTATTTTTAAGTAATCTCTACATGCAACATGGAGCTTGAACTCACGACTCTGAGGTCAAGAGTTGCATGCTTTTCCAGTTGAGCCAGCAGGCACCCCTGATTCCTGGAACCTGAGAAACTCTTTTGGCTTAAGAATATATGAAGTTAGGGCACCTGGGTGGCTCAGTGGGTTAAAGCCTCTGCCTTCGGCTCAGGTCATGATCTCAGGGTCCTGGGATCAAGGCCCGCATTGGGCTCCCTGCTCAGCAGGGAGCCTGCTTCCTCCTCTCTCTCTGCCTGACTCTCTGCCTACTTGTGATCTCTCTCTCTCTGTGTCAAATAAATAAATAAATAAAATCTTAAAAAAAAAGAATATATGAAGTTATTTCTAATAATGAATATGAATATGAATGTTATATAACATACATAGTTATTTCTAATAATGAATATGAAGGAGTATGAATTCATTTGAAAATAATTATGGACATATTAAAACATGGTAAAAAGCATGAATGAGTTACAAATGTAGATTTACATATGTATAGGACTATATCATTAATATATTAAAAATTTCCTCACATTATTGAAAAGTCAGCCCCAACATTTTTTAGATCAAAAGAAGCTTTGGTTGTGTTTTTCTTACTATAAAAACAATACAGGTTTATCTTTAGGGAAATCACAAAATACAGTTAAGTACAGGGTAATACAATACAGAACACCCTCAGTTCCACTTCCCAGATGCAGTTATCATCACTTGTGTGCATCAAACCCTATTCTCTGTTTATAGAGACATAGAGTAATTTTCACAGAGATGTGGTCGCAGATTCCCCTGCTTTTTTCACATGGTGTTTTATTTTTTATTTTTATTTTTATTTTTATTTATTTATTTTTTAAAGATTTTATTTATTTATTTGACACACAGAGAGAGATTACAAGTAGGCAGAGAGGCAGGCAGAGAGAGAGGAGAGAGGAGAAANACACCCTCAGTTCCACTTCCCAGATGCAGTTATCATCACTTGTGTGCATCAAACCCTATTCTCTGTTTATAGAGACATAGAGTAATTTTCACAGAGATGTGGTCACAGATTCCCCTGCTTTTTTCACATGGTGTTTTAAACCAGCATTTTCTACTTACTACATCACAAATGCCATTCCATGTCAAATACTCTATTTCCACAGCATCATTTTTATTGCTATGCAGACATTTCATTTGATTGCTAGCTATTATTGAACAACAAAGTGATTTTCACCTTTTCACTACTGTCAGAAGTTCTACCAGTGAATGGTCTTACAATCTTTAAACGTTAGCTTAGTTATAACCTTAGCACAACCTTATAACCTTAGTTATAACCTTATAACTTAGCATAACCTTAAGCATAAACTTAGGATAAGCTCCCAGAAACAGAGTTATTGGGTCAAAGATATTCTGTACCTGTTAAAGCTTTTCACTGGTGTAGCCAAATTGCCCTGCAAAACCACTGAAGTAAAAAAAATCCTGTTTTCCCAGTAGTCATGTTATTTCTCTATCCTTGCCAACACTGAATACTATTTTCTTTCTTTTTTTGACTTGTTTGCAATTAGAGTGGAAGAAGAGTTACCTCGCTGAGTCTTAATAGTCATTTCTTTTATTACCAAGAGTAAATATTTTCTCATGCTGATTGGCCTTTGTATTTCTTTTTTGCAAATTGTATATTCATCTTAGCTAGTTTTTTCATCTTTTTTGTTTTTTGTCTTATCCTTGGTTTGACTTTGTAATCCAAAGGGAAGCTTTTAATACTGTGGTATGTTTCTCTAGGTCTTTTTCTGTTTGGCCCATTTTATTTTATTTTTTTAAAATTTTATTTTTTAAGTAATCTCTATACCCGGTGTGGGGCTTAAATCTGCAACCCTTAGATCTCTAGAGTTGCATGCTCCACTGACTGAGCCAGCCAGGTGCCCCTCTTTAGCCTGTTTTAAAATTGGATGATTTTTTTGGCTTGCTTTGTTTTTAATAAAATCAAATATACTCTTGTGAGAATAGCATTGTGAACCTTCACTACTCATATTAAATGGTTATCAAAGAGGATTGCACTTTTGATAGCTATATATCTGTTATAGTCTGAAATTTTATCATAATTTAATTCCTTATTGTTGGATATTTAATTTTTTTCTAATTTTTAAAGAGGATGTATTTATTTCTTTGAGAGAGAAAGAATAAGTAGGAGGAACAGAGGGAGAGAGAATCTCAAGCAGACTCTGTGCTGAGTGCAGGGCCCAATGCAGGGCTCAATCTCACAAACTTGAGATCACGACCTGAGCCAAAACCAACAGTTGGATGCCTAATCAACTGTGCCACCCAGGCGCCCCAGTGTTTTTCTAATTTTTAAATTGGTCAGTGTCCACTCTGATATACAGGTATATAGTTATACATTCCTGAATGTTTCTTGCCTTTTTTTAAATTAAGACTTTTAACTTTTTTAGAGCAATTTTGGGTTCGTAGCAAAATTGAGAGAAGGTACAGAGATTTCCGATACATTCTTTCTACCCACACCTACATAATGCCCTTCCCATCATTATCAATATCCTTTACCAGAGTGATGCCTTTGTTACAACTAGTGAACCTACACAGATTATACCATAATCACTGAAAATCCATAGTTTACCTTAGGACTCACTCTTGGTATTGTACACTCTGTGGGCTTGGGCAAATATTTAATGATATGTCTCCAACATTATAGTATCTTGCGGAGTAGTTTCCCTGCCCTAAAAATCCTCAGTGTTCCACTATTCATCCCTTTCCCTAAACTCCTAACTCTTGGCAGCCACTAATCTTTTTAGAGTCTGTATAGTTTTGCCTTTTCCAGAAAGTCACGTAGTTGGAATCATACAGTATGTAACCTTTCCAGATTGGCTTCTTTCTCTTAGTGATATGCATTTAAGGTTCCTTCATGTCTGTCATGGCTCAATAGCTCATTTCTTTTTAGCACTCTATAGTATTCCATTGTCTGGATATACCACAATTTGTTTATCCATTCATCTACTGAAGGACATCTTGGTTGCTTTAAAGTTTTGGCAGTTAGACAAATAAGGCTTCTATAAACATCTGTGTGTAGGTTTTGGCATGGACCTAAGTTTTCATCTCCTTTGAGCAAATACCAACGAGTATGATTGCTAGATCATATGATAGGAGTATGTTTAGTATCATAAGATACCACCAAACTGTCTTCCAAAGTGGCTGCATTATTTTGCATTCCCACCAGCAATGAATGAAAGTTTCTATTGCTCCACATCCTCACCAGCGTTTGGTGTTGTCAGTGTCCTGGATTTTGGCCATTCTAATAGGTACAAAGTGGTCCCTTATTGTTTTATTTATTTATTTATATGTTTGTTTATTTATTTTTAAAGACTTTATTTATTTATTTGACGAGAGAGAGATTACAGGTAGGGTAAGAGGCAGGCAGAGAGAGAGGAGGAAGCAGGCTCCCTGCTGAGCAGAGAGCCCAATGCGGACCTTGATCCCAGGACCCTGAGATCATGACCTGAACCGAAGGCAGAAGCTTTAACCCACTGAGCCACCCAGGCGCCCTCCTTCCTTTCTTTCTTTCAAGATTTTATTTTTAAGGGGTGCCTGGTTAAGCATCTGCTTTCAGCTCAGGTCATGATCTCAGGGTCCTGGGATCAAGCCCTGAATCGGGCTCCCTGCTCAGCTGCTCAGCTGCTCAGCACCTCTCTCTCTAAAATAGAATGGAATAGAATAGAATAGAATAGAATAGAATAGAATAAAAAAATAAATTTTATTTTTAAGTAATCTCCATGCCCAAAGTGGGGCTCTAGCTTGCAACCCTGAGGTCAAGAGTTGCAAGCTCTACTAACTGAGCCAGCCAGGTGTCCCATTTTTATTATTTATTTATTTATTTAGATTTTATTTATTTGAGAGAGAGAGCAGGAGAGCATGAGTGGGTGAGGGGCAGACGGAGAAGTGAACTTCCCACTGAGCAGGGAGCCCGACGTGGGGCTCGATCCCGGGACTCCAAGATCATGACTTGAGCTGAAGGGAGACGCTTAACCGACTGAGCCACCCAGGTGCCCTTTCTTATTTGTTTTTAAAGATTTTATTTTAAAGTAATCTCTGTACCCGACATGGGGCTCAAACTCACAACCCTAGATCAAGAGTCTCATGCTCCACTGAGTGAGCCAGCGAGGCTCCCCCCAACCCATCCCTTTCTGCTAATCTAGTTCCCTGACCTAGACGTGTTTATTGGATATATACGTAAAATATACATATAGATGTTTTCTTTTAGGCTTTTTATAGACCCCCTAATTGTAATTCATTATATGAAAATTTCATATTCCTACTCAATGCTAGGCATTACTATAATCTCAAGGCAGTTTTTCAATATTTTATTTTTGTTTTCAATCTGTGTGACTATTTATGTGATTACATTTCTTTGTTAATGTTTGTTATGTGCATTTGACCTTAATACTTATTATTATATGGTAAATTACCCTAACCTTGGGAATCCCATCTTCTCCTTTCTTTCAAAACCCTGTGAAGGACCTGATGTATATAATAGCTGTTCAGTGTTTTATGACAATATTCTTTTCAGAGTGGTGGTGCAGAATGAGAGGAGAGAAGAGTGGACGTCACTCCTTGTGACCATTAAAAAACTCTTCATCCAGTATCCAGTGTTGGTGCGACTGGAACAGGCAGGTACTGCATTCATATGATAGGAGGTACAGCAGGGAAAGGAGGTGTAGGATAGAGGTGGGGAGATGAAGACGTTCATGCTCGCTTCCCTCCCAGTGCTGGGCATAGTTTCTGCTTCCGGTCAGGTTTCTATTTCCAGTTGGGTCCCCTTGTTCATTAGGTATGCAGTAAGTTCAATAATGTCCCTACTACAGGGTTGGGAGGCCCCATGGAGCCACTTTCCACTTATTCTCTTAGAGTTCATCTTTCATGTTGTACTTTTCCTTCTCTTGTGTCTTTTGCTTCAGAGGGTTTTCCTCAAGGAGACAATTCTACCTCAGCACAAGGGAACTACCTAGAGGCCATCAATCTGTCATTCAATGGTGAGTAAGGACACTAGTCGTGGTGAGCTGGCATCTTGTTTACCACACAGCTATGAACTTCTTTTTACTAATGTCCAAAGACCCAGACCCAATTGATAATCTCCCCACCCACCTACCCCAAAGATTAACTGAAAGCTAGCTTCTGATTGGATAGTTTTAATGGCCAACATTTAGCTTTTGGGTCTGCTGTTGGGAATTCATTAATTGCTCTTCTCATCTGCTTCTCGTGGTAATCTGAGCATAAAGAGCTGGAAGGAATCTTCCTTGGGCTAGTTTACTAAAGCTGTGTTCTTGCTGTTTTCTACCCCATCCCTCAATTGCTTCTAGGTAATTAAAAAAAAATTTTTTTTAATTACAGAAGGAACTCATGTTCCTAGAATTCAAATAATCAGAGGTGTAATCAAGTAAAAATGAAGATCTCCCCCTCCCTCTGCTGTCAGTTCCCTTCCAAGAGGGAACCTTGTTAACAGTGTGGTGTGATTTCTTCCGAAGGTTTGCGCTTTGTTTGAAAATTAAAAAAAAAAAAATACTGGATTGGTTTACACAAAAAGGGAAATTTACTCTCAGGATATAGGGACCTGGTGGGGCCACCAGGAAAGGCTTGAACATCATGCAGAAGAAGGTGGGGACCAAGGTGGCTCTAGGAACTGCAAAAGCAGGTATTCCTAGACAGTGTTCAGCTCCCACCTCTGCTGTTGGCTCTCTCCTCTCTATGTTCCCAGCAGAATCTGATCAGCCTAGCTCGGGTTAGGCATCCATTGGCACTGGCCAGTGGTGGAAATGATGATGTGTGGTCACTTCACTGTGCATATAACCTGCCCATGTGTCTACACCCAGGTATTCTGGGGATTCTAAAGCGCAGGGCCTTGTGTTAGTGAATCTTTTTGTGATATTGGAACATCTTTGTTTTTCTAAAGTCAGGATTGTATAGGACAGAAATAAAAATTAACTTGCCAGATTTACAAAGTCCACTCTTCTAAATATTGTCTTAAATTAATATTTGATTTTTGTAAATTTCAATACAGACTCATTTATGGATTGTTTAATGACACGAAACTTGAGCATTTAATGCTGCACAAGGCAGGTATTAGGCATTAATGATGGGGTGTTAGCAAAGGCAACAGTGACATAGTCTTGTGTTCAAGCAGTTCTTTTTTTTTTTAACTGGATTAATTACTTTATTTGAAATTTTTTTTATTTGCCCCAGGGGTTCAGGTCTGTGAATCATCAGGCTTACACCTTTCACAGCACTCACCATAGCACAAACCCTCCCCAATGTCCATAACCCAGCCACCCTATCCCCACCCCCACCCCCCTGTAACCCTCAGTTTGTTTCGTTAGATTAAGAGTCTCTTATGGTTTGTCTCCTTCCTGATCCCATCTTGTTTCATTTGTTCCCTTCCTACCCCCACAACCCCAAGCAGTTCTTAATGTAGGTGGGGAGAGGCAGATGTACATACAACTAACTAGAATTAGTGGCTATTGCTGCAAAGAAACATGGACAAAATACCCTGAGGGCACAGAGAGTGGCTGGTTTCTGAAAAGGTGTAACCTCTTCATTTGAGAACTTTTGCTTTCTTTCAAGTGTTTGACAAGCACTACATCAACCGCAACTTTGACCGAACTGGGCAGATGTCTGTGGTGATCACGCCTGGGGTGGGTGTGTTTGAAGTGGACCGTCTACTCATGATCTTGACCAAGCAGCGGATGATAGATAATGGTAATGCTCCCTGGTTTGTGCTGTCTCCTATTGTTTATAGCCTGATTTACCTGTAGAACTCTGAGCTTTTCCTGGCTCTTTGCATCAGAGATCCTGGAGATGTGAATAATGTTAGGGGACAAAAAAAGTTCCGTGGTCAAATTGGTTTGGGAAATGCTGGGTCATACACAGTTTAGGCAGATTCCCTAATTGCAGGTTTTAATATGTTAGTGTATCTTGTCTATCTTTAATGGTACTCAGGGTTTTGCAAACATATATGACACTGGAGAACTTTTTTGAAGGGGATTGTTTCAAGGAACTAGTGTGCCATCAGTCTGCCTTGGGGAGGACAATCAGATCATCTGATCCAGTCCTCCCTCCATGATGTGCCCTGCTTCCCAGCTTGTACCCCTGGCCTCATTAAATTTGTGCTTCAACAACAAGATGGAGGTGGCATGTAAATTCTGATTGCCAATAAAGAAGCTCCATTAAATGATATGGATTATTTTGCTTTTTTACTGAAATAACAAGGTTCCTTTTCCTTTCTGGCCTTGAAACTTTAGTCAGGGGGGGCCTGGGTTGTCTTTTTGACAAATCATGATTTACAAAGCAGTCAAAGGCTGATTGTCAAGCATTTAATAATTGCAGACTGTGGTGGGACCTGGTAAAGAGGAAAGAGACAAAACTCATCTGTTTACCTCTCTGCTATGTAGGCAAATGAGGTTATAAATCATAGCATGGGAAGTCAGTTTTGCCTCATATCCTGACCTGGTTAAATAGTATTGTTAATAGATTGGGACACTTACCTCTACTTCTTCCCACCTCCACCCCAAACTCTTTTTGTCTTCTCTCTTTTTTAGGAATTGGTGTAGACTTGGTATGCATGGGGGAGCAACCATTACATGCTGTCCCATTGTTCAAGGTAATTCGATTTTGGATTGCGTCCTAAAGGCCAGTTCCTAGTACTAGGATGGTCTTGAGAATACTTCAGAGTAGGGGGTCCTGGGTGGCTCAGTCGTTAGGGGTCTGCCTTTGGCTCAGGTCATGATCCCAGGGTCCTGGGATCAAGCCCCACGTTAGGCTCCCTGCTTGGTGGGAAGCCTGCTTCTCCCTCTCCCATTCTGCCTGCTTGTGTTCCCTCTCTCACTGTGTCTCACTTTCTCAAATAAATAAATAAAATCGTAAAAAAAAAAGTTAATACTTCAGAAAAGTTGGAGCGGTTCCACATCCTCCTTGTTTTCTAGCTGATCCGTGTCCTGGCTTTTTCCCTTCTAGCTACATAATCGAAGTGCTCCTCGTGATTCTCTTCTGGGCGATGACTATAATATTCCTCACTGGATAAACCACAGGTGGGTGTGACCTTGATTTGTAGTAGATGATGCAGGTTTTGAGTAACTTCCTTGCCATTTTCTCTTCCCATCTACAAAGTTCTTATGATAAAAACTTTTGTCCAGAAAATGCGGAAACCAAAGTTCCATCATTTGCTTAGAGCTTCTGTACATGCAAAGCAGTGACAGTAACATAAGAACAGTCTAGAGTGAAAAAAATAAAGGCAGATTTTTATTATCTCTAGCTCCTACAATTCCCAGCTCCCCCAGATCATAGCAGACAAACATTGTGCCTGGCGTTCTGTTTGTAGAAAAATCCCCATACCTCTTCTTCACATGGGACAAGGCCTCATTGTTTCTGCTGACTGAGACTCAAGGGGGGTACCTCTCATTGCTACTGCCTTTTCCCATCCTCATATTTTTGAATTATCTGCAATAATCTTTTTATTTTTTTAAAAGATTTTATTTATTTATTTGACAGAGACAGAGCACAAGCAGGGGAAGCGGGAGAGGGAGAAGCAGGCTCCCTGCTGAGCAGAGAGTCCGATGCATGGTCTTGGGATCATGACCCAAGCCCAAGGCAGATGCTCAATGGACTGAACCCCTCAGGCGCCCGAATAACTGCATTAATCTTAATAGTGTGTCTATTTCTGATCTCTCTCCTTCAATCCATCGTTTAGATCAAGGTTTTTCAACCTTGACACTACTGACATTTTGGGCCAGATCATCTTTGTTGTTGGGGGGCTGGCCTGTGCCTGGTAGGATGTTGGGCAGCATCCCCAACCTCCACCCACCAGATACTAGCAGCACCCACCCCCAGGGTGACAACCAAAATGTCTACAAGAACTGCGGCTACGTGAATTTTCCTATCAAAAAACCTGGAGAGAATTAAACTCTTTGGAATCTGCCGATAGAGCTCATAACCTCCTGGAAACTAACTATGAGAACTAGATATTCTCAAACCTGCCAAGAGTGAAAAGCCTTGGGCTATTACTTCTTTTTAGTGTTTTATGATTTTTAAAAAATGCCTGCAGGCTTATGGAAAGTGTACTTGAAAGCATTGGAAACTGGGGAGGGAAATCATTTAGACTAAAAGACAACAAAATAAAAAAAACCCAATGTCTGCTGCATTGCCACATGTCTCCTGGGTGGCAGAATCCCACCTCGTTCCCCACTATCCCCTTCGAGAATCAGTTCTGTAGACCAATGGTTTCTTCTTTCCTTTCTAATTTTTTTTCTTAAGCAAAAGCTCTCCCCACCTTTTTTTTGGTAAGTAAAGTCTTACTTGCAACCAAATATACAGTAGTGAGAAAGTACTCTTTTCACTTTTGTATAAGGAAAAGTTCACTTTTCCTGATGTAGTAGGCCCAGATGTCACCCCAAGGAACCCCTGGGGCCTGGGGACCAGCATCTGTCAACTACTGCTCCTCCTGGTTACCAAAGTCATTTCGTGAAAACTAAATCCTGTTGCTCTTTTTCTCTGATCGCTCACACGAGCTTGATGAAGACTAAAGTGTTTGACATCCAATGCCTCCTCTCCCACCTCTTGCCCTCTTTTATTCTGCATAGCAGATGCACACTTCTCCCTCTTCTGAGTCTTTCCACCTAGAGGGCCTCTCCACCTGCCCTCTTCCTCACAAATGTCTATTTATCCTCTAAGACCCAACCCCAGCATCTCTCTTCTGTGACTTCTTCCTGTGCTGTCCTGGAGAGCCAATAGCCACCTTCTCTTTAGTGCTTCTAGAGCATTCTGCCCTTCTCTGGGTTGTCTGTTTTAAGCCGGCACTCCATGAGGGGCAGAATACTGCTCGGCTGTGCCTCAAGCTAAACAGAACCTGTAATTTTCTTCTATTTAGTTACAAGTCTTTGCTGGAGACCAGCTTGAAAATTGATCACAAATGCTGATTTTGGCCTTGTGTTTTTTCCTTTACCTTTGTTACGGGCCATGTTGCCCTTGTATGGTAGTTGCTTCCAATTAGCTATAATCGTTCATAGGTGAAGAACCAAGAAGGCATAGTGGTTTGGCCACCTGTCTAAGGATGGTCTGGTCACCCAGTAATTATCCTTTTCTGAGTATGGCTCTCCCTTCTCAGCCCAGTGAAAGACTCTCTGGCTGGTCATCCATGTGATTCCGTTACGTACATGTGTTTGTAACTGTTCAGTGATACTCAGTTTTATGTGTTGTCATTGCATGGCTTGACAGAGTCTCTTTAAGAAAAAGTGCCTGCTTCCCAAGAGGATGCAGTCTTTCTTGTGTTTATGTTACTGTCATTTAAAAAACTTGGTCCAAGTAAGTTAGTATTTTGAACTTTTTTGACTTTTCACTTATTTCAGGGAGTGATTTATCTTCTTTTTTGTCAGCCCTTTAATTAGTTTTGGCTTTGTAATCTTTAAATAGACATTCACATTCTTTTGCCCATAAGAAAATAGCTGCTGTTTAATTATACACCATATTTCATGGTTTTACATTTAGTTTAAGAAATAATTAAAGGACAGAGTAGCTGTAGCACACAAAAAATTATATATGAATTTAAGCACTGTAATTTCCTCAAATTTTAATTAATAATAACTTGAAGGTTTCCTGATTCATCACTATATTTTTCATGCCAAATTGGCTCTCTGATGCCATTTAAGATGGATGATAGATTCATACAGGTGGGGCTTCAGAATTTGAGAGCCGGGATGGCCTGAGGCCCACTTTTCATTTATTGTGAGGCTTTTTTGCTTGAGCCACCCAGGGACAGGAGCAAAGAGGGCTTGTGGCCTGAGATGCATGGCTACTCTTAGGGGCCGTTGTTCTCATCCTGTCCACAGGCTTCTTCAGAAGTGTCCCACAAGGCCAGAGAGTTTACCTGAAGCATAATCAAATTATCTTCAGTGAAAAATTACCACTCTCAAAGTATTACTGGTTAGTAATGAAAATTGATCCAAAAAGTAAATTAATAGCAGATGTATAAGAGTTATGAAGCTGGGATTTGGGAGATATCACAGGCTATCCCTGGAGTCTGTTTTGGAGATCATAGAGACCTCCAATCACACTGTATAGGTGAGGAACCTGAGTTCCAGAGAGGTAAAGTGGCTTGCAAGGGTTGGACAGCAAGTTCATGGCAAAGCTGAAGCTATTGGTTTAAGCCATTTGAAATTGTGATAGTAGACTGGTTTTGACCTTCAAACACAGCAATTTCATGTGGATAAATCTAGTAGAAACCCATTCTTCTGGCTCACATCACTTTGCCACACAAATCTTTTTATTTTTATTTATATTTTTTCAGATTTTTATTTAAATTCGAATTAGTTCACATATCATGTAGTATTGGTTTCAGGAGTAGAGTTTAGTGATTCATCACTTTCACTCATATCTTTTGTAACTAATATCTGGAAAAAGAGCCACATCCTCTACATGGTATTTTCTTTGGTTCCACTTGGAGGGGCCAAGTGCCAGGAGCTAGTTGGGACTTCAGGTCTCACTGCAGTTAGTATTATGTTGTGCACATCAAGTGTTAGTTACTAGGATTGCCGTACAGTCCACTGGTTGTCTACTGATACTGCCTTTTTTTTTTTTTTTTTTGCTTATGATCAGAGTTATGATGGAAGGTGGGGATAGGTTATTATACAGAACATCTTTCCCATAAATTAATTATAGGTAAAAGAGAATACAGAGACATGCCTGAGAAATGGAAAAGGCTGTACAGCCTTTGTTTACTCATTCATTTAGTATACTCAAGGCCAGCTTGGGTCTCCCAGTTTTCTTTTGTGCCTGACATGACTACAGGCACAAATAGGTTTTTCAAAGGGATAGGAATTTGATGGTTTGTGCCTTTTTTTTCTTCCCTTCCCTTCTCTTTTCTTTTCTCTCTTCCCTCTCCTCCCCTCCCCTCCCC